>VXBI01001820.1:0-177566 GCA_013397375.1 Toxostoma redivivum | reverse complement strand
GCCAGCGGGGAACGCGCGGCGGGGGCTCCCACACGTGCGCGGGGGGCGTGGCCCGCGGTCCCGCGCGCCCCCGGAGTGGGCGTGGACAGCGCCATTGAGGAATCCTCCCCTGGCATGTCGGCTGAGACCCGCGCTGGGTCTCGTCTCGCCTCGCCTCGCCCTGCTCAGCCGCTCCGGAGCTCTTGCAATAGTCCAAGTGAAGTTTGCCAGTGCCCCGCCGGGCCTCTCCGGCCGCCTCTTACCTCCGCCTTCCGCAGCGGCAGTTTTCAGCACCAGACGGAACTGTTGCATTAAGCGGCAGATACAGCTTTTCTGGGCGAGGAACGCACTGCTTTATGAAAGGTTTACACAGAAAAATAGCACTTCCCTAAATTATTTATCCCAAAGGGCCCGTCAGGTTGCTTGGCTCTGGTAGAAGGAAACACCTCCCGGACCGTCGGCGGCTTCGTGCCACGCTGGGACAGTTGCGATCAAGCTGACGAACTTCGTTCCAAACCAAAACTCGCCTTTCCCCCGCGTGCCCCCTTGCCGGTAACGCTGTCTCTGCCCTGGCCGGCCGCGAAGTTCCGTCCTGCGGTCGGTGTTGGGTCTGTTCCGACCGAGCAGCATGCTTTCACGTAAAATGCCTCCAGAGAGGCGAACTGCACACAACCGCTCAGCTCCGCTCACACACGCAACATGCCCGGGATTTGCTAAACAAACAAGAGAAGCCTCCACAGAAACCAAAACCAAAGCAATGTCACATTGCGGAAAGGTGCTGTCTGCGGCCAAGTCGGGCGGGACAGGGCGGCCGTGCCTCAGCCGGTGTCTGTGAAGTTACCGATATCACACAGCCCCGCAGCCGGCTGTGTGCCGAGGGCATCCATCCATCCATCCATCCATCCATCCATCCATCCATCCATCCATCCATCCATCCATCCATCCATCCATCCTGCCCGGCGCTTCCACCTGTGCTGTCCCACGCGGCCTCACGGAGTCCGCACACACAGGCACAGACAGACAGACAGACACACAGACACACACATACACCCCCTCCGCACCTCCACGGACTGAGCTTCCCGGAGCCCTCAGGACGCGCGGGGTCCGTGTGTGTGCCTGCCCGTGGGGCCGTGCCCGCGGAGCCCGCTCAGCGCCCGGTACGTCACGGCACGGGACTGGCACGGCGCGGGATTGGCACGGCCCGGCGTGGCTCGGCTCGGCACGGCCCGGCACGGCACGGGATTGGCACGGCACAGCACAGCACGGCGCGGGACTGATACGGCTTCGGCTGGAACCCGGCACGTTTCACCTCTCAAAAAGGCAAAATCTGTGCTGGTTCTTTTCTTCCCATTCATGTCGCGAATCCTGACGGGATTACAAGCAGTCCGTGCTGCTGATGCTGCTCAAGCTGCAAACTCCAGGTCCCGGCATATGCAGGAGCGGGTCACGTATTCCACGTTTGTTTTCCTTGAATCCAGTGGTATCTACCCCTCAGCGCATAGCACTAAGCACAGATCTAATCCTCTACAGTTATTCCCTGACAGCTCTGTCAAGAGCCAAACAATATTACATCAGATAAATTTGTATGTGGTGAGATATGGACTGTCAAAGGACCTTATTTGATTTAGGTACACACTTCACATCAAAGTGGGATTATAATTAATAAAATACAATTCTGAATCTTATTAATCCCTTAATGCTTATCTGAAAAATCAGTCATGCATGATAGGTTAAAAGCAGTTGTCATAATCAGCAAGGGATGCAAGATTAGTTCAACTGCAAAATCTTAACATGATGAAATTTGGATACATTAGGAAATATTGTTGATGCATTATTGTACTGTTCACATATTTTTATTATGTAAAAACCATTATGTGCCAAAAGCTGTTTGATTCTTCCCCTTGTTTACACACACATGCAAATATACAGTCCTGTACCAGAATCAAGTATTTGTAGATGCTGAACTTCTAGCTTTTCTATCAAGTGTAATGATGCCATTTTGACAAGTCAAGGGCTAAGAGAGATGCCTTCTGGCAGTAGCTGAAGTTGGTCATTACAGCTTTATTTTTCTCCTTTTGAAAGTTTGAAATTATGAGTTATATTTATGAGTTAGATCTGCATCAGAAAAAGTCACTTTAGAGAGTTAGAGATTTGTTTTAGAAGACTGAGTCCACAGCCCCACTTGCAGAGTGATGTTCACATAAATGTAAATACTTTTATTCCTCCAGCACTGATGTCATGTCTTCCTCAGGAGGGCATTCACTGCCCTTTGTTGGCAAATCAGGTTTTCTGGTGGACAAAGTGTTTTGTCCCTTGAAGCATGAAGTGCTTTTCATACTAGCATTTGCAGTAGGAGTCAAATTCACTACTGTTCCACATGAAGATAAAACATCAGGAGGAACAAACCCCAAGAGTAGTGATTCTATTTATTTTTATTTGCCAGTGCTCTTTTACTTCATCTCTTTGTCTCTTGATGATGTTCATCCCCCTTGCATGATGATAATGAAAGTGTATGATAGAGATTGTGATTGCTTATGTTAGAAACTCTCCATGCATACAGACTGCACCCAGAAGCAGTTTTCATTCCATCATTATACCGGAACAATTTTTTAACCTGAGCAATCACAGCCTCTATCACACATCACCTTGATCATCACCAAGAAAAGACAAATTCCTGCCTAGCCCACAGACACTCTGCAAGAGCTCTCATTCTCTTTAGGGGTACCAAAGCTCAGTCGAGAGATGCTGGGCTGCAATTGTAGTAATTCCAAAACTTAGCCATGAACTTGCCAATAAAAAGGCAAAGCAGTCCTCAGAGTATACTATAGTATATGAGAACCACCCAGAAGAACAAAAGAGCTGGAACAGGACCAGACATTGAACCTTCCTTAGCACTTCGTGACCACTCCACTGCTCCCCAGACAAAGCTATCATAGAGCATGTACAATGTAAGTATTGCACAGGGCACAAACAAAGGCATGAAGGTGTGAAATCAGACAATTCACAATGTCACCTGCACTTTTGGACATGCATAAAGTTTGTTTACAGTGCTGTGCATCACAGGCATGAAAGGTGTCACCACATTTTAATTAAAAATCCTACATTGTTCAATTATATATGAGCAATCCCTCTGTCATGTAAAGCTCTATGTATTCTTAAAACATAGATTTTTTTTTCAGTTCTAAAATTAATTCTGTGTTTTCTTGCTTTCCATTTCATCTAATTTTGTAAACTTCTGATTACTGCATATCTGTTGCTTTCACTGCCAGTATGGCATATATTAGAGTTCAGTAGACTAAAACAGGACATTAGTATGCTGGCAGAATGCTTTTTAAGGAGATTTGTTTTAGAGGATTAGAATAATTGGTGTCAGTCAAGCCTGGATGTTTGTTATACACTAACGATACTTTTTGAGAAGAGAATTTACAGATGAACACTTTTTCAGAGCAGAGAGTTTTAAACATTTTGAGTCTTGTTTTCAGATTTTTCCTGCTGGAAAGCCAGACTACTTCAGTGCCAAGGCTTGAACTGCAAAGGCCCCCACAAGAGAAGGGGAAGAAGGGAAGAGTATTCTTTATATCAGTAAGAAACTATAAAACTGTACTCTTAATACCTCACAGCATGATTTGTAGAGCTGAGGTCTCATGATCTAGTGAGACAATAACTGACGTTCTGCCTACAGAAGGTACTTTTCTGACAATGTTGGTATAGTTATACAAGGGGCAGGTAGTGCAGGGATGACACACCAGTGCTAGCACAGCTTGCCATGACTTCTTAAGAGGTCACTGCCCTGCCCATCCCTCTGCTGCAGGTTTCAACCTCTTCTATGCAGCAGCAGCAGAAGAGAATGTGAGTTTCTGCCCCAGCCCCTTCAAAAGTGCTAAGTCCAGAGCCTTGCATCCACCTTCTCTGGGTGCTTAGTTTTACACAGAAATAGCTGAGGTGTCAGTGGCTGTGCTGCTGAGGTATCAGCTCCTGGCAGAGCAGCCCTGTTTTGGTGTGACGTCTACTCCAACTGCAGCCACAAGACTTGATAGAGCTCCTTTGTCAGCACCCTTAATATTATGTCACACTGAAAGCAGGAGTGAGGACAAAGGTACCTGTCATGGCTTGAGCTGACCCAACAACTCATTCAGCACCTTTTCCCCCCACACCTCTCTTTGCACTTGCTTTGGCACACTTTGGACTCCTTGATGGCTGATCTCCTTTGCTAAAATGGCAGAAAAGCAATTCTGAGAAAAAAAAATAAGAGTCACTTGGGGAGTTAAATTATCTTAGGTTTAGTGAGATGTGCTGGAAGGATGGGAACCCTTTGGGCAGGAGTGAACAATTTGATAAACAAGGAGGAACACCAGCTGGCTGAGGTGTTGACTGTGCCCTCATGAGACACCCACAAGGAGTGCTGGGTCCACATCTGGAGTCTTCAGCACAAGAGGTTCATGGACCTCTTAGAGCAGGCCCAGAGGAGGGGCATGAAAATGATTAGGGAGTGGGAACACCTCTCCTATGAACACACGCTGAAGGAGCTAGGAGAAGAGAAGGCTCTGGGGAGATCTCATTGTGGTTTTCCAGTACTTACCAAGGGCTTTTAAAATAGGAAGAGAGGAAGTTTTTATATGGGCAGATTAGTGATAGGACAAGGGTAAATTACTTAAACTAAAAGAGAAGAGATTTAGACTGGATGTAAGGAGGAAATTCCTTACTGTGATATTGCTGAGGCACTGGAACAGGTTGCTCACAGAAGTTGTGGATGTCCCATCCCTGGAAGTGTTCAAGGCCAGGTTGGATGAGGCTCTGAGCAATCTGCAGTGGATGACATCCCTGCCCAGCACAGGGGGTTTGGAACTAGATGATATTTAAGGTCTCTTCCAACTCGTGGCATTCTGTAATAGCTCAGCTGTCATTGATATATTTCTTTCCTTTCCAGTCATCCAGCCTGAGGTGTGAGGTAGTTAACATGTGATAAACTTCCAGGTAGGCTTTGAGTAGTCTAAACATCTGCTAAAGATTGTCTTGTTTGTAGTGCGCTATCTGATGCACCAGTACCTTCCAAATCCTCATCTTGGGGAAAAATAGCACTATAAATGTTGCTATGGCTAAGGGAGCTCAGCTAGCTGTCAACCACAATCAAGTGTTTTATCAAAGTTTTCCTAAAGCAGTCTGGGTGTAAAGATGGCTCTTTGGGAAGTGAGATTTCCAGCTTCCTGATAGGATTAAGTGCTCCTATCTTGTTCCAGCAGCCCCTGAGGAATGCCAGACCTTAAACTTGCAGCTTTTACTGGCCTGTAGTGCATCTCTTGTAGAGCAATGGATGTTTGTGGCATGTTGTCAGCTGCTCGAGGAGCCGTGGGGTGTTCCAAACTGTCCTGCAGGGAGTTGGCAAGTGAGCAGAATGCAAGGAGAGCAAAGTTGTTTAGCAAATGCACTTCATGCACAGTCTGACAATATTGCACTAGACAGTTAATTTTATGGCTATCAAGTATCATACTATCAAGAACTTGGAATTAAGTATGGCTATGAGGGTAAAAAAGGCAACTATTGGGACTTTCATTATGTAAACTGAGAAGTTCAATTGGTAAATAAATAGCACAAAGAGGGGAAAACAATAAGTTTTGAGAATACAATATTTTTGTAAAACAACATTTCAATGAATTTTAAATTGTTAATTCCTTTGTAGGAATCTGAGTATAAAGATATCCATATGTATATTTTCATGTTTTAGAGAGGTTTGTCTTACCTTTTTGATTTGGATTGATCAGTTAAGAACTGTATCCAATGCAAGTACTTATGTTTGAAATTAAATAGAAAATTACCATAGATAGCCTTACAATTAAAGTTACTTCTTTTTAAGTAGATGTTCTTCCTCATAAACCATATCCCTTTCTCCCAAGTGTATCTCAGTGTTTCTGGAATTAAATTGTAAATCCTGATGACAGAGAAATAAGTTTGCACCAAACAGAGCATTGTAATAAAACAGAGGCTCTGTCCAGGAAAAAATAATCCATGATCCTTTGATCAGAAGACTGGAGCCATAGATGTGTTAACTGCATTGCCAGGGATTTCAAGCCAGACAATTTTAAAAGTCAGAAACGTGAATTTTGGCAGACAAAAAATCAAAGTTCTCAATATTAAAGAGACTTTTACTGATAAAACCAGGTCTCAAAATCTTTTCTATGTCCTTTTTTTTTTCGCAAAGACATTAACTGACCATTAATACAGATGAAGAAGAACACCAGAAATAAAGTATTTAAAATGTCTTCCCTGCTGGTTTGCAGTTGTTGAGTTTTCACATTTCTAGTTTTCCCATAGCTTCCAAGGAAAACAAGAAATAAGTATGTGATGTAAACAAAAATCAAAACGAGGATATTTCAAGATAGACAGTTTTAGGGATCAGCCTTGCCACTTTTCCTGTTCTATTAGTTAGTGAATGAGCAGTCATTTATTATCTAGGCTTTATAATTAAAGTCGTCGCTGTGCAATTGTCAGTACAAGCAAATTTAATTCCTGAGAAATCTGTAGCTGGCAAGAAAAATTACAGTTGACTTTCAGCAGTTACTGAAATGCCAGTAAGATAGTAGAGCTGTCTGGGTTGGGTTGTTGTTGACTTTTCTCTTTGGATATTTTGCCTGTGTGTGTGGTTTGCAGGGTTTTTTTTATTTTTTTAAGTTGCTGAATCACAGACAGCAAAACACCTTATAAGGGAATAAAATCAGAATTCTGGTTCTTCTTACCTGTTTTGGATCAATACAAATACAAAAATAGTCTTCAACATGGGGGAGAGTGATTTTGCTTTATCTTATTTCATCTCCTTGCCTTTTTATTAGGAAGTCCTTACCTATGAGAGGAAGTTTTTTAAGCAACTTAGCAAGCATAATTTTAAATCTCATGCCTTATCTCTCAAGAATTATGGTCCTCCATTTTTTTCTTTAGATTAAGATATGATATGAGTTAAATAAATAAACAGAAACCAAGATTTTTTTAAATGTGCCTGAGTGAAAAGTCAAAATGTTTCTAGACTACTTAAGATAATTAAAGCAGTGTGTTTCTGCCCTTTTATTCCTATCCTACAAGTATAGGTCCTTTATACTAAAATATAGCCTTTCTTGCATCAGAAAGATAACAAATCCCATAAATGTAAGAAAAAAATCATATGATTAAAAGTAGAATTCACATTTTTACATAAAGATCACAATAAAATATTTTAGATTTGGGTTTCTGTCATACAAAATTAATATAAATGTAAGCTTTTTCTATATTGTATTCTGTATTGTTACTGTATTGTATGTCTGATGATTAGGAACAGATGTTCAAGCACTTGGACATCTTACCCTACATATAATTACTAGAGCTGTCCTCCTAATCATAGCATGCAAAATCGATCACTTACCATACCTAATTAAAGCAAATTTTCCTCCTAATGCAGAACCATGAAAATACTGTTCCCTAAATTATCTTCTGAATCACTTGCTAATAAAATTTACAAAAAAGATTTGTTTTTCTTTCTTAAATTAATTTTTCTAATAAAACTCATCTCTTTTGTAGGATATTTGCCAGACATTACTCTGAGCACTAGAGCCTAAGTTTTACTTTGGCTGCATAAAATGTAAAATATATGTTCATGTAAAGTTATAAAATTGATAATTTATATATATAAATAGTTGCAGTGCCAGCCTTATAACAAAACTGCAGTTAGTTGGTCCTGTACACAGTTCTACATGCCCTCATGGCAGGGAATAGAGTTTGATCTATTTAAAATATTACTTTCTTCTTTTTGTAAATAAAATTGAGCCAAAATCTTGACATTCGTGCTTTTCTGAGGATCTTGTGGGTGGCTACTGCTTGTTCACACATTTGATTTTCTGGTAAGTAAATTTTTTTCTTATTGCAATTTTTTTCTGGCTCAAGCATTGATAGCAAGCTACCCAGCCACATAATAGCAACAAAAATCAATGCGATTAGGTGATTTTCATAAGTTAAGAGTTAACAGCACAAGTCACAGTAGTTATTGATCACACTTGCACTGCTTTCAGCTCATGTTAGCCAAATGCTATGCTATTCCTCTTAAACCTGAAAGTCCTTGTCCTGGTGTTCAGAACAGTGTGCACAAGGTTTCCATCTCTGACATGAGGCTCCAACTCTCTTTGCTGGCCAAGTGACATCACTTTTCACAAATTACTTGCAACTCGGCAAAAAAAAATACTTGTAATTAAAACCTGCCTTTTCAAACATGCTTTGCTGTTTCCAACTAGACAGTAGTGTCTTTCCCCAGCAAAACTTTTTAAAGGCAATGCAGAAAATTCAAGCCTTCATGTAGTGCATTAAAAAAAAATGAAGACTCTTAAAGGAATTACAAGTATTGTGGAAAAATACTGTCCATATATTTTTTCATAAGTGTTGAAATTATTTTTGTGTCCTATGGGAAAACTTAAATGGAATTTGTGGTACTGGCACAAAATGGTTACTTAAGTGATAGATCAGGGAGTTTAATGGAGAAAGGCCTTGTATAATTACTTTCTTGCCTCATTAAAGCTAAAGTAGTGAAAAATATCATAACCAGAACAGTTGACCATTTGTTTCATTCATATGTATTTAAAGCACTGATTTTGTAGACAAGCCAATGTTCCTACAACTCAAAGCAAGGATCCAGTTACTCCTAATTAATTGTCAGAATGGATTAATTTACTTTAATTCATGTTTTTCATAATTCTTCCACAGTGGTTGATGTTAATGTTTTTTTCACTTTCTGTTTGACTGTGAAATGTTGGCATGTCAGAATGCTAGTATGTTCAAACAGAACCCTTGCATATCGCAACCATAATCTCTCCTTCGAAGAGGGACATTTTTGTCACCAACTTTTTTTTTCATGAGGGATCTTTTGAGCTGCCTTTCCTGAGCGGACATTGCAGTAATTAGACTCCGTTCAAAATGTTATTCTTACTTAATAAACAGATCAATCAATGCAGTTTCTTCATTGCCTTTCTGGGGATTTCCAAGTCAGAGGGTAAGTAGCTATTTACTGCCTAAAACCTAATGGGGGTTCAAAAGCAACCTAAAGGAAATCAAGCACCATTGGCAATGTAGGTGCTCAAACCAGAGAGGAGCAGCTAAGTATCTTCAGGTGAGATTTCCCTAGATTAAGATAATTTGAGCAGATACAAGTAGCTGCCTTATCCAGAGACTAGAACACCCAGGCATATCTTTCAGGCTTTATGTCTGTGCTGAATGAGCCTCTACATAATTCTTTCTTTAGAAATTTTCTGAGAAAAATATCTATTTTTTCTGGATGTATGGAAGAAATATAGCTAGAGACTACCCATTACTAAACTTGTCTTCCCATTGTGTGGCTGTGAATGTAAACTTCATCTGGGCTCTTATCTGCACTTCTGTGCTCTGAATAATCAGCTAGTGTGATCTGAAGAAAAAAATCCCATCTTCAAAATTGTTCTTTTTCTCCCTTCCCTAAGAAAAAAGAGGTGTTTATGTTTTGCAAAGGAAGATTTTTGGCAAATGACTGCACCCTTACTTAACTAGGAATTACTGATTATGCCCTCTGGCTTGGGGATGAGGAATCACATTAAGAGATCTGTGCCACACTGCATTGTAACTTTTAGAGGTTGATTACACTCTTTGCTTAGGCTTGATGTAGGCATGAGTCTGTCCTGTGGTTCCAGGAGAATGTTCTTAAAGTCATGCTCTATCCCAGGAGCTACTCTGCCTTCAGAAGTAAGAGCTGATGAAAAGTCCACTGAAATCTTGCATGTGACCTCAGTCAAGTCTTGGGGGAAAAAAGATATTTCTTCTAGCAGATTTATTGCTTTTATGGAGGCCAGATTATCAACAGGTTATAGTGTATTGATCCTAGAGTAGATTGATTCATGTTCATCTTTTTTCTTGACATTTTTGTTATAAACTTTTATCTTTTCCATGAAATACAGGAAAGAAAACACAACATTTTAAAGATAGTCTTTAAAGTAAGCTGCTGTTTCATCAACAAGCTGAATGTATGTGTACCATTAAATATGTGACCAGGAGTAGATACAACATCAATGATTAGGATAGGTGGATTTTATAGAGAAAACTGGATCATCCTGTTAATCTGTCTAGTATCAGCATTACATTTTAGTGCAAATGAACTATGCACGAAGAAGCAAAGAACATAGATAAGATCTGGGTCTCAGCATGCATGTATATTTAGATGGGTAATAGTTAAACTGTGTATTATTTTATGCTCTGAGATCCACAGTGATTTTCAAGAGGTCTTAAAGGTCAAGGAAAATAAGCTTGCTTTGCAGGGTCATGTCTGAGAAAGTAATGCAATCACAACAGAATTGTTCATCTGAGCATGGAAATTGTGCCATGGAATTTACTTTGCTCTAGTAGAAATGTATGTGCTTCCCACCCACATCTATCTGGCACTGACACATCCTGCTGACACTTTGGCACACTCTTTTCTAGTAGTGCAAACCCCTCCCAGTGTGCCACACCAGAGCAATGGAAATGGTGACTTACACTGCTAAAGCCATCTCAGGGCAGGTCACATCCCACAGTGTCTGTGGTCAAGTGTCTGGCTAATGCTTTGAATGCTGCTATCCATAATTCAAAGTGATATTAAAAGACTTTTTACATTATGAGATGCTACATTCCCATTTCTATTCCCTGCCAATGAACATGAACTACGTGGTCAATAAGGTGCAGAGAGGAAGTAATGGATTGTCTTGGACAGAAAGGCAAAGCACAATAAATTGAAAGCCCAGCACTGGTCCATGTCCAACCCTAACACAGAGACAGAGCCCAGAATCTCACTCAGATGCCTGAACTTTTATTACTCCACAAGAAACAAACTCAGCTAAACATTTAGTATTCGTGCTCTCATATTCCTGAAGAATAACCTTGAATTCAAAGTAATGTTTACTGCACTGAAATTTTGAGTAAGCATCTCTGCCCCTACCTTCCCAGCTGATGAAAACATATATGAGTGAAAATATGGGAATCCTATCTTTCTTCCAATTCATTCACATGCATTCAAATTATCTTCATTTCCTCTCTGGCAAGATTTTTTTTTTTTCTGATTCTCCATTATCCAGAAGAAACAAACAGACAACCTCCAAAACCCCAAAGATTTTCCTGAAAATAGATAATAAGTTCCTCAAACTGACTAAAACCCTTTTTTATAACAGTTCAGTAATTTCCAACAAGTGGTGTCCTCTACCTCACATAACACTCAAAGGCAAATAATTACTGCCAAAAGCTGAATGCAAGAGCAAAAAGTAGTGCTTGGGGAGGTAGCATTTTCACCTCAGTGATATAGTACACAACAATTTGTTGATCTTTTTAAAGCATGTGGTTCAATCCATTAATGAAAAATACTTAAATCATATGAAGTTTATTATATAATATTTTTACAACAAAACTAATTTTCTGTAGTGCCATCATATAGAAAAGTAGAGGAATAAATTATATGATAGATGCATGCAAACCACACTTATTGATTATGTTACATGTGGTGTGCAATGTGATGCACACATATAAGCAAATAAAGGCAAAGACATTAAGATCACTTACAGAAATTCGATTACATTATTTCCCAGATAACATACGAGAGTTTTAAGTAGAACAGGATTTTTTTTTCTGCTACAAACTCAGTCACAGGTAAGTAAACTTGTCTTGTGTATGCATCATCTACTCTCTTTTTTATCCACATACTTGAGTAGTAGATTGTGCCATGCACGTTTCAGGTCATGCTCTGTCTGTCTTAACACATGACAGAAGTACTGCAAAGGCAGTATTTATTCAGGGCATGGGAAGCAGTGGCATCATCTCCAGGATAATGTTGCAGTGCTCTATGGAGCTTCTCAGCCACTGGGGGTCTGTTCTGATCCCACAGTGCAGACCACTACTGGAGAGGGAGAGAGGAGGGAGCTACAGAAGCCTCTTGGCAAAAACCTCTAACAGCTCACTGGAGGTAGTGAGTAGTTTATAGCTATGGAAACCTGTTAGCACTCATGTATTTAGAGGCAGTATTTCACAAGATGCTTAACATTTTGCCAGCACTGCACACAGGAGGAAACTGAATGTGGCAAGAAAGGAAAACGTTCCTCATATTATTCCACCATCTCTTCAGAAGGCTGTAAAATATATTTGCTTAATATTTTCCCAGCTTGTGTCTTGCCACTTAGGGATTTGTCTTGAAAGATATTCCCTCAAGGATTCTGTCTAGAATAGTTTAACATCCGTCATTAAATGCTTCTGGTTACCCTCCCCTGTCACTTTATATTTGTATTCCGGAGTTTTACAATATGCTGATCTTGCACAGTAGGAAAAAAAAAAACCAAAACAACAACAAAAAAAACCCACCAACAAACAAAAAAAACCCTCAACACCCAAGGTCTTAAATGGAGTGTTTGCTTCAAGGCTCTAATAAAGGTTAAAATATATGTTTTTAAGTGGGGGAAATAAAACAACTAGGAACAATTAAATGTTCTTTGTTTTTCCCGTTCACCCATGACCTCAAGAAGCAAATTTCTACAATCTCTTACTACTCCTCTGAAAATTTTCTGGTCAAGGTTGGAAGCATAAGAGAAGGGGCAAAAAGAGTGGTGAGCATATATTTTGTAATCGTGTGTCCAGAGGCCAACAAAATACCAACAGAAATGGTAAATTCTACGGTATCTAGAGCTTCACAGGGAGTGGTAACTGGATTTCTTCTCCAATCTAGTACGGCCATCCAGCTGGAATGGCAAAAAAATACTGAAAGACATGCAGCTGGATGCAATCTGGACAAGGAAACACAAGACAGAACTACTGTAAGCCACAAAAGGAATATGCTGGCAATGGCAGGAAATATAAGCCCAGACCTATAAGAGCCAGACATGCAAATCATTGCCACCAGCAAATACATACATCACACTCTATCAAAAGTCACCTCCTCCTTCTATGGAACTCTCAATGGACTTCATCATCTTACAACAATGCCTGGTTAATAAAGTTCAAGTGTTTTGTAAATCAATGCCCTTTTATTGTAAATGATAGCCACAACAATAGATAGAAGATGAACAATAGAGAGAGTAGAGATAAGCACCAGGGTGCAGCCTTACAATCACTTTTATATCATGATCACCTACTCTCAAATTAGTGCTGCATTCCCCATCACCACCCAAAATAGCAGTCCCACATGCCAAAAGTGAAATTCACAAATTTTATGTACCAAAAACTAAACAGGGGATGTAGCCTCGTGTATTTCCCTTGTACTTAAGCCATATCCACTCGCCTGTTGACTTTTTGCAGAATAGTTCACACCCTCTGTGATCACCTGCCACTTGTCTTCCTTAGCAGGAAGAGAGCACTGCATTTCATCAGACTGGAAAAGGAGACAAGCAGAGACACTTATTATCTTGATTAGTATCATGAATATCAACAAGGTGATTTAGGGGAGGGAGAAGTCCTTACTAACAGCTTTGCCAAATCCTTCCTGAATTGCCTAATGCTTTTCTCCACCCCAGGCTGATGGTACTGAGGCACTCCCAGTAACCAGCTAACATGGGAGTTACAGGTTATCTCCCTGGCAGGTGAGTGAGGATGTCTAAAAATAGCACCCACAATCATTTAGGAATTTGGAATGGGTGCTTGTGGGAACTCTAGTCTCCCTGTACATTTTCTTGCTGAAAATCCATAGCTCCAAAGACACAATGCACCCGGGCTTTGTTGTTTCATTGCTGGCCAATATTCTCCAGATTCCCCAAATTGTTCACCTGCCTTGAAAACACAGCACTTACAAGCAGTTATGCTTTATTCCTCTCAGGCTCTCTCTCATGTTCTCCACCCTTGGGCATAAACACTTCCAGAGTCCTTCCCATTACAGCAGTATATATGCTTACCTAACAGTAGGAAAGTACTTAACTATTCAGTCCTCACCCATGCAGGTGATGATATGTTCAGGAATGAGACAGTCAAATAAATTAATGGGTTAAACAAAGCAAAACATCAGCTCCCACTATTATAAGGAGAGCTGGTATATTGACAGGAACTCAAGACCATCCCTGCTCCCAGAGGACTGGCTGCAGGGTGCAAGGTCCCTCTGTGGCTGTGGGGAGCCCAGGCAATACTGACTGCGTGGCCATCAGCATTGCTTGCATATATTTTTGAAAATTACATTCTATACTATTTTTTACCTATGTCAAAGGTGGGTTTTTTTCTGTGGTCTATGGAGCTAGATTTTCCTCTGAGTTTTATCAGTAGAGACTGAAGCCAGATTAGTTCAACGAACCTGTGATATGTTGTCCTTCTGCTAATCAAAAATTCATCTTTTTGATACAGTGCCATTTATACCTGGGAACATAATGAAAGGAAGCCTATGTGAATTGTCCAGTTAGTCTGTGCCAAAACTCTTTCCAGGATAAAAGCACTAACACCCTGAAATGAATGAAAATATTTAATATAAAACACCATATCCTGTCCCTGTTCTAACACTAAAAGGGCCTTCTATTCTGTTAAATTAACAAAAGCACTATTACTATTTCCTCCTTGCTTGGCAGCATGGTTTCCTCTGCAATAACATCTATGATACCACAGAAATTTTTCAAGACCTAATTAGTGGTGTTAGAAGAAAATGTTAGTTTGCCAGATAGTTTGGGGAATAATATAATTTTCATGTACATATATATATATATATATATATATATATGTTTGTTTAGCATCTTGAATCTTCCTCATGTCCCCATGAGTCTTGTGTGGTAGCAGCCCTGGAATGAAAAAATAATCTAGGGCATTTCTGAACAGAGTGAATGATTTCAGTATGCTGCATTGTTTAGATGGGAGGTTAAATTCAGAGATCAGATTAAGTTGCTTTTCTGGAAAACCAGTCTAAATAGAGTTAGGGTATGCAAGTTCCATTTTTACTGACTGGCATTGGACTGCGGAGGGAGGACTCCAGAAAATGCAGAACAGTTTATTTAGGAGAGCACTAGCTTGGCTAGGAAAGAAAAAGACATTAAGTCAGTTTTTTATTTCTAATTCTCCAATCATTAAAATATTTTCTGTCACCAGAAAGAGAAGGGTTTAAAAAGATCACTGGCTTTAAAGAAAATACATTGATTTAATTCTTCAGAAAAACAGAGCTGATACATGAATTTAATTCCTACATCTTCAAAGGAGTCAGCTTATACAAACTGTCTTATATAAATTAAAATGTTCAAAGGATCTAGTTCACTGTAGTTCTCAAAAATCAAATGTATCCCACTTCAGTTTTATAAATTGTTATATCTAGAATTTTCTTTTCAATCCATATTAATGTCTCTCTTGTTCAACCCTTTTATCTCCTGACCTATTTTCAATGGATAAAAACTTGACTTTTAGTCATATTCCAACATCATTGAAGTGATCTTAAAGGTCTTTTCCAACCAAACTGATTGTATGATTCTTTGGTTCTATGACTGCTGAGTTTGGGCAGAAATCTGTACCTTTAGAATACAAGGGCAGAAATCTGCTGTTAATGGCTGTAGATATGCCTATAAAGACTGTGAAGTAAAACCAGAGTTGTGCAATCTGCTAGACTTAAAATAAAAATAAATTTATTACTGTCACTGAAAATAGCAGCTAGGAAACGGAATTTAAAAATAATTGATTTTAGCTGTATTTACATAACAAGGGTAAAAGATAGGTAAATCAATAATAAATTTTAAATAGATTACTCAAATACATTCTTCTATGACCTGTGCCAGATTCCAATAATGAGAACAGTTTAACAACAAATAGTGTGTGACATGAGCAAAAGATATAAACCCACATCTCCATCTGCTTCCTTTTACCCAATCTTTGTATCTCACCAGAATAATCAAATATAATGATGTGAAGATAATCAGGGAGTTACAGAAAGTGGTTCCCATAACAAGCAGTACCAATTACTCTACACCTTTTCCAGACCAGATAGTGTTTTAGATGGCTTCTCTTGGGTAACCTGAGAAGGTTCACAAACCTATAGCATAGAATACTGTTTTCTGATCTTTCACGGAAGACCTCATGATGCCTTATATTTACCTAGCATAACCTTTGAATATGATTCAGTAGTAGATCATAAGTTTTCCACAAGCAAGTTCCAAAGCCCTGTGTTTATGAAGCTATTGACATGTTTATAAAATTGTGTTGCATGGATTTAATATTATATGTAGAATTGATTATGAGTGTATATGAGAAAAACAAGTTTTCCTACCTATGCCATTTAATTTGTGCTGAGAACAGTTATAGTTAAATAAGGAAAAGCAGAAGAAAATAATGTAGGTTTTCCAATGCAATACACCTGACTTATCATTCCTTTCTCTAAGCAGATTTAGATAGGCATAGTGCAGACTATGAACTCCTACTGACAGTAAGCAGAAGTATAAAATGGCAGTGAAACTGGTAATTTAAGCATTTCCAAAGAGATTGCCTACTGTTTAAGGCAGGATACTTTCAATGATCAAAGAAAAATCTATGCAAGTTCATTTTGTTAAAGATACTGTAATTTTCTACTAGCAAGATGTACTGTATTTTGCTATTTTATAGCCACTGGTGCTATTCCATCATTCTTTAGAAAAAAATCATCTACAGAATTGTCCATTTCTTTTTGTGGTAAGGACAAAATAAGTTTTCCACATGAATTAAACTAGATTGAGATTGTATATTTAAAAAACCCAAAACATTCCCTTCTGATCCTATCTGAAAACAGCAGCAGGTTGCATCCACTATTACCACTTTTTTTAGATTGAAAATGTTGTATGTATAGGAAAGGTAGCTGACAATATTAAATCAGTTATGTTATATATTGAAATGGTAAGTCAGAACTACATAAAGAAACAGAAACCAACAAAAAAAATTCCATAAACTGCATTTTAATATGACAATAAAAGATTAGACTTATGATGACAAAGACCAAGCAGAATATGAACACTAGCAACTTTTTAGTAAATGTGCACTAGGGCATAACATGAAAGTTGCTTTTTAATGACAAAATTTCTCTCACTCCAAGGTGAATTAGATGCTGGAAGACATTTCTATGAAGAATATTGTTTTCTTGAAAAAAATGAGATAATCATAATGACTCTTCAATTATTAGCTGAGACTTATGACAAAATACATCTGCACCCAGAGTTGCTAGTAGCACCCGGTTGATGTAGGTCTTTGTTCCTTCCACACAGCTCAAGTCACATGAGGGTAACATTGACCTTTTTCAAGGAAGAATTATTCATGTAATTTCTTTTAGTTACAGAGGTTGTTCACCCAGTCATGCCTGACTGAAATAGAAAGTATGGATTTACAAATTCGGTGCTAGATACACAGGGTTGACAAAGTACTTCATTTAATAAGTAAANATGTACATATATATATATATATATATATATATATGTTTGTTTAGCATCTTGAATCTTCCTCATGTCCCCATGAGTCTTGTGTGGTAGCAGCCCTGGAATGAAAAAATAATCTAGGGCATTTCTGAACAGAGTGAATGATTTCAGTATGCTGCATTGTTTAGATGGGAGGTTAAATTCAGAGATCAGATTAAGTTGCTTTTCTGGAAAACCAGTCTAAATAGAGTTAGGGTATGCAAGTTCCATTTTTACTGACTGGCATTGGACTGCGGAGGGAGGACTCCAGAAAATGCAGAACAGTTTATTTAGGAGAGCACTAGCTTGGCTAGGAAAGAAAAAGACATTAAGTCAGTTTTTTATTTCTAATTCTCCAATCATTAAAATATTTTCTGTCACCAGAAAGAGAAGGGTTTAAAAAGATCACTGGCTTTAAAGAAAATACATTGATTTAATTCTTCAGAAAAACAGAGCTGATACATGAATTTAATTCCTACATCTTCAAAGGAGTCAGCTTATACAAACTGTCTTATATAAATTAAAATGTTCAAAGGATCTAGTTCACTGTAGTTCTCAAAAATCAAATGTATCCCACTTCAGTTTTATAAATTGTTATATCTAGAATTTTCTTTTCAATCCATATTAATGTCTCTCTTGTTCAACCCTTTTATCTCCTGACCTATTTTCAATGGATAAAAACTTGACTTTTAGTCATATTCCAACATCATTGAAGTGATCTTAAAGGTCTTTTCCAACCAAACTGATTGTATGATTCTTTGGTTCTATGACTGCTGAGTTTGGGCAGAAATCTGTACCTTTAGAATACAAGGGCAGAAATCTGCTGTTAATGGCTGTAGATATGCCTATAAAGACTGTGAAGTAAAACCAGAGTTGTGCAATCTGCTAGACTTAAAATAAAAATAAATTTATTACTGTCACTGAAAATAGCAGCTAGGAAACGGAATTTAAAAATAATTGATTTTAGCTGTATTTACATAACAAGGGTAAAAGATAGGTAAATCAATAATAAATTTTAAATAGATTACTCAAATACATTCTTCTATGACCTGTGCCAGATTCCAATAATGAGAACAGTTTAACAACAAATAGTGTGTGACATGAGCAAAAGATATAAACCCACATCTCCATCTGCTTCCTTTTACCCAATCTTTGTATCTCACCAGAATAATCAAATATAATGATGTGAAGATAATCAGGGAGTTACAGAAAGTGGTTCCCATAACAAGCAGTACCAATTACTCTACACCTTTTCCAGACCAGATAGTGTTTTAGATGGCTTCTCTTGGGTAACCTGAGAAGGTTCACAAACCTATAGCATAGAATACTGTTTTCTGATCTTTCACGGAAGACCTCATGATGCCTTATATTTACCTAGCATAACCTTTGAATATGATTCAGTAGTAGATCATAAGTTTTCCACAAGCAAGTTCCAAAGCCCTGTGTTTATGAAGCTATTGACATGTTTATAAAATTGTGTTGCATGGATTTAATATTATATGTAGAATTGATTATGAGTGTATATGAGAAAAACAAGTTTTCCTACCTATGCCATTTAATTTGTGCTGAGAACAGTTATAGTTAAATAAGGAAAAGCAGAAGAAAATAATGTAGGTTTTCCAATGCAATACACCTGACTTATCATTCCTTTCTCTAAGCAGATTTAGATAGGCATAGTGCAGACTATGAACTCCTACTGACAGTAAGCAGAAGTATAAAATGGCAGTGAAACTGGTAATTTAAGCATTTCCAAAGAGATTGCCTACTGTTTAAGGCAGGATACTTTCAATGATCAAAGAAAAATCTATGCAAGTTCATTTTGTTAAAGATACTGTAATTTTCTACTAGCAAGATGTACTGTATTTTGCTATTTTATAGCCACTGGTGCTATTCCATCATTCTTTAGAAAAAAATCATCTACAGAATTGTCCATTTCTTTTTGTGGTAAGGACAAAATAAGTTTTCCACATGAATTAAACTAGATTGAGATTGTATATTTAAAAAACCCAAAACATTCCCTTCTGATCCTATCTGAAAACAGCAGCAGGTTGCATCCACTATTACCACTTTTTTTAGATTGAAAATGTTGTATGTATAGGAAAGGTAGCTGACAATATTAAATCAGTTATGTTATATATTGAAATGGTAAGTCAGAACTACATAAAGAAACAGAAACCAACAAAAAAAATTCCATAAACTGCATTTTAATATGACAATAAAAGATTAGACTTATGATGACAAAGACCAAGCAGAATATGAACACTAGCAACTTTTTAGTAAATGTGCACTAGGGCATAACATGAAAGTTGCTTTTTAATGACAAAATTTCTCTCACTCCAAGGTGAATTAGATGCTGGAAGACATTTCTATGAAGAATATTGTTTTCTTGAAAAAAATGAGATAATCATAATGACTCTTCAATTATTAGCTGAGACTTATGACAAAATACATCTGCACCCAGAGTTGCTAGTAGCACCCGGTTGATGTAGGTCTTTGTTCCTTCCACACAGCTCAAGTCACATGAGGGTAACATTGACCTTTTTCAAGGAAGAATTATTCATGTAATTTCTTTTAGTTACAGAGGTTGTTCACCCAGTCATGCCTGACTGAAATAGAAAGTATGGATTTACAAATTCGGTGCTAGATACACAGGGTTGACAAAGTACTTCATTTAATAAGTAAAATTAGTTCCAGAGCTATGAAAGGCAGAGGAAGAGACAGATCCAGCATACTTACTGAGCTCTATGATATGAACTCAACTATCATTTAGGACCTCAAGCAGTCACCTGTCAACTTCTATAGTCTCTCCCCTGCAGACTTTTTCTCTCTATCCTTAATAGTTGTCTGGCCACACTGATCCATTAGTCATTTGTTTTCTTCCCACTTCCACTATCATCTCTGCACTACCATCTTTCACACAACAGAACCTCTGAAAACATGGCATTCTTGAAGATGCCTTTAGAGGATTGCTCTCTGAAAAGTAGACTTATGCCCTACCCATAGTCACCAGTCCTTCTCTTTCCTTTAAAATCCAGGGATACAAGACAGAAACTCTGATATGCCAAGGTGACAAAGGGAAGCTATTTTAAGCCGACAATTAAATTCAAGACATCTACAGTCTTCACAACAGGATATCCTTCATGTCTTCCAAGGAAAGAAAGACATTCTCTTCTAAGGAATGGGGGCATCCTAACTGGAATTTAGCTAGGCCAACTACTTGTAAAACAAATGGCTAAAATCCAAATCTTTTTGGTCCTACATGTGAAATGAAAGATGTCTCTGCCTAGCAAGTAATGCCGTGTACACTTGGGACACAGACCTTGGGATAATTCAGGATACCCCTAAATCCCTGCTCAAATCTGGCCCTAAGAGAAGAAACTGTGTTAACCTACTTTCATTTTGAGTAAAAAGTATCCATGCAGTGGGATAAATAATATTCAACCACTACACTTTGGAGTCTCGTTCAGAGTAGAAAAATATTCCCATATACAGAAGCTTTGATGGATTTTCCATGCAGATATTAGTCCAGTCAAGCCTTGTTCAGCATTAGAGGTGTGCCTTATATTCATAAGACACCTTATTCTGCAGATATATGTTCTGTGTTGTCCGCTTTTGGTAAGATATGTTATGGGGCATAGCACTGGGTGCCAGTTGTCTTTATTTATTAAGTGACTCATAAAGGTCAGCAAATGACAATAATTGCTTATTTTGTCATACACCATTACTCGAATGGGCATTACAGCAACCAGCACTTCTACTCACATTTTAGTCCAATGTGACTGCTGTTTTCCACAATGACACAGGTAATAATTACCTCATTACAAGCTTACTTTGTGGTACTTGAGATCCCAAGCAGTGAAGGGATTAGTAGTGTTGCTTTTCTAGGTCATTTTGATATTGGTATGGAAAGTAGCTAAACTAATAAGATGGCTGTTTTTCACTTGAGTATCTTTCAACTCCTATATGTAAGTACATCCATTTCTGTGTTTATTCCATCATCTCACAAATACAGGAAATAATTGTGAGGCTTTATTTCAAATAAGAGCTCTGAATCGTTGACTCTGTTTTACCTTTGCTGTAGTTATGCTAACAAAAACAAGTTTATGAGCTATGAATGGTCTTGTCACAGTCATTATCTTCCTCCTGATGGCTTTTTGAGTTCAACATGAACTATTTACAGCAGCTTTTAGGATCACAGAAACAAGAGCAGGGAAGGACCTCAGGAGGTCACCCATTGCCTCTCCCTGCTGCAGGGCAGAGTCAAAGAGCTAAACCACAGCTAAACAGATCTGAGCTCTCCCGAGCTGTTACTATCTGACCCATGTCCACACAATAGCTGCTGCTGGCTGTTTACCTCAGCTTCAAGATCTGATCTGTTCATAGCTGCTTTAACCTGAATAGATGATGCGATCCATACTGTGCATTACATATACACCTCTTTTCATTCCGTGCTCTTGCAGTCTCCTTTCACAATGCTCTGTGGCCTCTGCAGGTCTGGAAATCTACACATTGCAGTGGAAAGAAGGGCATTTACACTGTCCCTATAACCACCCTATGATCTACAAATAGTTTCATCACTCTCCGTGTCCTCACATAAAGCCTCTGCTTACACAAGCTTGAGCAGATAGAAATAACAAGACATCATATCATGTCTTTTAAAATTTCCCCAAGAAACTGATTGCACAGCAGAAAATGAAGGGAAAAGGGCAAAACTGACCATAATGTAACAGGTAAGCAAAATGAGTGAGACTCAGTTTCCTGCTTTCTTTCATTTGCAAACCGCTCAGACACAAGTGTCAAGAGCTGACAGGTAACACATGAAGTACCACAGCTGATTGAAAAAGACATTTTTGGGAAAAAGAAATTAAATGTTGTGAATTAATTTTACAGATCAAAAGCCAGCAAAGCACAGGAGGCCTAGTGAAGAATAGACATTTTCCTTATTGAATTCTTCTGCTAACAAGAATATAACATATAAAATGCACAAGAACAAACTAAATTCTTCATTACTCAGAGTAGAGTAATTCACTTCATCAAGATTATTTCTAAGAATGGTAATTTTGGATGATTTAGGAAAGTTTAGGTGAGACCAAAGCTGCTTCTTAGATTTTAAGGACTAAAATGCCGGTTTCAGATGGGGTAGAGCTAACTTTTTCACAGTGCCTGGTATGGGGCTGTGTTCTGGACTGTGCTGAGCACAGAGTTGATAATACAGAGACGTTTTTGTTATTGCTGAACAGGGCTTACACAGAGTCAAAGACTTTTCTGCTTTTCATACTGCCCCACTGGTGAAGGCTCTGGGGGTGCTTGGGAGGTTGGAAGAAGACACAGCCAGGATGGGTGACCCCAAGTGACCAAAGGGATATTCCAGACCATGTGTCATCATGCTCAGGATGTAAACCAGGGGGAAGAAGGAGGAAGAGGGGGGCATTTGGAGTGATGGTGTTTGCCTTCTCAAGTCCCCATTAGACATGATGGGGCCCTGCTCTCCTGGAGATGGCTGAACATCTGCTGCCCATGGGGAGCAGTGACTTAATTCCTTGTTTTGTTTGTTCACGTGTGCAGCTTTTGCTTTCCCTATTAAATCATGTGTATCTCAACATATTAATTTTCCAGCTTTTACCCTTCTGATTTTTTCCCTGGTCCCACTGGTGGGGGAGTGAGTGAAGAGCTGCCTGGGGCTTGGTTGCTGGCTGGGGTTAAAAACCATGACAAGGACCCAGAAAACTTACATACAGCAATCCTAAGAAAAAGTATGTAAAATGACTAGATAAACCATCTATTAAAAAATGCATGCTGTGAAAATAAAAGCAACTAGGAAATGTGGCCATATAATGGATTTCCAAGTCTAGAGTTTATGAAGATGCCAAGGAGCTATTTGCCAGGCTAAGCACATATAGTCTGGCTTCCAGAAGAGGCTAACACCAAGGGTCCCAATGGACATCAGTGACAAGTGATGTCCCTCAGGACCAGTGTCATTTAATATCTTCATTAATGACGTGGACAAAAGGATTGAGGGCATCCTCAGCAAATTCAGAGATGACACCAAGCTCAGTGGTGCTGTTGAAACACATGAAGGACAAGGTGCTGTCCAGAGGGACCTGGACAAGCTCAAAATGTGGGTGTACAGGAATCTCATGGGATTTAACACAGCCAAGTGCTGGTGCTGCACCTGGGTCAGAGCAACCCCCGGTATGAGCACAGGCTGGGGATGGACAGATGGAGAGCAGCCCTGCCCAGAAGGACCTGGGGGTGCTGCTGGAGGAGAGGCTGGACATGACCCAGCCATGGGCACTCCCAGCCCAGAGAGCCAAGTGTGTCCTGGGCTGCATCCAAAGCAGCGTGGGCAGCAGGGCCAGGGAGGGGATTCTGCCCCTCTGCTCTGCTCTGTGAGACCCCACCTGCAGTGCTGCATCAGCTCTGGGGTGCCAGCACAGGAAGGACATGGACCTGCTGGACAGACTCCACAGGAGGCCACCAAGATGATCAGAGGGATGGAGCATCTCTGCTACAAGGAAAGACTGAGAAAATTGGGATTGTTCAGTCTGGAAAAGAAAAGGCTTTGGGGTGACCGAATCACAGCCTTCCAGTAGCAGAAGGGAGCCTATGAGAAAGACAGAGAGGGACTTTTAAAAGAACATGTGATGACAGGACAAGAGGGAGTAGATTTAAACTGAAAGGGAGTAGGTTTATACTAGATATAAGGAATAAATTTTTTATTCCAGGGATGGTGAGGCACTGGAGCAGATTGACCATAGAAGCTGTGGCTGCTTCATCCCTGGAGGTGTTCAAGACCAGTCTGGAAGGAGCTCTGCTCAACCTGGTCTGGAAGGTGTCTCANCAGTGACAAGTGATGTCCCTCAGGACCAGTGTCATTTAATATCTTCATTAATGACGTGGACAAAAGGATTGAGGGCATCCTCAGCAAATTCAGAGATGACACCAAGCTCAGTGGTGCTGTTGAAACACATGAAGGACAAGGTGCTGTCCAGAGGGACCTGGACAAGCTCAAAATGTGGGTGTACAGGAATCTCATGGGATTTAACACAGCCAAGTGCTGGTGCTGCACCTGGGTCAGAGCAACCCCCGGTATGAGCACAGGCTGGGGATGGACAGATGGAGAGCAGCCCTGCCCAGAAGGACTTGGGGGTGCTGCTGGAGGAGAGGCTGGACATGACCCAGCCATGGGCACTCCCAGCCCAGAGAGCCAAGTGTGTCCTGGGCTGCATCCAAAGCAGCGTGGGCAGCAGGGCCAGGGAGGGGATTCTGCCCCTCTGCTCTGCTCTGTGAGACCCCACCTGCAGTGCTGCATCAGCTCTGGGGTGCCAGCACAGGAAGGACATGGACCTGCTGGACAGACTCCACAGGAGCCCACCAAGATGATCAGAGGGATGGAGCATCTCTGCTACAAGGAAAGACTGAGAAAATTGGGATTGTTCAGTCTGGAAAAGAAAAGGCTTTGGGGTGACCGAATCACAGCCTTCCAGTAGCAGAAGGGAGCCTATGAGAAAGACAGAGAGGGACTTTTAAAAGAACATGTGATGACAGGACAAGAGGGAGTAGATTTAAACTGAAAGGGAGTAGGTTTATACTAGATATAAGGAATAAATTTTTTATTCCAGGGATGGTGAGGCACTGGAGCAGATTGACCATAGAAGCTGTGGCTGCTTCATCCCTGGAGGTGTTCAAGACCAGTCTGGAAGGAGCTCTGCTCAACCTGGTCTGGAAGGTGTCTCAGTCCATGGCAGGGGGTTTGGAACTAGATGATCTTTAATATCCCTTCTGACCCAAACCATTCAATGATTGTATGGCTATGTGAAAACCAAAAGGGAATGGAACTTGCTGGAAATATGTTTAACAGTTCACTTTGGAACAGAACTGTGCCTTTAACTGCTGCCAGTAAAAGACTTAATTAATGCTGTTCTTTCATGTTCTGCAGCTATTTACTTGTGCACAGATGTGCATATACCAGTCACAGCAATGATACTCCTAGGAAAGAAGACTAAAGCAATGTTCCCGAGTGTTACAGAGTCTGGTAAAAAATTAGATTTATGCAGAAAGTGATTTATGATTTTCAGAAGGAAAAGAGGTGACAGCATGATATTGCAGAGGATGCTCAGCTTTGGAAGGATAACACCAGAAGGGACTATGAGTATGCAGTTTGGCTGAGGATATGCAGCATGATGGACCAAGATTACACTTCCTTCCTTGGCTGTACCTGTCTCACGGGTCGCAGTCATCTCCAACACCAGGGCTTCTAGCCTTGCTCTGAGCAGGTCTCATCAGTAAGGATTTGAAACTGCCTATGGCATCCAGTGATTCAACTTATATAATGACTCAGTGTTGCAAGCTCATGGAGTTTAGCCAGACTGAACAAGAGTGGAAAGTTTTCAAAATTTTTTTCTTTTCTCAGACAAGATTTTTGAGTCTACCAACTACTTCTCTGCTCATGGACCCCTGTTCAGAGCCCCCTGACCACCCATTTCACAGATCTCACTGCAGGGTGCTTCAGTTTTGAAAATTGCTCAGTTCCCACAGTTATTCTATTCCTAGCATGTGAACAACATAGTTACAGCATACTTCTGGGGGGATGCCTATTACAGCATGTGATCATTTGAAGGAGAGACCAGAGATCCATAATCAACTTATCAGATATGAGTTTACAGGATTGTCCTTATGAGGAAGTATAATTCAGGAAAGCAGCTGCTGGTTTTAGAACAGTAAAGTTTATGTATGATGTTTGTGTTGCGAGGCAGAGTTCCACATAAGCAGACGTTGGGTAATGAAGGTTCAGTGGAAGCTGTACTGCCCCGTCCAACATTTACCTCCCTATTACACTGCAATAATCATCATGTTACGCAGGCACAGGCCTCCTGGAAGTACAGGCAGGCTTTGTGTGATAGATTGCTGATATTCATGCAGAAAAGCAAGACCACCAAACCTTTGCACTTGTCAATATTTGTACTCTAGCAGTCGGTGGCTAATGGCTTAACACATTGATTCTTGTATTCCAGGAAAAATAAGATTCAGTTTCCCAACTCAGGGATTAGAAAAAAAATCGAAAATGCAACCCAGGCCCAGCCTCCAAAATAAATATCCTTTATTCTCAGAGAATTCTGTACATCCAGATACACTCCAGGCTTTTCTTTTAAAGCAAAACCAAATTAAATAAGAAACCAAAACCAGAATCAACCCCACCCACTACCAGCAACAAACCCAGCAAGGACTGTGACATATACTTCAGATGCAAAGCCTTAGTATTTTGGCTGTGCAAAACAAGAGATTTCTACTTGACCTGGAACCAGAACCTAAGGCTCATAGACTCACATTTCAGTAGCCCAACAGCTAGGTCAGGAAAACCTACCCAGTGCTTCCCCACCTAAATCTTGCCTGCAGGTATTTGCATCCAACTAGCAGCCAGGTCTTGGCAGACGTGGGGATGGGAGGTTCAAGCATCCTCAGCAGTGAAATATCACCTCCTACATCTCTGAATAGTGTCATGTCAACTTAGAAGAGCTGCCTCTCACCACTTCCACTTAAGTAAAAGATGAAGTAAAAACAAACCAAATTCATCCTCTGCAGGAACATGGTCAGCACCATGCAGAGGCATACCTCTGCAAAACAGCCTGCAAAGGGTCAAAGACCTGGAGGTCAACTCCTTTGTCTGCCAAGATGAGGCATGATCTTCCCATCCACTGAGCTCAGCATAGATCATTTTAGTCCTCTTGTTGAAGAAAATGGCTGGTTTATTAACTAGGAGTTCTATGCTTGGCAAAACCAAACAGATGGGTATTGCTTTATGTGGGCAGCCACATTTCATGCTACATCAGGGTGGAACTCACTGGTAATTATAGTTTGATTTCCTTAATGAATCTCTGAAAGTATTTGGTTTCAGTTCCACATTTGAAAAGAAAAAAAATGGATATGGGAAAGGGAAAATAAATATGGCCCAAATAATCCTCAGATTTTTTATGCTGTGAGTTTTCTGCCAAGGCTATCCACAGAAACAGAAGCAAAGGAAGGACATTTATAGTAGAGTGGTACTTTGGCAGACTCTCCCTTTAAAAAATTGATTTTACTAGAAGCCTTAACAGAATTCTCAATTTATAGCAAGACTGTGGTAAGATAACAGGAAGAATACAGGGCACTCCTTCAAGAATCCCATTCTTAGGCCTGATGCTGCCAAGAGATGCTGTGTGAAACTTAATTCTTCTGCCTGTACACAATCCCAGAAATGACTGATGCATTTCACGTAACAATAGTCAAGGTAAAATCCACAGATTTTAGAAGCCAGAACTGAAACTGAGAACAACCAGCTTCATTAAGCAGCAGCACAGCAGATTTTCAGCCTACATTTATTTTTTCATATGCAATTACTTGCTTATTTGTCTGTCATAATTACCTTTACCGATTTGTAAAGGTAATTATGACGGTGATACAAGCATAAGCCAAAAAATATTCTTACTTTTTTTTTAATGAAAACTTCTCAATTAAAAAAAGCAAAAAAACTGGTATTGCAATGGAAATGTAGTGGGTTTTTTTCTACTTTTTTCCTTTTTTTTTTTTTTTGTTTGAAAGAGAGAAAGAAAAGATTTGTCATTTTTGCTGGAAATATTTTTTCCAAGTTTAGGTGAAGTAAGTTTACAAATTTGTATTTTGGTTTAAGACTTACTCAAATCTGATAGTTTTTGGAGGATCCTTTTACAGAACTCTATCTCAACACACAGTCAGTTCATTCCTTTTCCTATTGTTTTTTTAAGTTTTTTTCACAGAAATCACTTATGGTTTCGCCAGAAAGATAATGCCTGTAAGTATATCAGCCACATTCCTCAGGGTACTACAAAGACATTAGTATTCCTAATCCAGGGTGTTGGAACCAGATGATCTCTAAGGTCCCTTCCAAACCAAACCATTCTATGACTCTAGTGCTAGGTTTTTTTAGGCTTTTACGACAGACATCTTGAAATAGAAACAGAAAAAGTCCTCTGCATTATTTACAAAATATGGTCAGGTAGTAGAGTGAAACAGTTAAGTTACAAAGTGGCAGAAAGCTCCAGGTATGGCTCCAAGATGATAGGATGCTTCAGTTAAAAAATAAAGTACTTGACCTCTTGAGCTGCTACAATATCTTGCCAAAATAAACTACAATTATTTATTCAGATGAAGTTCCTTGGCTTTCTTTTCAGGAAAACTGCCAGAAAATAAATGAAGTATTCACTGAGTCAACAACACACAAAAGACACTTAAAGAAAGATCTGAAGTCAGAATATGCAACACACTTCATTTAACTAAGCAATATACTTAGATAAAGACTAGTTTTTCTTTAGCTTACTAGGATTGCTTTTTATCATTTAAAATTTAATGGGTTTATTTAGAACTAAAATAATTAAATAATGGAGTGAACTATACCACCAATACAAAAGGCTCACAAAATAATAACTTTATTTCCATTTATGAGAAATATTTTCCTCTCCAAATTTTCTCATTCTTATCAGTGCTACTTAGCTACTTAGGTCAGTTTAGCCTTTAGTGATTTTGCTACATGATTTAGTATATACACAGAGGACAATGATGTCGGTCCTTACCTTCTAGTTGTCTGGGAATTTTTCATTAAACATCTGCCTAAGAGTCTGGGTTACAAGTGCAATAAATACAGATAGGGGCAGTGGTCTGGGGTTCATCAGCCATCACCAGTGTAGAAATACACAATGTCAAAAGCAGGCAGCTTGAGGTGTGGGTTCTGAGTGCTAACAACTGCTGCCTTGCATGGGAAATGTGTGGGAATGCTCTGGCTTGCCACCCTTCTGTGAGATAGGCACCAGTGGAAACTCGTCTCTTGTCCTTTGTTGCCAGGACACATCAGCTTCAGGAAAGGTGGAAGGGTGGTGATGACAACCATGGAGAGTTGGTGCAGTGGGTCACCTAAAGACAGGCACCCAGAATATCAGGACGAGTGCCCATGGTGTGACTGCTTCTGAGTGCCATCTGTGTGTCACTGTGTGCTCAAAGTAAAACAGGCACTGGAACAGAAAGGTAATATACTCAGTTACGCTTAACATACACTTACACTTAACTCCTGTGGTGTTCAAATACTTCCTGGGTAAAATCAGTTAACTGATACATCTGATAGGGCAGCCTGCTCCTTAATGCCTCAAGCCTGACTAAGGGAAATAATATGAAGACAAACTAGATTAAAATGTACCCTGTCTACAGTTTATATGTTTGTTAGGTAGATTAGCTCATACCTACAAAAACAGTGACATAATTCTCTCCCCTTACCTTTTTCCTGAGAAGGTGTCTACCTTTGGAACAAATGATGTAACCCTGTACATGTTTTTCACAGTCTGGCAGCAAGTGAAACTCCCAAAATTGACTCATTAAACCTAACATTTGGGTCTAAAGCACTCCAAATGAAGAGTGAGCCAATTTCTCTGTAGAAGATCTATTACCAATGAGAGAAACATGAATAGAGAAGTTTTAAGGAATCCTAACTTGCATTCTGTTGCTAAGGGATACACTTCCTTGGTATACATACTCCCATGCTCTCAGCAAGTCTGACTCACAAAAAGTTTGGTTTTCAGTAAATAACGAAAGCCATACACTAATTAAAACAATGTAAGGGTCAAAAATTAAGTAAAATAAAATAAAATGCAAATTAAATATTACTTTACACTCCACACAGTACATAGGGTGCTTTACCATCAGAGCGCTCTCTGTAAGGCTGCGTAATGCACCTGGAAAATTTATGTTGAGACAGACTGGACTTTGTTCCATTTGCAAAGTGGTGCTTTTACTGCTCTGCTCCCCTACTATTCAGCCCAAACAGGTCCTTGCTATTTGTGTCCCTCTTTTCCTTGTTTTCTCTGCAGCAAATGCCAGACATCTTTGTCCCACAATATCCCCCTGTCCCTCTCACTCTTCATAACCTCTAGTTGTTGCATGGAATGGTTTTAGAGACACAAAGGTTAAGGCCAGAACTAACGCAAGTGACTTCCACTTTCAAATGTCTCCATATGGGGTATCTGAACTAGCGACATCTTGGAGATGAAGTTTTTTGTTCCCATGAAGTTAGTATTCATAACTTCTAAAATTAGGAATTATTTCTGAAAATTTTCACCAATCTTCTTTATCCTAAAGGTGACTGTGTGAGGCAAATCCCATGTCCTAATGTGGGTCTTGGCATTTGTTGAGTGAATTACAGATAAAAGCCATAACCAACTTGCTTCTCCATAATTGCAAGATTCTCTCCCTCATTCTGTTATGCTTCCAGCAGCGTGACCACTGGAATGTCTGGCTCTGGATTTCCTATGGTCTTTCTCTGAAACTATTCACATGTTTGAAGATAATTATGAGCTTAGAGACTGACCTTAACTAACTCACTCAAAATATCTTCAATTATGGAAGCTACATGCTGCAAAATGCACAAAACATCAGCATTTTAAAACCAGCACAGAATATATAACTATATTATTACCTATATTATTATCTGTATAACTCTATAGATTAGTAATCAAAATATACAACTTGAAAATCTGAGACAATTATATAAAAGAAGTAATCTATTGCAATAAATGTGGAGAAAATACAGAATAGGAATTTCACCTTTTGTTCACCTGCAAACCAGGTTAAGGGAATTTTTTTCCTATTTTCAAAAGGTCATATGCACAGCTATTATTCCTGTGACTCACAAGTCAGAAAAAGGTCAGTGGGTTTTTCATGTACACACGCTAACTATTATAATATAACAAAGTTAAAAGAAAATCCCCATTGGGGCAGGATAATAAAAACCGGAAAAGAAATGTGAGTAATAAGGGAAGAAGAAAAAATTTAAAGAAGCTAACTTTAAAATGCAACATTGTTTTTGATTTTTACAACACAGGTGTTACAACAGGGAAAAAAAAAAAAAAAAAAAAAAGACAAAACATTAAAAAGTATCTGAAATAATTTTTAATGCAAACACAGGAACTTTCTTACAAATCCCTTATCTCGAGTTATTTCCCCTTTTTCTCTTATTGCACTTACTACTAAAATTCCCACTAAAATAAATAATTTTTATGAAATCTTGTGTACTAAATCCTGTAGTCCTTGTTCAAGCGAAAAATCCTGCTGACTTCAGTGGAAATTGCACTTGAGCAAGGGTTTGATCAAGCATTTTATATTCTAGAATGCTGTAAGTGGAGCAGTGGGAAACTATATCAAGCAGGTGAAAATTTGCATTTAACAGCCGTCCTTCTGTAATCTGCTTCTCCTAATGCACTTCACATCGGGAGGGATACCATGCTAACCAGAATTTTGTTAGAACATCTCTGAATGCCACTGTATACAGTTGAATAGAGAGAGATGTGGGTTTAGAGAGAATTTTACATTATGTGTAGATAATTTAGTCATGTTTGTTATCAAGTTTACAAATGCTGAGCTCTGGAGTCTTTAATGTAAAAAAGACTTTAATGTAAAAAAAATGCCCGTGGCTTTATGAAAATGTTGTATGTGAGGTGTTTCTGTTTACTTTGAATTCCAACCAAAACTACAGCAATGTACCAATGTTGTTGGACTGGATCCTGCTTTGGCTGGAGCAGAATAGACTGAAGTGCTCTTCTTTTTAAAGGTCTCAGGTGTAATATTGTCTTACATTTCATACCTAGACAAAGTAAATTGGTACCCTTCATGCTAAAACAAGAAAAGCAGTATTATAAGAAACAGAAAAAAGTCTTGATGGCTTAACATGAAAAAACATTGACCCCCCTGGATTAAATGCTGTTGACTGAGGTTAGCCAATACTTTGCTTTTGGCTTAAGTGGGGTCACCAGTTGACCTAAAACCATTCTCTCCAGTTTCAAAAAGCAAATTTATGGTTTCTTGTCTCTAGATGAAGTTTGTAGAGTGCTGTTGCACTAGTGAGTGGACACCAGAGACAGTCAGGAGTAACCTGTTCCCTATTTTGAGGTAAATGATTCACACACTCAAAAGATGTGACTACAGTAGCACATAAAGGTAGGGAAAATTTAAGAAATTCACATCTTCTCAGTAAGATATGCTACTAAATTTTAAAACTCCACTTTGTGCCAAAGAGATATGTTGAACTATATGCATACTACTATAAAAAAGATTATAAGATTTTGCCCTTTCTGAATGACTCCCATGTATATGAAGGTCTATCTTTAGATCTTAGATGTTTCATAAATCAGAAGGAGGATCGTTAGTCACTGATATTCTCTTTTTCAAGAAGCACCATGAGAAGCACCTTCCATCCCGAAACAGAGAGTCTGAGTAAGTGACCATTGTATTGTTGAGCTCTAGAGTGAGGGGGCTCCTGAAGCTTCCCATCCTACATACACTGAGCCTCAGCGGCTGACTTTATACCTGCAAGATTTTGCTCATAACTCACCGGGATGAGAGGCTCCATTTCATTCCACAATGACATCTTACCACCATGACATGCAACACAGAAAAAGCATTCACCTGGACTCCTGACACCACCAGTAAAGAGACTAAGGATATCCAGTTTCTAAAAACTCAAAATAAGGATATTTACTACCATTCAGAGAGCACTGCAGCTCTGTTGTCACAGTAACAAGTAGCAGCAATACCATTACTGAACCAAATCACATTTGCAGTCTCACAGCATTGTATTCAACAGAATATATCTGAATGCTTTCTATTTGCTAGCAAAAAGAAGGATGTTAGCTTAAATGAGAAGTAGGGACACAGGATTATGCTCTTAATTCATCTCTTATTTCAAATGAAAGCAACATAGCAGGAAAATCATGAATGCATTTTTAAAAATATAATAGCATATTCTCTAATGTTCTGCTGCAACTCAAGGCAATTCAACCTTAATCAAACTTCAGAACTTTGAATTAATTTGCAAATGTTAAAGTTAGGGGTTGTTTCTTTTGGGGTTTTTGGGATTTCTTTTAGAAATCTGTGACTATTGAAATAATTAAGAACTATTCAGCAGGTTGCCATAGGAAACCTATTTTTTCAGCTAATCCAATACTTCTACAGATATTTGAGTTACCTAATGCTTCACTGGAACTAGAAGATGAGTCTTATATTTAAGAATCAGCATGGATGGCCTTTTTAATATAGGTAAAATATTTGTCATCGTCAAAAACAAAAACAACTTTAAAGTGTCTTCTGTCATAGTTTTGCAGGGGAAAAAATGTAACTTCCTCTTATACTTATCAGGTTCTTGCAGGGGAAAAAATTGTAATAAAAATATTAGAGGAAGAATCTCAATCTGTATGAAGTGAGAGCTTGATTAATTTCTTCTCTTTGCTGGTGTCATTTCATTTTGACTGCTTCTTAGAAACACTCAGCTTAATTAGATTAATTAATTAGATTAATTAATCGTAGTGGTCAAATCTGAAAGGAGAAAATACCACACTGAGTGTCCCCCATGTGAACTGCCTGCTTGTTTTCATCAGCTGTATTTCAATCAGATCCTTTGAATGTTAAATGATCACAATAACCCAGAATATGTTTCAGAAAATATTTAAGATAAATTGTCATGTTATTATTACCCTGACTAAACACCCATCCTCCTAGGGTAGTTCACCTCTTTGGTTTCTACATACTCCAGCACTGTACTTCAGCAAGAATATAATTCCCCTTTTCATCTTCCCCCTCCCAACTCACCCAATTGGTGTTGGAAGCACCCCAGATCAGTTGGTAAGGAAGAAAATGCACCACTGCATAGTCATCTCAGCAATACTGAAACTGCATCCAGCGCTGCAGTAACAACAACTGCTCTTATTGCAAATAGGTTTGGTATGATTTGGGCAAAGAAGATTCAACAAATTCTCCATTTGGCATGGTTATAAAGGAGAAATAATTTTTGCACAGTATCATTTCACATCACTTAAAATTAGCCTGAGATTTCAGTCTTGCCTATAATTTCAAGGTTAGTCTTAGTTAATGCTCTGAAATTGCACTCTTATAGAGGTGCTTTGCACAGAATTGTTGTTTAAAATATCACGTTCAGTATTTGCTAAGTAGTTCAGTCCAACTATGCAAGAGTTTAAAAAGTCCTATTCATACTGAAAAAAAAATAAATCCAAAGTCCATTGTTAGTAGGGAGAGGCAAGCACAAACAACAGTTAGCAAATGCTAAATAGGACATGCAAAAAGACTTCCATCACATAAATAGAGATAATTATAGGGTTACAGAAAATTCCCACAGAGTAAATTTCAGAAGTCATATGGCTAACAAGGACAACTACTGAGAGAAGACCTTTTTTGGTGCAAGAACAGAAAGGTGGACAAGAACAGAAATGAGATGTCAACTGACTTTTAAGAAGACCACAATAAACATGCAGCAGTATTGCAAGGGTAAGATGGAGCTAAACAAATTCTAGTCTGTGTTTAAAAATAGGATGTCATTAGAACCAGTAAAAGCAATATTTCTAGCCCTGTTTTCTATGACAAGAAGTTTCCATGACAGCAACCATGAGGACTGACTTTTGGACATTTCCGTATTAACCCCAACACACCTATGAGGCTTATCAGATAGTAGTTATTCTTGCCTCTGTCCATCCCTTTCTTCTGTTTCTCTTTTTTTTTATAAGACTTCTTAGCTCTTCACCATTAACTGTTGACCTTGCAATAAGACAGAGAAGGGTTCAAAGTCAGGTGCCAGAATGCAAGCAAACAGAGAAAAGGCATAACTGTAAAGACAGATGAAGATGCTATAAAATTGATTTTAAAAGAAAAGAAAAAGAGCAAAGAAGAAAGAATAGGGAAGAAATTATTGCTTTGGAGGTACAACATAAGTGGGAAAGGAAATGCTGTATATTGGAATGCATTTTGATAGGCTTCATCTCTGTATAGCTATGTAACGTTATAACTCTTAATACAGCAACACAGAGAAGGGAAGTATGGGATGTAATTGCTCAGGCAGAGTTATGAGGTATGCAGGCATACGTGAGCTCTTGCACACAGACCAGAACAAACACGAACACTTATTGTTGATTTGATAAAGAAATACAGCATATTTTGTGGTGTGCGCCAGCCAGCTGCCAGCTCACTGCTGAACTGCATGTGCCTGCAGCCTGGGCTGAGTGGTCCTGCTGCCCCACACAGTGTCTGAGCTGCTCACTACTGCCTTTCCCAGAGGATAAAGGGATCGCTGGGAGTAGTCAACAGTAAGAGATCTTGCCATTAAGCATTCCTAGTTCACCCCTAATGAGAATCCAGGTGCCTAGGATATGATTAAGGGTCACTTACCAACAAGCTGTTCAAGCCTCTGCCTTCTCTCCCTTGACTTTAGGAACCCTCACTTAGTTATTAGTGGCACTTTCTAATTCACATTTACAACTCATTATTTTGGAAGAAGGTCAGAAATACTGATCATAACTCTTGCATGGGCAACTTCTTCACGCTCTCTTTTGCCACTCCACTCCTCCACTATGGAATCTTTTTCTAAAGACTTTAGGAAAACAGGATTACTAGTACAGCTGGTATAAAGCTGCAGTGCTTATTTTTAGCAGACCTACAGACTTTAACCAGCTGTTTAATGCCAATATTAAGCATGGAATATTGCTATTTGTCTATTTTTGGAAAACATGGGCATATCCACAGATAATGCAAGATAAATGCGCAGATAAAGCAAATAATGGCAAGGTCCCAGAAGCAGCCAACCTTTTACCTGGAGGCCTGTGCTGTGAAGGATCCTAGGCCAGTTCAGGGGTGATCTGATAGCTCCAGTTGTGTTTGTACTCTGAAAACAGTGATTTGTTCTCACAGTCAGTGTTGGGCTGAAACTTAGATCTGTGCATCTGCCCTTGCTGAGAGAAAGTAGCAGGGAAAATCCCAAAGGGAACTTTTGCAAGCAAAGTCCCTGCATTTCCCAGTGCTGTGCAAACATATATCTTCTTCAGCTTCTGGCATCACACCATTTCAATTTCCTGCTGTACTCAGGCAGGAATATTTCTGTCTAGCACATTTCAAAGAGGAGAGTCATTAGCATTAGTGCTTAAAGTCTTTGAAATTGCAAAGAAAAGGCAGGTGTTTCAATATGGAAGGCATTATGAGAGGGCAGCAAGGTTAAAATATTTCTATTTAAAGCTGACCTGCTTTAATGAGATTAGATCATACAACAGACACAGATTTTGTGAGATTTTATAAATTCTGTCCTCAAACCAGTCTGTCTCAAGTTTATTCTCAACTGTTTAGGTTTGTTGGAGTAAAAAGGAAGGAAATGTTATTAAACAGCAGAATGATGCTATAAATATGTTTGTCAGCCTCTTCTACTAAGTAAGAGAATATTTATTAGGTAAGTACAACTCTTTGTATCTTATCAGAATAAATTGTTTAGGATAATTTAAAAGCATTTTCCTTGGACCGGGATATAGCTAGCAACCTATATTTTAAAAGTAATCTGTCAAAACCTTCCATGCTGTCTCCCAAAAATTGTGCCAACCCTTTTCAGAGACAGAATACAAAAGACTATGTGAGGTGTCTGACAGCTAAGAGTAAAATATGTACATTGAGCATGTTTTACCTAAATAAGTTAACACCAAACAGGAGAAACAGAAAATCCCTAAAGAGACAAATTGAATTAATGAAAAAGTTTAAAGCCCCAGAAAGACATTCTTTGGCCACTAGACCAAAATGTATCTCCTTCTGCAGCAAGCTCCTGGGACAATTACATGCTTTTGTCCTTTGTGAATCACCTTTACTTTTTTTTTTTTCAAGTTACTGCAATATATTAAACAAACTGAATAAATTGTGTGATTCTTTTATTTTATCATTTTGGCTGATTTCTGGACAGAGTCCAAACACTTGTCCCTCTGCCTCTGAAGTATGAGTCTCATCACATAGCACAATAAAAATAAATCATGATTTGCATTTCTCAATAGACTTCAAATAACTACATGGAGTAAAGCCAAACCCAGCCTCTTCATTGAAACAAACAGCCTACATTTTCACAGACTGAGATTGTTTCTCATTCGTGTAAAGAATAATTTCTGCCCCCCAATTTCCACCTGGGCCACTGCGTGACTTGCTACCAGCCACATTTTTCCCTGGTAGCTCACATAGTAAGTGCTTTGAGTCAGCACATCCAACCACAACAGCAAACTTTGGTAGGATTTACTCCTACCATTGAAACCTTCTGGCAAGTATTCAGCTCGTGACTCAGGGTGCTTATCTCTGAAGCGAAACTCCCTCTGGGATGTGAAGCACCATCATCTCAATCACTTCTCATTTTCCTCCAAAAAAACAAACAAACATTCAGCACGCTTCTGAGTCTAGGTCCTTCCTTCTTTCTCATCCCTCACCCAACCCTAGCCAGAGGCAAGCTCTGGAAAATGTGAAGAACACAGGCACAAGTGTTCTTAGCTTCTACTCTATGCTCATTATATTGGCAAAGTTCAAAACCATTTGCTTTTGCCACTGTACTTTTAAACACTGTGGTTCTAGAATATCAGCAAAATCCCAGCACCATTCTTCAAAATAGGTTCCTGCCTTCTATTTGTCATGCTGTCATTCAACAGATGTATCACCATGTTCTCATAGTTACCTGGCAGATTATTAGATATTCAGCCCTTAAAATAAGATGTGTCTTCAAAAGGTAAGTAGACATTCATAAGGTAATTCATAAGGTAAGTAGACATAAGGCAGAGAAGTCATGTGCACACAAATGTTAAATTAAAAACCAGTTCTAGTGTAGTTAAAACAACACCCCAACATAGCTACTCCCATGCAGGCAGCAGAACAAAACAAAAGTGGAGCAGGGCATGTGAAATCACAGCCACTTTTACTGGCTTAGTTTTGATGAAAACCTCCATGGTTCAGCTGAAATAGCTACTCTGGTACAAAGACACATAGCTGCAGTACAAGTCCATAGCTTTTCCATTTGGGAAAAGTAGGAATCCTGAACCATTTTAATTCAGTGACTGTATTATCTTCAACAGCCTCTCCCACCCATGTTCTTTCTTTGCACCAAAAAACCTATGCAACAAATGCAATTCCAGAGGACTTCCAGATTTTGCAGGGAGATTGTATTTGTTAAAGCACAGAAGAAGCACTTCCTTGTAAAGAGTTAGCTTTACTAGTCCACAGACTAGCTTGGCTACTTTCTCTATGACTGCTGGCCAAAGAAAAGAAAGAACTGAAAGAAGCTGCCAGGAAGAAAGCCTGGGCAGATAGCAGTGACAGGCAGGGGCAGAGACAGAGATGAAGAGAAATTCAGTGTGGGCAAGGAAGTAGAGAAGTTTGAACTTCAGAGGAAGCCAAGGACAACCCTTGAGAGAGCAGTAAGAAAGGAAGTTTCTATACGTGTTTAGAATTGCACCTGCTAATCTACACAATGCAAACCCACGGGAAGTGACTCAGTGGTCAGAATCTGACACACAAGAGGAAGCATCCTATATTCCAGGAAAAGGTTTTTGGCTTATGCATGGACATAATGCTTTTGTTCAGGTCTTGAACCACAACTGCATTTGGTTGTGTTTCTCATATGCAGCAGTTGCCCTTTCTTACTTACTATTTTTAAATCAAGCCCATCAAAGAGGAAGAGAAAATTTTGAGGAAGATTTCAGTACTTTATCCACATTTATATGAAGGAAGGACTAGAGTCACAGTGCTCTGAGCACCTAACCTAGCCCAGTTTCTCTGAATATTCATCCAAAATGTGACATTACATAAAAATTAACAAAAACTCGCTTATTGACATTCCAGGCCAGGCCCTCACACTGAAAGTACTTTGTGTCATATCTTTTTTCATCCTGATGCAAAAAGATCACAGTATCATGCTGTCATACCAGATATACAAATCCCAAAGACAAAGAAGCAGTTGGACATCATGGTTGAATCCCACTAACTCACAGAGCAAACCAAAGGGATTTCAGTGTCTAATTCTCTTTGCTTCCCCTACCTACAGTAACTTTAAAGGAGAAGAGACAAGATGAATGAGCTGAAGTAGCTCCTGGTTAACAAAGTTACTGCAAGGTTGCATAGGCTTCCATCATCTTTTGCAGACAAGGATGCCCATAACTGGAATTATCCTCCAGTCAACAGCTACCCTATTACCCTAGAATCCCCAAATGCACCACTTGGGAAGTGCTTTTCCTGGCAGGACCAATGTCCTATGGGCCCACAGCAGTTAGGAGAAGGCCACCTTCATGTTACCCTGCGGACTTGCTCCAAGTGCCACTTGGCAGAACCACAGCATGCAATTATCAAGGTTTGTAGTAAAAGGCAGAAATGTTTCCACCTCCTTTTTGACTCATGTAGCACAACTTTAAGGTCAAAACATACCAATCACATCTTATCCAATTGCATTTTCTCTCTGGAAGGAGTAAATACAGCCTCTGTGAAGCCTAGAGTACTGCAGGTAGACAATGAGAGGTTCCCGTAAAGGCTCACTGAACTGTATTTAGTGGGTGTTCACCCTGAGGATGATAACCAGTCACTGTACTTGTGAGACGTGCAAAATGTCAGGGGAATATACAGAAATGTTGTGTTCAGGAAGCGTGTGATGTGACTAATAGAGTATGACAAGGGGTGTGGCTATCATGAGATATTTACTCCCCTTCAATGCCTTCATGAGACGTGAGAAAATAAGTATCATCTTCCTCCTCTCCCTGTCTCTCAGGAACATGTTTATTCACTAAGAACTAAACTTCCAAAATTTATCATACTGCTCTTATTAAAAAGTCCTTTTGGGGCAGTTTCTCAGGAGGGACATTTATTACAAGATTCTAAATTCCTGTTCCAGCTGAGTAATGCTGGACGCAGAATTCAGCTTACTTCACAGTAAATAGTTTATGAAAAAGCTTAGTTCTTGACCAAAACAATGTATTTTAAGCAAGTGTAAAATTTCTTTGGTGTTTGAATATGAGGTCCACACATAGGATGGGCTACTCCCATCTCTGATTCTCTCAGGAGACCGCCCAGCTCCCTGTGTCTTGGTGTGAAACCTCAAGGCAGGTAGTCACGAAGCCAATTGGCATCTGCCTGTAACATTTTTTTCCTAGATGCAAAAGTAAGAGAAAAAGAGCATGCTGCTCTGAAGAAAACAGAGACTGAAGAAAGAATGGGGGAATCAGGGAAAAGAGCACTGGAGGGGTGTTAGAGCACAGGCATGAAAGGTAAGTGCTGGAATGTTAATCAAAAGATGGAACAATAGTAAATGAGAGAGCAAGGTAGAGAGAGGGGAGAATGAAATGGAATTTCAGGATGGAAGAAGAGGAGCCCAGAGCCTGGAAAATGAAATAGTCATGTGAGACAACTGAGGTGTAACTTCAGTAAAAAAAGAGGAAAAGTCAGTTAAAGGAAATGCTAATGGAAATTCACAAACGGTCTGACAAGGAAAAGGGGCATGGGGAAAGAAACTGAACAAAAGATAATAAACATTAGGAAGAAAAAAGGAATGAGAAGTAGACAAAATATTTTACCCATTACTTTCTTCTTTTGGTCTTGTTTGTCTCCCAGAATATCTCATGGTGAAATAAATGGAATTTTATTTCCCAAGGAAAACAGCTATTTAAAATAGAAAGGGTGCTGTGTACATAACCCAAATTTTGTCTTTCAACTCCAACCTCCAACCCATGAGTGACCCTTCATTTCCACTAAATATTCACCATGCAGGCTCTGGTCTAATAGATTTACACCTGTAGGCATCTCAAACCACAAAATATAGCTCTATTCATCACAATAAATAAATTCATTCATTCACAGAATTACCTGTAGATTTTGCATAATGATTTTGCAGAATTGAATATCAGGTTGGGTTGGGAGTTTTTCACTTTTTACTCATTGCAACATCAGGAGACACTTGCAACGTGTGACAAAACCAGGAAGCAGATGGTGGCAACAGACAACTCTATCTGCATCTCTCTCCCCCTCCCACCTCATGACAGAACAGTTCTCATCACTATCATCAGCACCCATATTTTCATATTTATGTTTAAAAACCCCAGATGCATCTATATAACATACCCAACAGCTGCTAAACCCCCTGACGCAACAGCCAAAGAGTTGGGCTTCAGGACCTCAAGCTCATGAACATGAGAACCAGCTGCAAGATTAAAACATATAAATTGTGCTGAGGCAAATAACCATGACTTCAGAACTCTGAAAATTGTTGCCTTCTTCAGGTTAGAGACTGTACTTGTGGGGGAGAGAATGGGAAATTCCAGATCTATGGAAGAGACCCAGGCAGGCAGACAGGCAGCTTCACAGTTACAAAGACAGAGCCTATCCCTGCTTTCTTCCTGCAGAAGCAGACCAGGCTTTGGGGATGTCTGTGCTTAGCTGTAGTGAGAACATCCCCTGACAACAAGATATGTATTTTGTGCAGTGCTCAGGTGTAATTAAGGAAAAAGGGCTGATTTTGTATCAGAATATTGTACTAAAATCTGTACCAGCAAGACTACTTACAATCAGCAGCATCCCAGCACTTTCTTCCATACAACATTAGCAAATCACTCCAGGAAAGTTTAAATAACTACAGAGTGAGGCTACTTCCCAAATGAATCATTTCTTGAAATGAAAACTGGTCTGTCTTCACTGGAGCAGAAACCAGATAGGAGCGATCATAGAACCATATCCATCACAGAAGATTAACAACTAGTGTGAGGCATTATGAGATTTCTGAATGTTCCTGAGTCTGGGATGAGACCCGAGCCACAGCAGAGATTAGAGGCTAATACAAGGAAATCAGATGATCAAGAAGCCATGAGCAAACACATGCTAAACTTTTACGAGACATCCACGTTTATGCTGAAAGCACAAAGAACTTAACTTGCAATAGCAAACTAAAAGAGGAAAGATGCACCTTTTAAAAAACAATTAAATGAGAAATCTTTCAATACCAAAAGTACTGGTTATTAAGGAGAATTAATTCAAAAGCAGAACTAAATGGTTTAGTGATAGAAACTCTTATTACAGAACTTACCCTGCACAACACTGATTGATTCAATATTCAGCTATCCAAATGAAAAGATGACATTATTGTGTTATCGGAAACTTTCACTGGCTCAACAGACTCCTTGGATAAGACCTAGTTACCTAGTTAGATTGTAATCCTTCAATAAAGAATGGCAAGGCAGAGCTATGCATGACTATAGAGACCCACAGATTCAGAAATTTTTTATGGGATGGGACCTGAGTGTCAATTTAATGATTGTGGCATGTGCTCAACATGAAATACAGTTTTTCAAACTCTTCTTTAACCAAGCAGTTCACTTATCAGGAAATGAAATGCTCTGATAATGAGGAGACATAATGCAGAAGTGATACAGAAGCTTCCTATCACATTTACACATTAGGTGTGTAATGACATGGAGCTCTACAAGCAGGACAAAAGGCTGAGTTTGGCTTCCTAAGGTACAGATGCTCCTGACTGGAGTTTATTGTGTCTAATATTTGCCTCCAGAGTTTGCCCTGAGTACTCATCAAATCCCCCATACAGATGGATTCTTTACTCTATTGTTAGTGTCATATTGCAATGTTTTCTCCTGAAGGGTTATCAATAAGACTCACTTGGACTCTAATAATCTTATAAATTCTACACTTCTCCATTCAAAGTGGCTAGGCAGTTCAAAATCTACTGAGTATTCTCATGTTAGAAATCTAGGATAATTCTACTCAAAAAACCTGTCAAACTAAGTTGTTAATTCCTGAAGGGATTGCTGTCTGTAGATTCTAAGACCCTATTAGAGATTGCTATTTCCTTACACATGGCATATTGCAGAGCTGGGACCCTGGTAATCTGTATTATCTATATTCCCATAGAAATAATCAAGTCCTCTGGAGAAGATTGGAAAAATTTTGTAAAGAGGACCTAATTTTCAACAGGATCAGGATGACTTCTACTGGCCATCATGAGACAAGGCATCATGTATCTTTCTTTTAAAAAGCGTTGCCAAAAAAACATTGGGCATGGATTGAAATGAAAGTTATGTATCTTTCCACAGCTTAGTGTTGATAAAGAAGTGAAACAGAATGGAGAGAGAGAGCAAGAGAGCATGTGATCTGTGGTTTCAAATAGACACTGAGGGTGCACTCAGCTGCCCTGAAGCTGCCAGGAATGTCTGACCCTAAGTATCTCCAGTTCCTGGAAAGTCCCACTAACAAATAGCATGAACACATTCCCTCTGATAAGATTCTGTAATTTAGCAAATATTTCTCTGTGTGTCCAACAGTTTCTGCTGTTTGTTTAATGATGTTATTGAATACTTGGCTCTACACCTGAATTGGGGCAAGGTGAGCAGGCTCATTGCCCAAGTACAAATGTGCTCTCATTGCATCACATAGCCCACAGTTTCTCTGAGTTGAGATCTTGCTGAAGCTGCTACCAAAGCACATGGAGGGGTTGTCAGCAGTGCTGGGGGCAAAGGTTGAAGGTATCTTTCACAATATCACCAGTTTGTTCATTGAGGCTAATGTAGGAAAAAGGCTATTATTTCAGGTACTTTTTGTAGTAGCTTCACTTGTTAAAGAGTTTATTAGGACGGTAATCTGTACTTCGGTACCGTGGTGGGAAGCTCTGGAAGGAATCTACCATAAAGAGGATTGAAACAAATACTCAAAACTGAATATTTTTTTCTTCATCTGAAAAAACTTTTGACTGAGTGAACAAACTGGAGATATTTATTTTGAGGTCAAAAAGTCTTGAGAAACAGATTGACTTTGTAGAACCTTCTTCTCAAATATAGTACAGGAAAGTCTGCCTGCACACCCAGTTGCACCCAGTAGACTACTTAGGGTGAGGAGGTATTTACACAGTTTGAGACACTGTAATCTCTATTGCCAATGAAACAATTCACTAACACAGATAACAAATTATATATCTATTTATTCCTTTTTTTTAGAAATGTTTTTCCATGCATGACTTTTTTAGCTAGATAAAGGTGCAAGAAGCAGAAGCCTGAGGTAAGGTTATATATATGTATGTATATATATAAAAACAGGCTTAATTCCCACCATGAAGTCATAGCCATGTTTTTCATTTAAGGCTTGCAGTTCCATGCATACCTTAAAGCTTTGGCTAAGTTTGTGTTAAAATATTGCATTTCTTCAGGCTGAACTGTGCAGAGAAAAACAGCTTCAATCAATACTTACTTTGCTTTGATTTGGTCAATAAAACAAAAGGTTGATTGATCCACCTTCCATTTACTCATGTAACAGTCAATGAAATTAAGAACATCCTTTAAAATAAGTGAGATCTGGTCACTCTATTTGCCTCAAGCCTTGGTATTTCTCATTTCTGGACTGGAATCACTGAATCATTTAGGTTGGAAAAGACCTCCAAGATCAAGTCCAGCCTTTGACTTTGTCAACTAAACCATAGCAGTAAGCGCCACATCCAGTTGTTTCTTAACACCTCCAGGGATGAGTACTCCAACACCTCCCTGGAAAGCCCATTCCAATGTCTGACCACACTTTCAGTGAAGAAATTCTTCCTAATGTCCAACCTGAACCTCCCCTGGCACAGTGTGAGACCATTTCCTCTTGTCCTGTTGCTTCCTGGGAGAAGAGACTGACCCCCACCTGGTTATAACCTCCTTTCAGGTGGTTGTAGAGTATGATAAGGTCTCTCCTGAGCCTCCTTTTCTCCTGGCTGAACACTCTCAGCTCCCTCAGACTCTCTTCATAGGACACGCGCTCCAGAGCCTTCACCAGCTCTGTCGCCTTTCTCTGGACTCACTTTAACAACTCAAAGAATAAATCAGCCCAGTCCAAAGAGGCCAGATGGAAGGTATTCCCTCATAATTGTATCTCTGCTATCCCTTCAAGGACTTTTCTCTGTGTCATTGGGGTCATTCCTTTCCCACTGGATTTCTTTGACAAAGTTTTTGATGTAACAATGCACAGTCAGTCAAGAGAACATCACAACATTACCATGAAGAGCATATGGTCTTTACAAAAGAGCACACCAAAACTCTTCTTTTACAGTGTTCAAAATTATCACCGTTTCATCTTTTAAATTCTCACCCTTTTCCTTAGGTTAGATAAAGTGTAATTCACTTGATTACAAAATATCAAGACTGAAAGGTAAATTTCACTGGTCTACTATGCTTTTCTAGCACAGTTATAATTCCAAATTGTTTTAAAACTATTTTTCTGCAACACCTATAGTGCAAACACTCCATAAACGTAGGGAAGATTAACATTCAAAATGACATTGTCAAAAAAAAGAAATCTCAAATGATGCAAAACTAATCCAACTTTGCTACAAATTTCGCAGTGTAGACCAAATTTGCCCAAATGTTTGAGGTCCAGCTTTCCTTTCAGTCCTAAAACTTATGTATGACCTTGCATTATTTAGAAGTAATGAAGGAGGGAGGGATGGATGCTCATTTTGGATTTAGAAATCACCTAGTGGTTTGGGTATTTCTACAATTTTTCCACTTATTTGTCAGCCCCAGCTTCCTCAGTGGAGAGCATTTGAGGTCAGTCATGACCCATGATTGAATAAATACCATTCCTGTCAGCTATTTTTCCCAGGTTAATATTTGGCATCAGAATGAGTCTCATTCTAAGTTTATCATAATGACTGTGATAACATTACTTTGCATTACCTATGGGTTATCATTTGCTTTTCCAATGCACACAATAGTCTGCATATAGCTTGTTGAAGGGAAGGCATGTGGGTTTGGCTTTAAAATTCAACATAGGATCTTTGCTTTAGCAAAAAGTAATAAGTTCATAGTGAGTAAGGAGCACAAGTAGATCTGAGTCTATCTGCTTATCTGATTGTGCACAAACAAATTTCTCTTTCAAATACTCTCCTGCATGCACTGCAATCAAACCAGTCCACAAATAAATCAGCATTGTCCTTGATTATTTTTGTCTTTCCTGCCGCCAGATATTTGGCCTTCGCAGGGACCTGAGAGGGATATGGCCACTGACTTCAGTGAGGCCCAGATTTCAATCTTGATCTTCTCTAGTCCAAAGAAAAGAGCTGCAAGTGTCTTCAGGGACCCAGGTACTCACAAAGAAATTCTAAACACTTAAAGAAAGACACTGGGGTTGTCAAAGTAGCAAAGACCCTTCCATATTGATTAGTTCCATGTTTAATATACACATACTCTTGCAGTGTTTGCAAATAACCTTTTTTGTATGAAAACAGCACTGGCTTAGTCAAAGCCAGATCAAAGAGGCACGCGTGATTCACATCCACTAAATAAACACTGATGCCTGATGGCAGTAATACAGCTATTTATATTCATTGCCTGATTTAACCAGTGGCATCCCTTTAATATGATAATAAGCAGAGACTGCTTGCTATGAAAAAACAAGAGACTCGAGTGCTAAACTTGCTCTTAACACCAAATGAAAATGATATTGGTGGGAAAGTTGAGATTTCCTAATTATCTTTCCCTACAGTCAAAATCAGAAGTCTAATTTTAGATTATGTGCTGGAATTTCATAAAAACAAATAAGCAGAAAACTTCAGTGGGAGTTAGGCACTTAAATACGCTGGAGAGTTTGTAGTCAGGTCCCATCAGTGACCTCTGTGTTTCACTGGAATCACAGTCCTGCAAATCTGTTATTTCATCTTCTTTGTAGCACTTGGTGCTAGAAGAATTAGGGCACAGGCCTGTTTTAAATAGCATTATCACCAGTGACTACAGCACTCACACTTTAAAAAAAAAATCACTAAAGTGGTCTGAAACCAGCAAATAGTTCTCAGGAGCAACAATTAGGTGATGACAGACAACCCCCTCTACTGAAAGGGAACCTGAGCTAGCCTTGTGCTACAGACATTTGTGGGTGACCTGCACTCAGCCAAAGGCCCTTCCAAATCCTCCTGTTCCACAGCCTCTTCTGGTTACTGTCATTTTGCAGGCAGTCCTGTGCCCTGTGGTCATCATCCATATACTTGACTGAAAGAAGCAAGAACACATGAATATGAAAACCTTTTAGAATGCTGAGAAAGGATACTTTGTTAGAAGGACCATCACCCACACAACAAGATGCTTACTCAGTTTGTAGTAATAGCTATCTGATTTACAGTGGTCAGTGGTGCCTTCAAGCAACATGAAATTGGTGGTGAAGTCATTAAAACCACATGCACTATTAGATGGTATCAGAGGAATCAAAGAATCTTTTAATTTGACCATGAGATTGATAACGACAGCAGATTCTAGTAGAAAACCAAGAACAAAAATGTCCCAGAATGCAAAACTGGATGGATGTTGCAACCAGAATGGTACACAAGTATTTTTAGAAAGTCTAGGACTCTACAGATCTCTCTCTTGCTCTTTGGGAACTAACCCAATGTAAACAAAGTGGACAGACTCTTTAAGTCTACTAATGTCATCACTGGAAAAAATGAGATAAATATTTTGGGTTTTTTTAAAAAAAAGAAGCAAAACCATTCCATGTAGACAAAGATTGAGAGTTTTCCTGAAGAACACAGTTTATCCCTGATTACTTTCATTATTCCACTATAGTAGGAAGAACACTTTCTCTCCTATGAATACCTGAAGATTTGTAAATACTGTTTCCATTTGGGTTATAAAGCAATGTGGTAGATTTGTTTGCATTCAGTTCTTTCAGTGAACTTCTTTTTCAGACTGGAACCTGTTACAGCAGAAGCACATTAAATTTGAAATCTGGGACTTCTTCCTCTACTTTCATGAATATTTACCTTTCTCCATTATTTCTATTAGTTAATCTATTGGTAAAACTTATCTGATTTGGATGAAGATTGATTTTGGATAGTCCCATGTACCATAAAATAGCAGAAGAATTCTATTTCCTGCATTGCAGACAAGGCTGCTTCAGTTTTAGAGCTGTGCTTTGACTTACTTGCTGATTTGTTTGATAAACATAATGGCTTAAAGTCTTGGAGAGAGATAATTACATGTGCCAGAATAACTCAGGAGCAACAGGGCTGCTAGTACTTTAAAAACAGCTTGTACTTCCTTATTAAAGAGCTGCAAGAGAAGTTAATTCATTATTTCTCCAAAAATTAATAAAGAAAGTAGCTATTACTATAACCAGCAGTTTTAAAAGAGATTTCAAATCTTTCTGTGTCCAACATACTGATAAAAAACAATATTAATTGCAACTTGAAGGAAACACTGATCTCTTAGGAGATTTTTGCTTGATAATTGAGAGGGCTCAAACTAAAATGCTCCTTAGGACTCATATCCACAGCAACATTTAATGAGTCAGATTTGCTTCTTCAGAGGTTGATTTCACACTGTTCCACAATCCCAAACATACAGATGTATCAGTGCACTTGCTGACCACAAAATGTTGCCTTAACTCATAACCATATTATCTCTTGAAATGACACCTTGAAACTGCATCTGTTTCTACAGCTGTCACCTGGTTAACACCAGGGAGATCCCCCACTGTCTCAGTCAGCTGCATTCCTCAGTCATTTGGAAACAATTACTAGTTTCAGGTAACTACTTTCATCCATTTAGAATCTATCACAGATTCTTTACAAACTCAATGGTGAGCTGGACTGCAAATTAATTTTAGGGTACTTAACATTTAAAAAAGAGGTAGGTCATGTAAATTAATTTTATTCAGTCTGTGAAGAGATTGCATACTGTTTTTTTGCTGTAAGTGTCTGAAGACTGTTCTCATGGCATATATGAAATCATTCAAATTTAAACTTATCTGTAACCAGTAAATTCCTTTCAGTGCAACTTTGAAAATACACTGTATTCTCTCCAAGAGTTTGAGTTTACTTGTCTTTTGTAGCATTTGTTTGCTGTTTTCCAACTTCTATCTAGTTCTACTTTGAGATGGATGATTATTTTACTGAAGATAGTATTCCCACCCTTTCCAACAAACCTCTGTAAAAGTGATCCTAATCTTGTTAATGTAAACTTGAGCTGCCCCCAGTATGAGGAGACCAAGGCTGAATGTTGACTGAATTGTTTGCTTTGATGGCAATACAGAATGTCTTAGAAGTGATTGAAAATGCAAAGCTTTCCATGAATGACAACTGCCTGGGAGTTTGCACCAGGTTCTCTCCGTCTATGAAAATATGTTGTATAAAAAGTGGTGCTGGTGCAGTCTTATTCCTGTTCTCACAAAAGAAACCTGGAGATTAACCGCCTTAAGCTGTTGTGACAAAAATAAAAAGCAGAAGCCTGATTTTCCTAGCAGCACTCAGCAGTACCACCCTTGAGTCAGAAAGGAGACCAAATAGCACCGACAGAGGCTAGAACATTCAGAGCTAAACAGAAATGAACACTGCAAACCTACTTCTTCTTCAAGAAATGTTACACATGGAAATGAACAAAAAAAAAGCAACCCATTACAGGCTGCAGCTCTTTGGCATGCTTGGGGAAAACACTATCCATCTACAGGATGGCAGTCCTAGACTAGTGTCATGGATATTACTCAGTTTTTATTGCTTAGCTTGGTGAAAGGACTTTGTAAAGTCACAGATATGATTGTTCACAATTTACAGCTTAGAAAATTTAGGAATAAGGAAGGTGAGGCAATTAGCCCAAGCTAAATGAATGACATTATCCCCATTCCTATTCTAGTCACTAATCAGCACAGCCTTCAATCCTAAAGGAAGAAGGTATTTTTGGGGGAGCAGCCTAGACCTCCATCACACAGCTTGAGAATACAGAACATGGGTGAGCACCTTATTTCTGTTGTGGCACTCTTCCTTCCACCAAAATCATCCTACAACCCAATTCCCGTCAAGGCAAGTCTCCTTGCTATAGGACAAATTCCTAAGGCTACTTGCTGAGAGCTCTGCCTACCTCTCCAGTTTTGGTTGTCAGCACAAACAGTCTTTCACTTTCCCACAGGCCTGCCTGGGGAAGAGTCTGTCTGGAACAGAGCCAAACCATGGAAATCATGAGGAAAATGTAGACTACATCTCTGAATGTATTACTTAAGAGCGACCTCATTTCTCTGTATCAAGTGTTCTTATCTCTTTATGGAGAACAGTTATCAGATTATGGAGCAGCAAAAAAAAAAAATTAAAATCTATTCTAAGAAAATGAACACTTTTCTTAATGAAGTCCCCACATGCGCAAGTCTTAGTGTTTTAGAAGTCTATCTGTATTGCACAACATAGTCAACAGTAAACAAGCAAGTAATAAGTTCTAATAATGGCTCCTGCTATAAATTTGTCTTCTGCAATTTTGTAGCACTGTGTGAAGGCAGGAAATAGTCTATGACACATGAATACTGAGGACTCACTGCACACCTGCACTGGACTGAGAACTCTGTTTTTTAATTCGGCTACATTTTACCTCCCTCCAAGATAAAACACAGAAGAGAAATGGTAAGAATTCTTTCAGATGCCACAGGCAAAAACCCAACACTGAAATGCCTTGTGTGTGTGCTCCTTCTGAATTTATAATCATCAACACTATGCTGCTTTCTAGACCAAAACAGTTTTCTACCTGTAGGCCAGAAATGAGGATCACTTGGACTCTGCTGGCATGTAAATACAGCAGCCAGATGAATGCCCACCTGAAGAGACCATTCTCCTGTCACAGTACTATCTCCATAACTCCAAGTTCCCATAACCACAAATTTTCTTCCTGTAAGATACAAGATTTCTTTAGTTTCCTGGACTCAAAACCAAAGAAAATATTGGAAAACTTTGAAAACTGAGGGCATATGCTATCTATCAAACAGAACTTGGGACTGGTGCACATCCACAACAGCTATAAACAGCTGCTTCCTAGACAGAAATGCTTTGCTTCAACAGTTTTTTCTCAGCATGAACCTCAGCCAAAACCTCAGTGTTCTGCTTTTCAGTAAATTCACACAAGAATAGGATTGTGGTTTAGACATTCCTACCAGTTTCAGAGGCATTCAGTAAAACTGACCAGGCAGGCAAGTCTGTAGACCAGAGGGACTGGCATATTCCAGCTCTCAGTTCTAGAGTTACATGGTGAGCTGGGGTCATCACTTTCTCAGATTCCTAGCATGCCATGACAGACACTCAGCTCTTTCACAATTCCCTTTGATACACACAAAGCGCAGCAAACCAGAAGGCTCTAAACCAAATGCCTCCTGCTTAATTCTTTATTAGGAAAACTTCTGGCCATGTATCCAGAGTCTGCTTTCAGAGCTCTGCCACCTTCCATTCCAGCCCCCCCTGGGATGCACAGTGTTGAGCCTAGAAGTAACAAGGTGCAGATGGCAGCCATGTGACATGTCCTTAGCCATGTGACAGCTCATGCTATTGCTTTTCTTCTGCTTATTAGCAAGGCAGGGAGGGCAGGGAGGTGACAAAAGGCCTGTTATTGCTCTGTGCAGGCTGTGAGCCAGAAGTGAATCCAGCTGTGTTCCTCTGATGTCACCATGGCTGGGTTGTGCCCCAGGGACTCCAGGTAGAAGCTGCGGTGGGGACAGCAAGAGGCTAGCCTTCCAACACTGACCTGGTCAGTGAAACAGAGAAATCTGCAAAGCTGCTAAGAGTGGGGATTTTTATTTTCTGATTTCCTTTTTCCATTAAGTTTGACATTTTTGAGAGAAAGCTTGCTTACAGTCTATTAATCTGTGGCTGAGGGCCAAGGAAGGAAAACACTTCAGTGAGAACTGAACACTGAAAAGCTTTATCTGCAGTACAGCATGCTAAGATAATTCTAGTGAGTTTCGAGAAACAGTGGCAGTTCAGGCCTGTGTGACACAAACATGTTCATACAGTGTTTTCAGAAGAGGAAAGGGTTACATTTTAATGCCTATTTTCTTCCTTTCATTTACATTCAAGAGTCATATCATCTAGGGAAAAGCATGCACTAATTGATATTTGCCACCAGCTGAGCAAAATGGTCATAATCAACCTACAGTGCAACACTTGCAACAGACTAAGAACATCTAACTGGACCTTTGGAAGGAGCTGAATTTAGAATTTTAAACATATGAAGATTAGATGACAGATTCAGAGGATAAAAATGAGAAGTGCCACGATTTTTATCTGAAGCCTGATTATCTACAGTAGCTAGAAGAGATTTGCATTTGAGAACCAGTTCATACTTGATTATTTGAGATATAATGCTAAAAAATGAAAGGAAGGGAAAAATACATATAATTAAGTAAAACTATCACTTAGTTGTACTGCATACTTTTGAAGCTGTCAATTTGATATCTAATCCTTAAGGTTCTTGTTCACATGTTACTCAGGAAAGCAATATTTTGTTTCAACAGTGGAATAAAGCAAAACATTGACTGCAATTTATGGAAAATTCCAAAATCTGGATTTGAACATTATGTCTTGGATGTACCCCTTAAAACAAATAAACTAAAGGAAACTAAAGCCATATGTGGTGGAAATTAAACAGGCACCTGTTCAAAATGAACAAGTGTTAAATGAATACTTCCTGTGGAAGTTTTGGGAGCAGCTTTTTCTATCATATGTCTCTCACATGCAAGAAGAAACTTTGAAAAATATTCCTTGTCAAACAGAAAGCTAAGTGTTCAGGAGCAGATGGAGGGAGTCTTTGCACAAAATTTCATTGTTAAGGCTTTGACCATACCCATAGGCATTAATCAAATACAAATTGCTATTAAAACAACTCATCAGTGTGGGAACTGTAGAGCAAAATGAAGGCAAAAAAAAGTAACTTTACTGGTAAAGATTATAATCCCCCTTCAACGACAGTCCCTTAATAATAGTTGTTACAGCTTTGAATCACAGTGTCTTAACCCTTTAGCTTAAGCTGTAATTGCTCGTTCTTGCTGGTAGCCATTCATATGGTGGTGAGGAAGGACTGAAGGAGTCCTTTTAGCCAGGGTGCAGAAGGCTTCTGTTCATTTGCTGCTCAATGAATCATGATTATATATGGTCAGATAATTATGAGTGGTTTGTCTAAGAGAACAAGAAATAGAGGGCTTTTAAGCATTTAACCACTGCAAGCCATATGCAGAGATAACAATTTCAAACCTATAGGCAATATGATTTCAGACTTTTCTGACTTTATTTTATATCATTTTGTGTACCCAGACTCAGGAAGCTGAAGAAACAAACACAATGTAGGGTTGTATAGGTGTGGCAATTTCCAAATTCAGAATGCTACAGTAGGCAGAAAGTATACACACATTCTGAATTTCTCTGAAACTTGTAATTTGAAGTAACATTTTGCTCAAATATTATTTTTAGCAGCATGTAGGGAGACTGGGTAAAGCCTCAAAGGGGAACCAACAGCTGCAGTGACTGCTCATCAGCTATAGATTAGATCATTTTCAGGATGTGAAGAGTACACTGTGTCTGCACTCTTCAAAGCAGAGTGAACTGACCTACTGGACCACAGTCCTCCTGTGGATTGCCTCCATGCATGTTTGTCTGGGCTGATAAAAACACTGCCTCCATCTCAGTGCTGTCCCTTGAGCAGCACCCACTGCCAGGCTCCCAGCCCAGCCTGCTGCATACAAAGCAGGCAACAGGAGCTGTGATCAGGACAGGCTTGGGAGAAGAAAAGGGCAGAAAGGAAGGCAAAGGGAGAGGAGAAGCAAAGCAAACCTGATTGTAAAGGACCAGCACTACTCTGCTGGGACAGGGGAAGGAGGGACACCCGGGTCTGAAGACAGGGAGAGTTTTTTGGCAGTATAAGTAGCATTTGCAGCACTAGCTGCAAGTATTGCATGGATTGGATTTCACATAGACATGGCACAGAGTCACTGAAAAAGATAACTACAATAAATGTGCTTAGATGGAGGGCTTTGTCATTAAAAGCTATAGGAATCAACAAAGGCCTCTGATTGCTTGCTTTTTTCTTTAATTGAAAAGTTTCTCACTTTGCTGTAATTCTCAACAGGTTTTCATTGTGTTCATAGAACAATTAGAGGCTCCCTCCTCTGGCTCTGTTTAATACCTATATTTATAGGTACTAATATGGGAATTTTTCCATCAAAATCTTTGTAGGAGAGGGACAAAAGAAAAAAGACTGCTTTATAGTATTTTGTGGGTACTTGAAATCCTGCAGAAATTGTATTTCTATGTGAAATTATTAATTTCTTTTCTTTCTGTGTCAAATCCATGGCTACATTTTCAGCACCTAATTGAATGTCACAGTTTTAACTCAAAGCCAAGCAAGATAAAGTGTATCAAGGAGAGGAAGCAAAAGAATTCTCATTCTCTTCACTTTTTTCTTGAAAGATCAAAACTGTAATAAGATAGGCCTGAATTTCATGAAATTTGGGATCCTTATAAGCTAGGAAAATAATTTTGTTTGAACCATGTGGCTCTTATGTTCAGTTTTAAAATAACATATTTCTAAGTCCCTTATAACATTAAATACAGGTTTCTGTAATTGGAGCTTCTGTCTCACTGATACTTCCATGACATTGTGTCCAAATCCTGATTATATTTCATTTAAATTGTTAATAGCTTTTATCACATATCAGAGTCTTTGTATGGGAATTTCTGAACTTAGATGAGTTTTAGTGCTATTTCACTCTGAGTTCCGGAAACTACACCAAATTCTGATGGCTAAACTACATAAATTACATTTATAGGATTGAATTGACCACATTTTACTTTATATTTCAAGTATACAGTATCTGACGAATGCTATATTCAAATAAGGTGCCTAGGATGGTCACACAAGCAGGCTCAATGTCCCTGACAGCCCTGAGGGCATCATAAACCTGACTGTCCCTGCCCAGCTCCTGGAGCTCCTCACACCCCACTCATGGCTCAGAACCCCACGTCAGCCCCTTTTTGACTGAGTGTTTTCACTGTTATTGATGTAAAATAAAACCTGCCTTTTTCAAAATGAAAGCCTTTGTGAGAATTTACGCACCAAACCAACGTGTGTGTGTGTGTGTGTGTGTGTGTGTGTATATCTAACACAAAACTGCATTTAAACACATTACATTACTCAATAAATCTTCCCTCAATCATTCCTGAGCATTCATTTGGGTAAGGATTGATTCTTTTTCCTCCTGTGTCTTTCCTCTGGACTGTGCCAAGGTCTGACATGTTCTAACCCCACCTTGTAAATACAGCTGCCCTCCCAGTGGGATGAGGGGAAGAGAATTGGAAGGGTTAGAGTGAAAAAACTCATAGGTTGTGATAAAAACAGTTTAATAATTGAAATAAAATAATAAATAATAATTCAAGTTGCCACAAAAAAAGAAAATAACACAGAGAGGGAAAACCCAAGACAGACAAGTGAATGCAAATGAAAACAACTGCTCAGCACCAACCAGTCCCTGAGCAGTGGTCTCCAGCCAAGCTTTCCCCCACAGTCCTATTGACAAGCATGATGCTATATGGAATATCCCTGGGGTCAGCTGAGGTCAGCTGTCCCAATTGCATCCCTTTCCAACCTTTTGTCCATCCCCACCCTTCTCACTGCTGGGTGGTGTGAGAGGCAGAAAAGGCCTTGACTCTGTGTAAGCACTGTTCAGCTGTAACAAAAACATCATTGAACTACCAACATTGGCTACAGCACAAATCCCAAGCACAGCCCCACACTGGCTACTGTGAAGAAGATTAACTCAACCTCAACCAAAACCAGCATTTGTTCTTAAGTAATAGATGCAAAACAAGGAACCATAGCCTCAAAATTAACTCAGTGTTAATTATGAAGCTTGAATAGGGGTGCAAATAAGATGCCTGGAATTTTCTTATCTTCCATTCTTTTAAATGGAAAACTTTGCCATTTCATAAAGTCTTCGAAGTCCCAAACTAAAGCATGATGGATTGAGACTAGGTAAAAACTTTTATTCCCAAACTGATCAGGTAGCCTTATGACTGACACTTTTTTCCTTCTGTTCTCTCCATCTCAAACAATGACTAGTCTGTCAAGCTTGCTTTAGCTCCGATTTAAGAAAAAATCATGCTCTTATTTTTTCTTCTTTTCTTAGTTGGTTTTGTATTAAAAATCAGGATACAGTTACCTTGAAAATCATTTGAATATAAAGTGAACCAGCAAAAATCTACCAAGGAAGTTGACTGATTTCTTTTCCTATTTATAGGTTTGTGACTTGTGCCACAATTGATACACAACCCTCCACTCATCAACCTCCCCAAAAAAATCCTTATTACATTTTTCTCCTCTCTACCCCCTCACTAAAATGCTGGAGAACACTCTGAAAATATGAGCTAATCAAAGAATCCTCCAAAAGTTCATGGAAGGGAAGGGAAACACTCAACATATTACCACTTCCAACACAACATGCAAAAATATAAAACTCAGTGATCTGATGTTGTATCTTTTTGACCAGAAACAACAAGTGCTGTTTTGGTGCCATGCTCTTTCTTTTGACAGGCATTTTAAGAGGTAAAATCTGAAAATTACTGATGTCAAAACTTTATGGGAATAATTCTGCTAGCAATTTTATTGGCAGTCATACAAAATTAGACTGTGCAGAGACATTCAAAAAGTAGCAATGAAATGCTCAATAATATAAATAAAAATAAAATACATATTGGAACTGAAATTGTGGTGGAGTAGGATAAGAGATTAAAGACAACTACAGTTTAGACCAGAACCCAAGTGCTTTTATATCAGTTAACTCATGTATATTGGAATTATTGAGTGTGGATGCACAGGAAGGATGGCTAAAAATAGGAACCACAAGTACTGAGTTAGAGCAGAAAGAGGCTGAAGGCCTTCATACATTCCAACTTGTAAAAGTTGGGGTTACTTCCAAGCCTCCAATAGAAATAGCTTCTGAAGTTGCACATCCATAGAATCGATTGCCAAATCTTCCAAGAGGTCATACAGCCAGAGAACAGCAAAGGGGAAGAAACACAACAGAGGATCATTAGTCTGACCACAGTTGTACACAACTTTTCAGAGCAAACTTTGATGGAAAGAATTATTAAAGACATTGAAGGAAGTGGAAATAAATGCTGCACAGGTTTACTAAAAGTAGAACAAGCAAGACTAAACATGAAAGTAAATAATTATTAAGACCAAGGAGAGGCAGCTGATTCAATCTATGTGGACACTGGTAAAAATACATCATGATGTAGCATAAGAGAGAAATCATTAACAGAAACTAGAGACTAATATAATATTAGATTATAAATTAGAAGAATAACTGGCTAAAGGGGAGATTACATCAAAATTAGAAGTCTGGAGATGAACAGTAATTAACAGGTAATGTCTCATTACTTTTTCTTAGAATAAGTTTTATTCCTATTTTTAAATTAATATGGTGCAAAAATGTGTTTGCAGCATTAAAATTTGCTGTTGTCTCAGAACATAAAGGTTCCAATACAGAGGAAGATCGGTGAAAAAAAGTTGAAGTACATTAAAAGCTTGAGTGATACATAGGAGATGAAAACGTCATTGGTTACACATGTGGGTCAAGCACTCCTGCTATAAATATATCTATTGGAAGAACCAAAGAGAGAGAAAACCTGAGATGGATGGAGGCTCCTGAACAATGATGAACTACCAGTATAATTCAGATGTGAAAGAGTCAGATTGTAGACAAGGATTCTATTAGGCAAGATTTTTGGAGAGATGCAAAAAATTATTAAAATTACTTACAAAGCACTACTGAGATCTAGCTGATCCATTCCGTGTCTGAAGAACATGAACTCCAGATAGAGTAGGTGCTATATATTAGTTTCCATCCCCTTATCATTCAAGCTGTTCTGAGAATATCAAGTTGTAGCTGTCCTGCAGGATCTTAAAGCATGCTCCTTGTCTCTAGCTTGCAAGCTCTTCCCCTGTATGTCCCAGTTCCACATGAGGACAAGGCTGCATTAGGCCTTGCTTCCCTCTTTTTCCCTTATTCCCAGTTTCCATGGGAAGAAGGAAGACATGCTGCAACTGGTTCCTCAGTTTGAACAGAGAAGGGAAATACACAGCAGATAACCCATGGAGCATCATACATTTTGCCTAAGAGAAATCACTTTTTTTTGCCCAACAGCTTGATGACTGAGAGGTACACTGTCTATAAAACAGTCAGGCATCGAGGGGAAAGAGAAAAAAACAGAGGAAAAAGAAGCCATAAAAAAAGAAAATATTGGCTCAAAAACAAGCTGAATCAATTGGCAATAAATTTCAAAACAACACATAAGAGGTCAGCAGAGATAGAGAATCATCCCTCTAATCTTGAAAGCAGGAAGGCTCCAGCACAGCCTTTCAGCAGGAAGAAAAAAACTACAAAGAAAGGCTAGATTCAAACAGAACTCAATCAGCTGCTGGAAGAGTTTACACGACATGGTTGACTAGGTACAACATTTCCAGTGATTCAGAAGTTCCCCTCCAGAGCAACATTCCTAATTATAAGGTTAATATGGGTCTAATTTCATCATGCTGTATTTTCTTTTTAAACAGAGCTGAACTTCCAGAAGTAGGCAAACCACAGGCAGGATGTTTTCTACAGTTCTTGCTCTGCAGTGTTGTAGAAGAAATCCTTGAGGTGCAAGTGAATTCCTTCTACCTCTAATGCACAGAAACTAGTTCCCATTAAATAATGGACACCATTCTCTTGATCCTAAATAAATGTACAGCTTCTGCAGAGTGGGATACTATAGAGGGAAGATGAAACACTGAAAGAGGTCTGGAAAAGAGTCAAGGAGTTTCTCATTTCATATTGTCACCTTTGACTTTTAGAAAATTTTTAAATTTTTTTCCTCTTTCTCCTTTTTTTCTCCAAAGCAATCAAAGAACACAATAACAGTGCTCAGGAGTCCTTTCAGAGAGTATACTGAATTTTGTCAGCTGCAAATTTTGTAGTAAAAGACAGAAAGCCTAGAAAGGTAAAATATGGAGTAGGACCGAAGATTTCTGGCCCTGCTGCCAGAAAGCAGCAGACTTTCAATAATTCAATGAAGGCTACAATTTCATGTGTGGATCATGTTCCATTTTCTTTGAAGAGAATCCCCATAGAGTGTCAAGGGTTTTTTCCACTGTGAGAAATACGAAAGGCAGACACTACAACCAAACTTCAAAATAACTGTTTTACTATTCATCTTTGAAGAAGCTGTAAGTTTCTGTAAGCTTTAGCCTTACCAACTTCCCAGGAAACTCCATGCTGTGTAAGAGGCTGTTATAGAAATATGAAATAGTTCTTAAATATATTGGATTGGCAAGATAATGAAAAAATAAAAAGTATATTGTTAACATACCACACATCCCAGCATTATCAATTACATGCTCTTTTAGAGAAAGAATAAACTGAAAGTAGTGTTAAAATTGTCCATTTACAAATTAAAATTTATCAAACACATAGTGAGGGAGACCATAACAGCCTGCAACAGTATGTCAAATATTTTCTAAGATAACTGAGATAACTGAAACCTGGCCTAGTGTTAATTAGCTTTAAATGATTCTACCCTGTGACAGCTGGACAGCTGTTTGGATGTCAGGAACTCTTCTAAAATTGCCAAAGGAGGAGGAAGAACAGTAGTTTTCAGCTTTATTCAACAGTCAAGCAAGATGTGGTTTCTCAGGGTATGATTTCTGTATGATAAGATGCTCTAGTTTTGATTCCCATTAAAAACTTCCATACAGATTGCCCATGGTCAGATAAAACAAGGAAAACCCTGAGTATTTCTGGGCTGAGATTATCTCAACTAAAAGAAAGTGGGATTTTTTCTGCAGGAAAATTGAACTCTAAGATGCTTATTTATTGCAGGAAAGCAGACTGCAATAGATCAGATACAATAATAGAGAGGTTAACAAGAGCTAATATAATGCAGCCACCTACTGCATTAGTATTAGAATTCCTCAACTGAGATACTTTTTTTTAATCACTTTTGTTTACAGAGTTAATACTTGTAATTGTTCAACTAGAGTGAACCAAACATTTTCCTTGAAAAAGGAATTAATATTACCTATTTGCATGGCTTGAAAAGTTACTTGTGAATTCTAAAAGTCAAAAGTTTGCAGACTCATGTAGTTTACAGCACAGATAAATTTAGAAGGATTTTCAATGGCTGACCAGTTGCAAATTTCATTATAAGGATTCAAGTACGGACATTATCCATTCAAGCTGTCCTTGTCTGTGACTAAAGAAAGATCTTGTCTTGTGCTAGAAAGAGAACCATATTTCCCTTAGCACAAAATCTTGAAGTATGTTAGACAACTACCTTATTTATTCACTCTATTTACTGCATTGATGGATTGTATACTAACACAATAAACAGTGTCTTGAGGGAATGAAAAGTATTTCTACTTTCACTAGGGCTCTAACTTTCTTTTTCTGGAATCATTTTCTTTCTAAGGTCCTCAAGGTGAAAGCATGCACCATTTGGTTCCTTTCTATAATAAAGTAAATACTTCCTTTTCTAATCATGCTGACCTTGTGATCTACCACTGCTGGAATTTATATTCCTGGGAAACATTGAGAAGCTATAGTTTTTCTCTCCAGGAAAACAGCTATCTTTCTGAGCTCTACCTGATTCAGAGCTAGTTTAAAATGAACAGAGAGTTTTCTTGGTATCAGATTCCATATCCAGAAAGAAAAAGGTGAAATTAATAAAATGTCAGGGAAAATTGAGATTATATTCCAGAAATGCTATTGAACTGGCAAGGTTCTGATGAATTCATATGAGCAGCCTTAAAACCAGGTTTAACATTCCTCATTTAAGTTCATTGTCAGCTTTATATCTTGTTTAGGAGCAGCAGAAGTTACTGGGAGAAGACAAGACACCAGTCATGGAAGGACAGACTCTTGAGTCAGGTGAGGGAAAAAAGCCTAGGGCAGAACAGCTTAGCAAGAAAATTATCTACTATGAAAAGGTTAGTGTTACAAGAAGAAAATTAACCAGCTATGAAGTCAGATAGAGATGTGCTCCAGCATGTACCCAGAAAGTCTCAGGACCCCAGGGTCATCTGTTCAGTCTTCCCACAGGCAGTCTTCCCATTTGTTTTCTCATGCCATTCTTACATCCCTTCCTGTCAGCCTTTGTGCAGAAGGAGATGGACATGGATCAGATTTTAACCTCTCATTCATTGAGAGTAGGTCTTACTGTGACCTGCACAGGGGCTGGAAGACACTTAACAAGGTGTTGAAAACATGAGGCCATTTAAGTAAACATCAGATACTGGATGATCAAGATTCATAAATTTTCCATGAAGACTGGAGTACAGTGAGCCAGCTTAGCGACCAGGGGTTTTAATGCCTTTAAGGCCTGGTAGTCAGTCATTAGTATCTGTAATAATGGGTCATCAGTGTCAATATGAATTTCCTGTAAGGAGCCTCCAAGATTGCTGCAAGGCATTTCATTCATGGAACAAAGAAATGAAACAATAGTGGGAGCTCATTACTTCAGAGTTTTTCTAAACTCTCTGGATTGTCTAAAATAAATATTCAAAAGAAATCAAAGATGCAGTTTGATCAGCACTAAAGTTGTAGAAAAGTCCATCAAGGATCCCTCAGAGGCATGAGGAAGAGCAGTATCACCTTTACATCCAGACTCAGAGAAAACACACTTGTTCCTGTTTCAGAGCCTAACCTTATTTCTGAAGTCTGGAACGGTTGGTGGCAGACAAATCCTTAATTATTGCCTGTAGGCATTCCTCAAAATATATCAATTATCCTATCCAGTTGCATTTCAGATGAATTATTGTCTTGTTACCAAGGCAACCAAATATGTCTAACAAGAAATAACCATATTTTTTTTCATGCATACCTGGGTTGCCAGAGCAACCTTAGAAAATGGAACACCTGAACACCGTGCGCGCAGTCTCAAGGGACCATGGTCCTTGTCAGCTGTGGGATGGCTGCCTGTTGAGCCAGGAGCATCACCTCCCATCCCAGTCTGCCACTGGTGTAGCATTGGAAAGACCCAGGGGCTTTGGAGACTGTCACACTTCTCAAACAACACAAGAGGAAGTAGAAGGCAACGCTCATGGGAAAAGCAGAGCACCTTCAAATGTCTGCAGTTAGAAAGCAAATCTTGTAAGCAAACTAAGAAATCTCTGTATTTAACTGTACTTCAGCCACAATTCCTGCAAAGAGTAAAAGATGGTTTATCCTGGCTAACACTTGCAGACAAGTTATGTTCATTACCAGCTCAACTTCATACATTGCTCACATGCATCAGCAGTAATTTTCTATGGATAGGCAAGACTTCAAAGCAAAGTGGAAAGACCAATCTATAAGCAGACTTAACACCACAATACTTTCAATGCTCTTGGTATCAACTTGTGTGTAGACTAACCTTATGTGATACGAGAAAGAAATGAGGAAAATTATTTTAAAAGCTTCTTGAAATAATCTTTTATTCCTGAAGTCAGGAAAAAAATGACGGTAAAATAGAGACCTGCAGTAAAATGGTGATCTACAGTTAGTATATTTAATATTAACATCACTTGCCTATCTGTACTGTGATACTTCCTTTGTTGGATTTTTATGTTTATTCAGGAAGAAATGCAATAAATAATAAAACCCTTCCTGTGGCAGTATACTACCACACAGTGTGAAACATAAGCGCTCTAAACACATTAATGAAGGAATACTATTCAAATTCCAAGTTACAACACAGTTGAATAGATTTACATATACAACAGAAAAAGTACAATATATAATGTCTGGTCATTCCACATTGTAAAGAAGTTTCTGTTTTCCAAAACAGTACAGCTTAGAAACAAGATCAGCAGGGAATAAAGCTAAGAAGCAGATTGTTTTCTGCTTGACATGGGCAGAAAGGTAGTGCTCTAAACCCTTGCTTAAGAGGGAGTTTAGAAAGTCGTGCCAAAGAGTGGCATGATTGCTATTGCTTCTCACCCCCAGTTTCAGATATGCTGTTGAGCTGTTGTCAGGTGCCAAAGTACATCCCAACCATACAGTCACTGACTATCAGATAAAAACAGAAAAAAATTGTATTCAAAATGTATCCTAATTAAACAGGAATGGTATGTTATTAAATATGTTGTGCAGTGTGTAGTCCAGGCTACAATTCAGTCCAGCTATGGGAGCATTAGGAGCAGGTACTCTGACAGTCTACTGCCTAAATCACATGTGGGAAGGGAGGGGAGGATGGACAGAGACCCCTGTCCTATTCCCATCCCCACATGCTTCTAGCCAAGTTGCAATGTGGAAACTGATATAACTACGCTCTAAACCAGTGGGCCCTCACACATCCTGAATAAATAGAGGACCCTTATTGTTTATAAACCAAGAACAGTAATAGAAAAGTAAGGGTTAGAGGGTAGAAATGGGAGTCCAGAAAAAGGTTAAGATATGGGTTTAAATGGGCCAACAGCCTAATATGAATTACTAGAGGAATAAAATGGATGATCAGCTTCTCCCTACAGCAAAATTCTAATTTACATTATGTATAGTTATCATAGGAGAGTCTATCTGACTTACAATCCAGAAAAAGCATAACAGTAACTTCATATGCCTTGCACAACCTGAAGGTTAAAACACTCCCTCTATTCGGACCTGGGTAAAGGACAAAGAAACACAATAACAAAGCATAAGGAGCAATGCAATACAGTGTCATGGGAAAGCAGCAAGCACCTCAGGTACTTCACAAGCTTCTAAATAAAAAATTTCCCTCTCTTTTGCAGCAACTTTCAAGGTTTTTCTTCCCCACCCCCCCTTCCATGGGAAAAAACCAACCACAGCTGACAGCCTTTTGCAGAAATGAAATATTTTGATGTCTTTTTCACCCAGAGAAAAACCACAGAGGAATATATTTTCTTAGGAGACTGACCTGTACAGTTGCTAAGCCAACTTCATGTCTCAGCAGCTCATTCCCAAAAGACGGTATCATGGCAGGCCAGCGACTTCATAACTTGAGCATAAACCACTAGAAAAAAAATCAATGTTTTCATCTATCCATCCTTATTAAAACCAATGCACTCCTGAAGAATATGCTGCATTTAACAAAACACTGCTTTGCAATTATCCTGATAAGGCCTACCTGGTCCTGTAACAAATCACAGGAAGACTCTTCAAGAGCATCAGCTGAAGCCAGCATCAGTAAAGTAAATAGCTAGAAGAGTGTTGTATTTTGCTGTTGCTGTGAATTTAGCTAGGCACTAGAAGGTTTCTTAAAAAGATGACCATCTGCTGGAGGAAAACAATTCTGAAAGGTGATCCCTGAATATGTATGTTTTCCACATCACTAATGTTTACTAGGAATTGATTTGTTTGTAACTGTTAAAGCCCCTCCACTAAAGACAGACACTGATCTTTGCTGCAGTCACCTCTAGAAACCTACCACCTGCTACAGGCTGTCACTTTGAGCAGTATTTGTAATTCTTCTGAAGGAAAGTGTTAAAGATGCTCTTGGACTTGGAAACACATCTATGGTACAGCTGGGACAGCAAATTGACTTTGATCCCTTTGCTTGGTAGCAACATCTGTGGCAGTCACACAAACACCAGGTATAAATCACACTCCTGTTCACAACCAGAAGCTTCTCAAGAGGATGCTTAGTCCATACTCTTTCCTTCAAAATAATCAATCCATTTCTCTACAGAACTCTAAAAGTGTAAAACCTCCAGTGATAGGGACTACACAGAATCCATTCCAATACTTGCCTATACATAGCTTGAAAAACATCTTTAACATCTAGCATAAGACCCCCTTGCTGTGTTTCAGCCACACTGCTGCAGCAGGTAGGCACATGTGCAGGTCCTTATCCTCCACACTAATACCATATTGGATCTACCTTAAGGCTGTTACTCATTTCTCTAGATTAGATAGACTAAATTCTTCCAAGATTTTCACACAAATCATGGTTACTAAATGTCTGAAAATTCTTGCTGTTCTTCCTTAGTCCCTGTTTGCCATCCCCCACAAGTGTCATTTGTTCAGCATACACAGGGACAGACCCTGCTTGAAAGATCTCTTGGTATCATCTACTGTTCAAGAATGCTTTCTCCTTATCTACTTCCCCATCTAGAATTGTCAGGGTTTAAAAATGAGTCAACTGAGCCTGGAGGCCACCAGGAGATCTGATCATGCCTTTTTTATGGTAGCTGATACATTCTACAGTTAAATAAGAATCATTTCAATTAATGAGATTCTCATTCACAGTAGTAAGCATAAGAGTTTTGGTCTACAACAGGTCTCTTGGCAGGCAGTTGTACATTATGGTAGTAGAAAGTGCCACTATTTCATTTGCAATTAGGGAACAACAAAATCAATTCCAACAATAACCTTCTGTACACATCCTGTACTACTCAGGAATCTTACAACATTAAGCCCATACACATAGATTTATCTCTATGTGTGCAAGGAATTGTTTTTAAGATAATAATGAGGCTACTAAGGCGGACACAATGCTTCTTTTTAGATTTCTCTCTTCTCAAAAGTGTAGCTTTTCTGTAACCACAAATTACACAGAAATCAGCACATCTTATCAGAGAAGTTATTTCCCCAGATGTAAATATTAAACTATACATAAAGCTGCTGGGAAAGATCTAATGCAGTTGTTTAATGTGTGAGGAACAGGAGGCAGCAACACAGAGGGAACTGTGCAAATGAAAGGGGACCAGTTGCATTTGCTTCCTGAAGCACACACTAGACAAGTGAGCACAGCATGTTTCATTAGAAACAATGCAATCTCCTTTTCAGCTAGCTGGCATTTTGGCAAGGCTGCTGATAGATCAGAAACCCAGAGTACAATTTGTTTGCCATGCCGTAGCTGACTTTTGTTTAATCAGACAGCCACAGTTGAATGTGACCCTGCTGTCAACAACAAACCTCCAGACCCGCATTCACACGTCAGAGCAAGTGGTGTGTGTGTGTGTGTGTGTGTGTACGTGAGCTCTCGCTCATGCTGTGATTAAAAATGTAAGCACCTACTATTTCCAGTCTGAACGGCAGCCAAAACCCTTTTTGTTCAAATTGGCACAGGGAAGTCTTCTCATGCCCATTCCATCGTATTAGCAGCACTCCATAAAATGGCAAAGGAGGATGGATAATTTTGAAACTGTGACTGCAATGTGATAGTTTGTCTTGCAGCGCTGAAGTAAAGGCAAAACATGCCTTGGTGCAGGGTACATTCGGAGCATAATTGCAAGCTCTTTGCAGGAAACTAGTCTCCTTAGCAGTAAAAAGTCTCTCGATGCTTTTAATTAAGGGCCTTACTCAGCTCCTCCAAAATAAACTGAATAAGACCCTAACAGACCTGCCTCTCAGTAAGGTCCAAAGGTTTCACCACTGCTCTGGTAGGAGCATAAATGAGTCTATCACTGGGCATTTGGACATTCAGTTTCCATCTCTCAACAATATTCTCAGTTTTAGGCTGAAAATTAACACTTGCAAATATAAAAAAGTGGCATGGAAATACTGCCTCAGTGATCAATTCAGATACTTCTTTGTTCCCTTCATCTTTCAGATGACAAGTCTGTATTCTGTGATCTTCCCTGTTAACTGAGCTGACAGCACCTTCCACTTGGAGACACTCACACCACAGTAAAGCAAGAGCTGCAGACAGGAGAGGAGGCACTGACTTACACAGGACAAAACAGAAGCTCAGAAAACACCATAAGACAACATAGCAATATTTCTAGCTTTTTGGAGAGAAAGAAGCTCTCTGTTGAATTCTAAAAAAGGTAACACTTCTCCACAGAAAATGAGGTAGGTTGGGGGGTTAACCAGATCCTTGGGAAACTGTTCCTTTGTTTGAAAGGACATTTGACCATCTTTACTCAGTTCTTGAATATCTCAAGAAATTTCAGCTGCAGACTATCGTCCATCCATCCAATATTTTCTCTATAAAGATCACATAATAATGCCTCCACCCCCTCCCACCTCCCCTTTTTGCCCTTAGAAAGCCCGGCAGGACTGTCTGAATGCAGAATGTAATATGAAAACTACTTCATAAAATTTTGACATGTCTTATAAATATGCATATATTTAAATATGCTCTGTGCAAAATACTCATACTCAAGAAACCAGCCCAAACATCACAAAAATAAAATAGTATCTTCATAGCAGAAACACATTATGCATAACTAGAAACTGAAAAGACTGTTGAAGACAGTTTATTCCTAGATGCTTTTCCTGTTTTTTCTATTCCACTAAACATTATAAAATTAATTAGAGTAATATAAAGTATCAAAAGAGACCTTAACTAATACCGTGTTTGAGAGAGCATGTGTTTGTTGCCAGAGATTTCTAAGATCGCAGTTCATACATTTGTAAATGTCTGTGCCTCACTTGCAGGAATTAGTACCCTTTGAATTTCAGTTTCTGCATGTTCAAGCACTTGCCAAAGCTGCTAAGAAAGTAAGTACTGAGATTTGGAGTTATGCTCTTGTGAGTGTGTGGGGTGGGAGATTGGAAGAAAAATGGGGAAGGAGCCAAAAGGCAAAACTTTTTTGGAAGGAAGGGACCCATAAATGTATTAAAACATTGCTATTTCCTCTTAATTATAGTAAAAAATTTGACTGGAATCAAAATGCCGAGAGAGGTGAGGACATTCAATCTTACTAATTACATAGGCCAGCAATGGGTTGCAGAAACCTCTGCAGGTTTCATTGGCCCAGGCAAACCCAGCATCCCAAGGATATTGCCCAATGCAGCTGAACCCTCCAAATTTACAATTTAAAATATTAAATGCATAAAGATCCAGAACAAAAGTTATGGGTTTCCAGGCAGTTACTACCAGGTCCCAATAATTCCACTGATTTTTTTTTTCACACACTCAAGATATATAATCCCTTTTAATTTAGTCATGTTCTGCCTGGAGTAATAGATACTATTTTCTGCCTCTATAAATTGCCCTTGAACTTCAACTGAGTAGCACATTCTGCTTCCCCTCCTGATTAGGACTGTTTAGAATTGCTGTGTCCTGTTAAGCAGCTGGCCCATTTCCCCTCATAGCAAGCAAATTGTTCTCTTTCCAATACTTTTTATTTTTAGAAACAAGAGGCTTTGTATTAAAAAAATATAAATCTTGCATATCACAAGACATTATCCTTGCTTTCAAGGTTTATTTTTTTTAATCCTTGTGGTAAAGCTGACTCACTTACCTTGACACTATCTCTGTCTCTCCTTTTCACACTAGGCTTTTCTTAAAAACAGCTCTAACCTTGTAAGGAGGAAGATTAGAAAACAGTCAAAGGTGTGGGTCTGTCAACTGTATCTTAAAGTCAGATGTGTTTGGATGCTACTTGTTAAAACTCAGCATATGATTCCAGGACTGAATCAGAAAATCGTGTTTTAAATCTGAAGGTTACATAAGGGCCTGGTACTAAACTTTATAGGAGATCAGACTCAACACAAAATTTGCAGAAAGCTTGAGGTCTGTGTATTGCTCCTAAGGAATCTGTGCAACAGATAATGTTTTTTTACTTATTTTTCTTTTAAGCTGAAATATGCACAGCTACTTGAGATCAGCAAGGCATCCACAAGCTGGAAGATACCACCAATGTGACAGTGGCTGCAGCTCATCGTGGGGGAATCACTGCCTTGTGGCAAGATCTACAGAAGTGTTTTTACACCGGTACCAACTCATCCCTGAAGGTTACACTTTTATGGTATGCTCTCAGACAGTTTTTTCAGTTTTCCTTCCATTAACTTTGGAGCAAAAGCAGCCTTGAAGGGAAAAAGACAGAAATAAAAAGGCAAAGCATTAACATGAGAAAAATGAAGTACAGTTGCTCCCAGCTATTTCAGCTGATTGGAAGCAAGGAATTGCTAATAAGAGGTGCAGTGTAAAGCAGTCTGTGCATATGTTAAGCAGGAGTTCTGATGTGCATTTTGCATCCTGTATTATATATTTGAGTCCAGGAATGGAGACAGAGCTGGGTAGTCTTAGCACTCTGTGGAGCATGTATTAAAAGGGTCCCAAAAGTAATTAGATAAATTGAATTAAATCCAACTTGACAAGTAGGGGTCATCCTATTCTATGAAGGCTCAAGATGGAGACCAAGGGGGCAAATAACAAGTGATTGAAGGGCACAGCTAATTAAAGTGCCTGCTATATTAATATTTATGTTAAAGTTTCCTGTAGCTCTGGCCTTGACCTGGCAGCTGGGTATACAATGTGTGTCCTTAATTTTAATAATCTTCAACTTTATTTCTCATATGGTTATGAAAGTACTTTAGAAAGGTTGTTATACATGTCTCTTCCATGCTCGGACTAAAATGGTTGAGAAGTGTAAAATTGCTGAAAGAAAGTTAGGTGACAGGCTCAAAAATAAGTCCCTCTGATTCAGTCAGCAGAAAAAAAATAAAGGTAGGAAACACTGCCAGTATGAGTACTTTCTGTTCAGAGCTGTCAAAAATGCTCTTCCATCTTCATGATACCTTATCTTCATTTTATGGGTAGGGAAACTGAGGAACAGCTGTGAAGGCTCACTTTGAGATGCATTCACTAAGCATTTGAGAATCACTGCAGCCTGGAATCCCTACACATCAGTACTCCAGAGGAGTAGAGCACCCCAGCTAAAGCAAGTGAAGCTGGAGATGCTTGGCATTTATGTACAGACAATTACTTTGTACAATGTTACTTCATCTGTAATGACCAAGACATTATCTTTCAGAGAATAAACTTTCAGACACACACAAAATAAGTCAGCTAATTTAAGTTACTGAAGTCTTTTCTTTGTGGAATGGGAAAGAGAGAGAATATCAAAGTGCTGCTTGTTCTACAACCCAACTGATGTTAGCAAGGCTATAAACATCTCTGGCTGGGCAATTAAGCATCAAAATATTCACAGCTAGCAGGAACGTGTACTTAAACAATTTGCTTCCGTTAGGAGAGATTTAGGAATTGTGTCCTGGTCTTCTTTTCCTTGTCCTGATTTGTTTCTAATGTTGAGGTTTTGCAGCACAAAGGGATGGGGGAGGATGACGGTTCCAAGCCTCACATGAGAAGCATGGCACAATACAGATACTATTTAAAATTATGGAGGGATAAATAAAGGTTTTCCAAGCTGGATTATTTCAGTGCCAATTTTCAATAACCCTTTTAATTACATTGTTGTACTTCTATTTTAGATAACAAGAGTGTATCTGGTACTTTATGTACAGTCTGCAGAAGTTGGTGCAACCACAGGCTTTCTGGCACCTTGCCTCTGTGTCTGAGAGGGTTCTAAAGCTTGGGTAGCCGTGCCAGCACACACCATTGTTTGTACCTGCTGCAATTCAGTTGCTACAGCAGCAGTTGTAGCAATTTAGCAAGTAGAACACCCATTTTACTGTTGGTTTTATTACTAAGACATAAAATTTGTACAAGTAGTGCTCAGGGAACCAGCATATAGCAGTACATCTGAACTTAAAGCAAGAGTATTATCTAGCTGAACTCATTAGCATTTACAGGAGTGGCTGAACAGATTTGTTTCCCCCATCCATTGTGTAGCTCCCTGCACAACAGCCATTTGTTCTGAACCTCTCTCAGCAACTTACCAGAAGAGAACAGATAAAACTGCAGCACTGACTGGATGAACAGCTCATGGCAAACAGTACTAATACCCCTACAGAACACACAAGAATAATGTAAGATTTATCTACTATCTACCTTCCAACAGTTAGCTCAGCAGATTTGATGCTTCATGGAAGACAACGCTTCCCAGGCTTTGTAAACAGAGCACAGGAAAATGACTTTTCAATCTGAGACCCAAAACAGGACTTTAACATCCCTAACTCCTGCCTCAGGTGCTGCTCATCTCCTGCATATCTCAGTTTTAAACTTCTCCTTGAGCACCTCAAATATATTGCCTGCAGGATCACAGAAAAGACAGCTGTGTCCACTCCTTGCTTGGGGTGCTGTTCTCATTCTGCAAAGCACAGTCCTTCTACAGACACACACAGGACTCCAGCAGGTAGTGCCACAGCACAAGGATATGTGCACTTCCAAATATATCTGCATCTAGAAGCAGCACTTACAGGGTAAACTTGAGAACTCTTCCCTAAATTCCCTCATGATCAGCATTCCAGCAAAAAGGAGGCTCATTTCCAGACACATAGAAATCTAGAGCCAAGGAAGGGAGCCAAACAAGTTGAATTAAGCATAAGCTATGGAGGCATTCAGGTGAGTCCAAAAACAGATAAGAAGGATTTGAGTGCTGATTAACACATTTCACATAACTAGATACTGAGTAATATTCTGTGTAAATGCTATGGCATCTTCCTGTGCCTCCCAGCTATAATACAGGCCAAAGTTCCAGCTTTCCAGACCACTTGGAGTGGTTTTCCTCAAGCTAGAATTCAAAACTCTTGCACATCATGCATTGGGAAGAAAGTGTTTCTGCTTGTCAGTACGTAGTATTTGGAATTCTATGGGTAACTTTTAAACAGAAATCTTTTTCAAAAGGTATCCTTATATTGACTCTTAGTAGTGCATCCTCACATAACTTTTGATTATTTTGCTGTCTTAAGCCAGAAAAGCACTGCCATTACAATCTCATTAATGAGACATACCTTTTTAGCCATATTCCAATATGTGAACTTTGTCATTGTGCTGTTTGGCACCTGAGAAAAATGGTATCTCAGTAATTTCATGCAACTTGCAGCAAAAGCCCTTCATTGTGGAAGTCCTTGAGAAAACTGGCAGTTCCCAGTAACTGAAGACATAGACCTCTACCCACACAAAAAGCCTGTACCTGCAACAACCATGCCAACAAGCATTCAAGCAAATGATTCATCAAACAATGCTCAGTTCTGCATGAATAAATAGCAAAATCAGATTTGGTTTCCAAAAATCTCTCCCACATCCAAGCATGGTTCCAGCCCATTTACAGTCCTGTCTTCCAGCATGTTTCTCTGTAAATAAATAAATAACCATAGCAAGCTCCAGGACTGATCCCTACATCACACAAGGAATAAAAAGACACACCAGTTTTGACTTGGCTTCTCCCTCTGCATGTGTGTGGAGGAACCCACACAGCTCCCTTCTCAACATCTCCTCTTTCCTGCTATCCAGTTCTTTAGACCAATGAAAACATGTTACAATATTAAAAGTAGGGCATTACACATGTAAAATCAAGTATAGTCGTTTGATTTTAGATAAGAACTAATGAGTTATGACAAAGATTACCCTCAAGTGAGAGCCGCATTCACAAAGTACTTTAGGAAAAAAAAGCAGAACTGCAAATAAACAGCCACTCCCTTTGCTCTAATAGACTAGAATACTTTGCTAAAAAAAGGGGGTTTTTCCCCAATATTTAATTTAATTTCCTTCTCATACATTGAAATATCTTGACTTGGCTGTCTGATGAGCTTCAGATCCTTGTCTTCTAGCTCCTCCTAAATGCCTGCCTTTGCCTTGAGCTCCTGCAGAAAAGCACACAAGGAAAATGTATGCTGGATCCCTTCAGGAGCTCAGCTCACTTTCAAGACTGCAGAATATGCAAAATAACACTGCTACAGATATCAGCATCAAGCCACTGGCCTAACACCACTGCTTAAGCGCACTATCTTCCCCTGCTGAAAAGTCCAAAAAGAATTGCAGGGGATGTTAAAGCAAGCAGTTAATTCCTTGATGGAAAAAACTTGTCAAAAGTGATGAGCCAAAATTAAGAGAGGTCTCTAACTTCTCCCACTAAAAGATTTCCTTGTCTTAGTTTTATTTCTCTTAGGCATTCTAAAATAACAAGCTGAAAACTTAAAGGCCAGTACTGATGCTTTCCTTTGTGATAAAAATCATTTAAGCATCTACATATATCTAAAACAACAAAGCTGTCATCACAAGCTTCACATCTGGTGGGTATTAATAATGCTTTCCACAGACTGCTTTTTAGAAAACCATTTCTTGGTTATATAAAGAAGAGTAAAGATTTAAATCCATTGCAGAAGGGAACAAATAGGATTCTTTAACCTTTAAAGAATCCAATCATCTGCTCAAGTACTTGAAGCTAAATAGTCCCGGCTATCAAAGAACCCAATTAAAACCAACCAGCAAGAAAGTCAATAGGTTGTATACCAAGGGAAAAAAACCAAACACATCACTAAGGAACGCACATCTTGTGGAAACTGGGAACAGAATGTGCAGGGGTCGATCATTTTAAGGTATTAAGTGTTAGGGTTTAGAAACTGCCTTATAAGAACATGTCACAGTGTTGAAGATTCAGAGACCTGCATATCACAGCGTGAAGGCAGGGCTGGAACAGAGGGGAAGGGACCTGCCTCTAAACACAAACAAGTCAGACTTGTTTGAGAGATGACTATGCTTGAATGTCAGCTTTATTTGACGTTTTCTAGTTCCTTCACACAAGTAAAAAATTGCACTTCCACATCTTCTGCCCTTCTCATCATTCCTGGTCCATTGCCAAGGCCAGTGGTTTGAAAGACAACAGGGGGAATAACAGTGGGATATGACTGGAGCTACAAACTTCCTGATGGATGCTTCTGCATCTCTGCTGGTCATCTAATTGTAGGAGAGAAAAGGAAAACCAGGTTTTTCAATGTTTTAGGTTTTGAAACTTACGAGGCCTTGGTTTCAAGTATTTGTCAAAAGTTCTGCCTCCTCACTGTGATGTTTCTTTCCTGCTAAAATATTATAAATAAATAAATACATCTGAGTTTTGAGTGGCTGCTAGCAAACAGTAAACAACCAGCCCATGCAAGAACTGCCTGCAATCCTAAGAGACATAGTGTTGTAACAGAGATGAAGATCATATGAGAATTTGGCCTTACTCCTCTCCCTGCAAAATACAAAAAGGTATCATGTCAAATCCTTACCAAGTCACTAATTAGTTCACTTAGGTATCACTCTTAACAAGCAATATTTCCTCTTTAGAGATTCATTTCTTTAAAATTATTTAATTCAGTGAAAAAAATAATAAGGTGTTGGATTATATCATCAGTGCCAGATGCAGTCCAATTCACAAAATCTCTTGGAACAAATCAAATCCTTTTTTTATTGCCCGTCTGATTCATGCTGATCTCAAGGGTTCATGTTTCCATTCATGTTTTCATTTTGAATTTAACATAACAGCACTGTGCTTGCTGTTACATAAATTAACAGGACATTTAGGATCTCCAGTGAAATCCCAAATTATGCAGTACTGCAGCAGCTAAAATTTTTAACAACTGAACACTGAACATTCTTGAAGAAGCTACGAGAGCAATCCCCTGGAAGGAGGGATTTGAACTTCCACCTTCACATGCTTCCCAGCTGACGCCATGTTCAGGTTTTGGAGCCAAACTGATCAAAGAGAACTCTTCCCCCTCTGTCCATGCAGAACTTGCCTTCTGCATGGCTGACGTGCTTTTAGTAGCATCTCACAATGATTTACAGCCCTGCTGTAGGAGGAAAGAGTCAGTCAAACCTGTGCTGCAGCTCAGCAAAATTGCTTGAAGCTGAATAAACTGGTGCATTCATGCCAAAAAGAGAACAAAATCTCTTTGCAGGCAAAACCACAATGCTTAGACAGAAATACAAATATAAATATGCTTTGAAGATCCTCCCCCAACTAGAGTGAAGCATCCACTGTGGAAGAGTTATTGCCTGTAAGTAGATTTTCACTTTCCTGTTCCACACAGGGAACATCTCTCAATATTACTTTTTAAACAGGTAGCTTGCCATGAACATCCGGCTGTCACTCAAAAAGCAACAGGCCTTTTGAAAGTTCATAGAAAACACCAGCAAAACTTGCTTCAAATTCTGTTTGAGAAAAAGTCATCTCTTGGGTAAAGATTTTATGGTTTTCCCCTCTCTAACTTTCCTCTGAGCTTCTGGTGCAGGCTCAGACCCCACAGCCCCCCTCAATGCCAGCCCCTCGCAGTCAGCCCTGCAGGAGAACAGCCCAACACTGTCACCTCTGCTTGTTTCCTCCACGTGTCCCTAGCATGGGCAGAGGAGCAGCATGACCACTGCTGCTAGAGAAATTAGTAAAGGAATAAAGCCCAGCCACCAACTGGGCAGGAAAAAGCAATTCCTGGCTCTGGGACAGGAATTTGGGATCTATAGCATCGCCAGCTGGCTCCAGAATTGTTATGCTCTCCTGAAGTCACAGGCTCTTCCCCCCAAAAGCTGAATCCCTAGTGCAGAGCACAGAGCTCCTGACAGAGTTTCAGGTGTCCCCATTTCACAAACAACTCTGCTCCCTGTGAACCCTCAAGCACAATGCCACCCAGAGATACTGGCCCAGCTGCCAGGAACATTACAGCTGCATTAACATGGGGCTGGATCCAGCTCATTAGCCCTGGCTGACATCTGGAACCATCAGTCTTGCCTCAGAGGAGGAGTAGTGTGGCCAAGCACTGTTCTGCCAGGGCATAACCATCCTGTTCTGGTCCCAACTAGTGCTGGTCTGGCTCTGTACTGTAGCTACAGACCCTTGGTAAGAGGAAGAATAATTTTAAAAAGGTGCAATAAGCTGCCCCACACTCATTTACCACCCTTAGCAGAAAAGAGTCTGTACCTAACCTGAAAATTTTTCAGGGGATTTTCAGGCATGTGAATGAGTAGTTTCAAAAATGTTAAAAGTTCTTATTTTTAATTCAGGGAAAAATTCAGAAATGCTGAGGCTTCATCTCGTAATTTTTTAAAATAGAATCTAAAAGTAAATATTGTTTTGGAAATGGAAATTCTAATTTAAAATGTTACCCTAAGGAAGTTCTCCTGTTGGTTGCACTCAAGGACTACCATCTGACATTTCTTCCTGGCATGCTAAAGCAGCACTCTAATGCTTCCATTACCTACAGCAGCTCAAGAAGTGTCTGTTGCTCCACAGAGCTGCACAGCAACAGGCTTGAGGCAAAGGTCACAAGCTGCAACAAGAGAAATACCGGTGGGGTATAAGGGTGGAAAGAACATCAATAGAAGTAGTAACACATTGGAAAAGGCTGCCTGGCGAGGCTGTGGGATCTCCCTCTACATAGATGTTCATGCTTGATCAGTGCAGGCTGAGCAATCTGAGCTACTCATGATGTTAGCCCTGCTTTGAGCAGTGTGTCAGAATTAAATGACCTCTGCAGGTTCCCTCCAGCTTACTTAGTGGCTAACATACAGCCCATTATAACAATTCCAATGCTGTCAGCTGTACTTTATTCCCCGAATTATTCTGGTCAGCTTTTCCTTTATATTACCTAAAATACCTTATCGCTTCTGTACAGCAAGTGTCTCCTGGTGGCTGAAATGAAGAAAGCAGATGTTTTCTCCAAATGGATTATGCAAACTATAAAACTGAAATTACATGAACAATTACCAGTACACTCATAGAATTTCAAACAAAAGTTTTCCAAAGACATTTAAATCAATTTCCAGCTTCCCAGGAAATTTCTGAAAAATTGCTTTTATGTAACATGACAAATTCCAAAATACCAATGTTTTCCAAATTTAAACACCTCTAATTTTAATTCCTATCATGTAACTAAAAACTATGACAAAACACGTAAAGAACTGGTAAGTGCAAAATACATATAAGAAATCAACAGGTTCATAAAATGTCTTTAAAATTATTAGAGTGGTTTAATTATGGCTATTGGGATATAATCATATATTGCTCTACAGCAAATAAATAAAAAATAAATAACTTATAAAATAAATAAAAAGCCTTGATCTTATAGCATTATTTTTCTGAAAGAATAATTTTAAAAACAGTCCTCACTACATGATTTCAATAAAAATAGAAGTGGAACAGACATCCTCAGTGTGGCTGCAACCTGTATCACTAGGGAAGGATAGGAGCCTCAGCTTGGTCTTTGCTTGATAGTTTTCAGGGAGTACTTGGCCTCTAGAAGAGGCTATGAGCTCTAGAGAATGTTTGTAAGAGTGATCACAGTCGAATATGTGTAGGTATAAAACCAGTACCTTTTGGGGGAGGCAGAGGAAAGAATAGAAGACATAGTAGGTCATTCAGAAAATGTGTCCTGAAACTGCCTTCTTTTTTTAATCAGCCACATTCTTGAATCTTAATACAAGGCAAGCATCTGTTATATAATTAAATGTTTCAGAAATATCTGGGCTTTCATCTCCAGAATCAAAGGCAACAAGCTTTTTCACTATAAATCTATTAATTATATTAAGGCTCATTAAAGACTTAGGAAACAAAAAGAAAAGGCTCTATGCTCAAAATGCCCAAGAAAATTATTCCCTAGACCTTTACTGACACTTGTTGCTAGAATCAATCTGCAACTTCCCAGTGAAAGGGTGTTTCACTGCAAAGTGCTGAATCACTGCAACAGCAACAAAAGCCATTCTGAAACCTGGCAGAACATAAAAGGCTGCAGCCCACCACTTGCCAGGCTGCTCCAGTGCCCAGCACAGCAACACCCCCTCCTCCACTTGACACTTGTTCCATCTGGCTCTGACCAGACCAGAGGTTTAGGAAGCCCCAAGAGCCTCAAGTGAGTCCAAGCCTGACATCTCTTCCTCTTAATCATATTTTCTGTCCATATATTTGGCTACATAGGATTAAAAAGCAATGCAAACTGTGTAGTAAAAGTAGCTTGACAATTTCTTATTCCAAGTATTGATGCACTTAATGAGCTGGCAACAGGCTTGGGAGGCTGCTGTTTGCCATCATCACACTTCACAGAAGGGGCTAAAATATGACTAAAATATGGAACTCCCAGGGGAGGGAAATTAGCAGTGACTGAACAAACTCTGCCTTCCCACTTGGGTTTGTTGTCCAACAATCAGAGAACAGATATTTCTTCAATGAACCACTGAAATTAGATGCCCTTATTCTATAATGCCTACGTCAGTACCATGCTAGAAGCTGTAGAACTACCACAAACAGTTGACAGTGCTTTTTGTTCAAGGAAATCAGAAACTGAGAGAAGCACATCATACTGACATCCAGAAGCAGAGGGCCATAATTCTGATTTATGGTGAATATCCCCAGCTAATCTGTGTTAGAAGATGATATGTGTGAGAAGACAAGTGTGCTTTTCCTTACTCAGCTGTGACAGCCCCAGAAATGTGTTCAGGAGGATACCCTGGGCTGTACCATAGCTGCTGGGGCAGAAAACAAATGCATGCCTTTTTAAGTCAAATTCTGCATGGATTTTGATCAAGAAGCCCCCCTGAATCTAGCAGACCACATCCCTCCCCAATGAAAGACCGTGGATTTTCTACTGATTGCATCAGTAGGTGCAAATTTTGCCTATTCCTGCCTATTCCATACTTTTTGAAGCCCCTGTAGTGCTGACCTCCTGAGCCAGGTCCACGGAGTGCAATTCAGCACAGACTACAATGCCAAAGACAGAAGTCAGAAGTAAGGAGAAAAGCAGGGGGGAAATTACTGAGCATGCTTTAAAATAGATTGTAATTATATTTAGATATTGCAGAGATCTCTTATATTTTTGTCTGAAATTTAATCGTAGAGATAATCAAATCTACTACAGCAGATTTTCCTTTTTCATTTCCCTTTCCTTGACCCTTTAGGACTTTCTTTGGGCCGTTGGGAGCCACTTTCCTGGAGCTGCCTTGCAAGCACCTGCTTTCCTGCAGTTCAGCCAACAACCTCACCCTTGGAAAATAAAGGAGGAGAAGGGAAGAGCTGTCAAAGCTAAAGCTACACTTAATTGTAACTATTTTTTGCAGTTTCTCCTTCGAAGCTAAATAGCATTACTGTTCTGAGGGTGGATACAAAATATAATGTAAAATGCATCCCTTTCTTTAGCTGGTTCAGAATTCCCGCTAATACTGAGATTTAAATGAAAGAAAGGAGAGAAACTTACTATATGTAGTCATAAGTACAGGGGCTGGCAAAATGCCATCATTAATTTTAAAAGGAGGAGAAGTCAGTAACTCTAAAAAAGCACAGAGTCAACGTAACACCTCAGAAGACAAGGAGGTGACTGTTTGTGAGAGAATGCCAAGTTAGCACACTTGTCCTGAAAAATTCCCCCTACCCTGCTAAAAACAGCTTCATTCCAGAGTGAACGTGCCATCTCATACAAGAACACAAAGAAAGAGCACAGCAAAGCAAAATAAGAATGCACATTACTTCTAGTCCATGAGAACAAATATTAAAAGGCAAGCATTGTGCCAAAAATCCCTCTTACTGTCACGTAAAGACTTACTGAACAAAGACTGTTTGTCTCCATTAAACTTTTTTTCCTACACCTCGTACTTGGCATGTCAAAAGTTGTTTGGTGGAAAAAAAAAAAAACAAAGTAAAATAATTCAAAGCTTTGGTTTTTTTTCTGCTTCCTTTTCATCTTTAGAATGTTGAAAACTCAGGTACTATCTTTGCATACACCACTATTCATCTTTAATTTAATAAATTATCTCTTCAATGTATTAATGGTTAGCAGTGCATATAAATTAGCATTTATAAAAATCAATTACATTGTCTCATAAGACAGAGGAGAAACCAAGACCTTCATCACTGGATCATTTGTATTTATCTGTTAATTATAAACCTTAATTGTCTCTTCTTATCAGATTCATTTGCATAAATTGCATAAGTTTAATGTTTAACAGGTTTTAATACCAGAATACAATTATTCTTTAAACATTCTTTGTTGAAATATTCATTATTAATTATAGCATTAAAATTAGAAGTTCTGATACTTGACCTTGGCTTTTCCTTGGTTCATCATCATCTGTCCATTGAGGTCATTTATCTCATGATTATGCATGCTTTGTGGCTCCTTATTACTGATGTACTCAGTTTTAATTGTACTTTATAGCCTGTCACATTTCTCTGAATTTTGACTTAAAGCAGAATATTATGCAGAGTTCCACAGAAGTGGACTTTTTATAGTGTATTCATCCTCTTAGCACACCTACACATAATGACATAGGGGGTGAAAGGACATTTGCTGTATCTGGACTATTAGGTACAACTATTTCTATCCTGGTGAGGAAGGGCTTCTTTTCAACAGACAACTTATGAAGTAAGAGAGACATTTAAGATTCCCAGCTAGCCTTGGAAAAATAAAGAATTAGCCAGGTATTACATTTGACAAGTCATCTCATAGGCTCCTGTTGCTCATAAGTGACCAGACATCTCTTGCTGCCCTTTTCACTTCAAATACTGTTGGGGTTTAACCCAGGAAATAATGAAATAAGAGAAAAAATTACCAAGACCAAATGTTGACAGAAGTATTCACCTGAATTTGGCTGACTTGAGTGTAAAGATTTTTTGAAAAATCATGCAGTGCAGTGGTGAAAACAAGAGGGTTTTCTCCTCTGTCAGATCATCCACTAAGTTTCACATACAGGGATTTACTGTGCTGGAGTTTCCTTCCAGTCAAAATTATTCATGCTATTCAGTTAAGTAAATATTTTAGATGACATCAGATATATGTCCAAGTAGAGGGATTAATATTTTAAAAATTTTAAACAAGGCTTTTTTATATTGCCTACAGTTGCTATTACTAAAATGCTAGAGTTGCCTCAGGTCAATAGCTTACAGCACATTCTTCTTAAGGGAGTCTGGTAAGGAAACACTGAGTCCAGTCTACTTGAAATTTTCAGTATCTCCTTTGATTTACCTGTGGTCCCTCATTCAAAGATTCAAAGCTACTGCACTCTTGTCTGAAAAGCATGACCAATTTCCTACCAGCTGCTGGCACCAGGGTTTCCTCAGCTCAGTTTTCAAATTCAAGTAAAACTTGAGAGTTACTCTGTGCAAATCATCTTCTTGCTCCAAGGACTTTCTTCTGCTGGGATTTCCAATACAAAAGTGTATGCATGAATCAACAGAAAACAAAAAAATCAGTAGTGGATGTTAGTGTCATTACAACTGATTTGGTGTATCTTCATGATGACTTACCTGTCCAAGAGCACACAGATTATGACTCCTACTGATGGGAAGCCTAAGGATACTCTGGTTGGGTTATTCTCAGGTCATGCAAAGTAGAAGTGATAGGAAATTGTCAATGCTTCCTCACAGAGTCTTATAGGTGACTAACTGAATGCACAGATCAATTGTTAGTCCAGTCCATCATCTTTGTAATAATTTGAGGCTGCTACTTGATCCTTCAAAGGAGACCAATACTAGGTACTAATTTGGAGAGCATTGTCATTTTTTTCCTACTTGAAGTTCAGCTACAAGTATGTATGTCATCTCAAAGCCAAGTTCCTAGAAAATGCTTCACTTGATCAACACCTTGATGCTTGATTAACTAGGTGGACATCTTTTATGCAAATATATTGACAACCTTGATTTACATTTAAAGGAAGGATGGCAGTACATTGGACATGTTATTCTTTAATCCCCTCATCTTGTGAGAAGAGCCTGAAGCAAGAAGCAGTCCCCTCTGTTGCCCAAGACACTTTGCAGATATTCTGCAGGAGAGAGTGCTCAGTGTCTGGTGACCAGGAGCACCGCAGGGAAGCAATGCCTTGCACGTGTGCTGGACCCTCTCCAGCCAGCGACTGCAGCTGGGCTCCTGCCACACTTGAGATTTCCTGTTCCTCCACCACTCATGTCCCCTGGCCCAGTTCTCCCTAGGAGCATGACAGCAGCATTTCCTTATGCCAAAGAAGTGGGAACAAACAATATACAGACACCTGCACCTTGAGCATCTGCTGCATCATAGAACAAAAGTTAAAACCCTTAACAATAGTTCTACCCACCTTAACAGCTATCAACTACACCTTTTATTGTACAGTGGGAACACAAGGATGTCACAGAAATCTGCAGGCAGTTTTCTGCATCTCTTACCCTCTGTTTAGTTTCCTACTGAGGAAACCGATCTAACCTCAAGACAGTTGTATTCCAGGCAGATCCATTACCACTACACAGGAGTGCCAGGCATGTGGCAATTCACCATTGTGACATCCACATACTATGGAATTACAGTCAGCCTAGTGGCTGCTAATCTACAGCACATCTAATCCTACCTCAAATCACATGCTGGAAGATGATAGACACTCTCTTCAGCTCCAGGCAGCATGAGCAGTTTCAGGAAATCAAGTGTGATACTTCTAGGTTTTCTATACAAAGTTCGCCTATCAGAAAATGTTTATATGGAGTTTTTTATTTTGGGTTTTTGAGGGTTTTTTGTGATTCTGTGTAGTGGCTGGCTAGGAATGAGGAGTTAGTGGTAACAAAATGAGGGTGGGCTGACAGGACAACCCAAGTGCTACATTCTGTTCATGTTCCCTGATTTCATGAGCCCTCTGTCAAAGCTGTCACATATAATGTTTTTTTTCAGAATACATATTTTTCTTGCCACCTACAAAGAAACTCATTCAGCAGGCTTTTCAGTTGCCGGGTTCAATGCCTGTAATTTCATTTTTAAAAATGAAGGGGAGATTCTGACACTGGAATGTTTGTCTCTTTTTTGTGTTCAGATCAGTCAAATATAGGTTGCCCAGCCTCCCTGGGTATGGAATGAAGGTCCAGCTTCTTCCCCTCTGAAAAATACCTCCCTTTAAGTCTGCTGTCCAAGCCCCTCTGCTGCCATTGTGCCAAGGAGTTGCAAATGTACCTCACTTCTATTGAGCTATTTCTCTCTCTCTCTGTATATTCCTACTTCTTGTCATTCATATAAGGAGTAGATGAGGGATGTGGGGTTGTTTAGCCTGGAGAAAAGGTGGCTCAGGGGTGACCTTTTCAGTCTCCACAAGTACCTGAAAGGAGGGTGTAAGCCAAGTGGGGTTTGGGCTCTTCTCCCGGGCAACTGGCAACAGGGCAAGAAGAAATGGCCTCCTGCTGTGACAGGAGAGGTTCAGGCAGGACATTAGAAAGAATTTCTTTACTGAAGGGATGGACAGGCATTGGCAAGGGTTACCCAGAGAAGTAATGGAGTCACCATCCCTGCAAGAGTTCAAGAAATGGCTGAATGTGGCACTTAGTGCCATGGTTTAGTTGGTGTGGTGGTGTTTGGTCAAAGGTTGGTCTCTGTCATCTTAGAGGTCTTTTCCAATGGTAGTTGTTCTGTGAATCTGTCTGTCTTTTCTGACTTTACCTCCAGGGTTAGCTGAAACTGAAAGAATCATTCCAGTCAAACTGCTAACATTTTTTGTTTCCCTTTTCCACTTTGAGGGACTCCTTTCTGCATGTCCCTTTCAGCCAGCCTGTCAGAGCTATTGTCAAGATAAAACTACATTGTCATTGCATCTTTTCACTCACTTGTCAATGCTGCTGGAAACTCCAGCTACCAAAATAATTTCCTTTTGTCATTGCATCAATTACATCATCCCTAACCTCATTATTCTAAGTCCTTCTGCTGGTTTTCTTTCTTAATGGTCTTCAGTTGTGAAATGTCATTCCTACTTGGAGCAGCCAGGAAGATAGAAAGCTACCTTATGCATAGAGTTATCACAGAAAGAAACATTGCCACATAATCAATCACACAGCTTTTTCCTCCCAAAACCTGTACAATGTCATTACAGAAATGTAATGTCTTTGAAGCAGGAACTGCACTACCGTATGTACAGTTGTCAGGGTCAAGCTGTGTGGGGTATTTCCAAGAACAATCACTGATACAGTGATGATCATGCTGAAAATAAAGGATAATTCCATAAGGTTACCATTCACAAATAATCAACCAAAGAGTACACCAATATTAGATCTGCTGCAAAGAAGTCCAGCATTTTTCTCAGCTGTCACTTTGCATGAAAAAGCCTCTCACCATGACAATTAAAACTTTGGAGAAGCCTGTTTCAAGAGGTAGAGCAGGTTAAGTCTTCAAACAAACTAGACTCAGGTGACTTTGGCTGTACACTGTAGAAAACCAAGGTCTTACTCCAGTCCCAAAGCTGAAACACTAGTTCTCAAATTCCCCTGCAGTCAACCAAATTGCATTCATCCCAGTATAAGACAAGATGAACAGGTTTAAACCTCAAACCATATTTTACTATCCTCAATACTAAGAGGTTTTCCCTCTTTGCCTCTAGAATATACTGACAAATACTAAATCCTTTTTTGTGATTACGTAGAGCCCCATTCATTACATTTATGGAGAAAATTCCCATGCTGGCCTCTAAGAAAACTTAACAGAGCCTTAACAGAGGCTAAGTTTGTTTTCTCAGTATTACATCTACATGATGGAATACTCTGATCCCTTTCTTTTCCTGGAATACAAGCAGGTTGCATGTTTCCCCTGTGTATAATGAAAGTAGTTACCCTCTGGCCAACTCATATTGTTGTTTCTGAAAATTGTTTTTCTCTCTGGTTTTATTGGGCAATGTAATTATTTGAATTGCAAGAGAACTATCTGAAGAAAATCTGGGATATCAAGCCCATCAACTCACAGATTTCCTAGACAGTCAGGGGCTCTAACCAAGCTTGCTATCTTTTTCTTTGCATAACAAGACAATAAAAGTGCAGTCATTTAAAAAACCAGTTTGCAATGTTGAGATATGCAATTTAAAACCCAGTAATTCAGTTATGGGTAACTTGAATATTTAATGTGCAGATTAAGTGCACATTTAAAAACTCGTGAATGCTTGCAACTCATGCAAGCTGCAGAGCATACTTTGCTTGAACACAAAGTCCCTGGCACTTCAGAAGGATGAAGCAAAGAAAACAACACTCCTTGGTGACCTTATAATCCTTGCAGCTGACAGGGATATCAGATTCTTCCTACACCACATGGTAAATTTACATTCACCTCCTATAATATGCTTACCCCTTATTCAAACTCCTAACAAAGAGAACTGTCATCAAGAGAATTATGGACAGAAATGCTTACCAATGAGCAACAGTGGCAGCACTGTCCCCTGCTGCATGTAAAACAGAAAACCAGTCTGCATCCTGCTCTAGAAAAGCAGGCAAATGAAAAAAGAGGCAGTGGAAAATCCAGAAAAGCCATTAGGTCTTGTTTAAAAGCAGGTAATAAATATATCAACAAAACTGGGGCTATGAAATCACACTCTGCCACTTCTCATATCACCCTGCAGCAGGGAGAGACATGATATTTGCTTTGCAAGAAGGGTCATGGTAAGATGTTCATGGGACACTTCTGATTATTTTGAACTTCTCTGGTTCCCTCTCAGCTGTCCCTACGCAGAGCCCTTCTACTTAGCAGGAGGCAAAAACGTCCTCTTGTCCCTATACTTGGCAGTTGCATGTCTAACTAAAGCTTTGGTCATTGTGCTCCAGAACACATCAAACCTGTGCTGGTTCTCTATGCTCATGGCCTTAGCTGAGGCCTTGCATGAAACCTCAGAATAGAAAAGGCTAGGAGCTAAATGCTGCTGCCCACAGTTTCTGTTCTTAAGTCACTAAGAAACAACTGGTCTAACATTTCCAGGAGTCCCACCCCAGGCTCCAGAGAAAGATGAATCTTGTGCATAGACTTTTTAAATTTAAGAAACATCTTTTGATTGAGATAGCTCTGCTTTTTGATTAAAGTAAAAAAGCAAGTGGAGCAGAGGTTCTCAATAATACTGAACTTTACAATGCATGCGATAATTTAAGAGTGTGCTCAGCATGCATGAACTACAAACATTTAATATTTCTGCTGTATCTGAAGTGCACAAATAAAAGATAATTGAGTCCAAAATTTAAAATTACCCCCACACTTCCCCAGAGTGCAGAGTTCAAACAGAAGTATTAAAAGGGGTCTAAAGTTGAAAGTTAGAATCATGCCAGTGGCTCCAAAGAGGTTACACTGGTTCAAAGCATCCCACAACATTTAGGTTTTGACACCTCATAAAAAATATTTGGATTTTATTGTCCTTCATAACACAGGAACACTTGGGTCCAGATTAAGAGTATTAAAGTTCCTAATGCTTCTGAAATTGTATTGTATTGATTTCAGTCGACCAGTAGACACAAGGGTGGAAATCACACGTGCAAATGAGCCTTAGTCAGTTACTACAACAGGGCACCTAAAATTCCATTTATAACCACATGGAATATAAGAAAATGTTACATAAAATACAGGATTATAAGAATAGAAAAGGCAATAAGTTGTGTGCATTTTGGTTAGACTTTTTTGTTTGTTTTTAACTAAAAAAATAAATCTAGTCTCATAATTAAGATTACTTTTGCCAAGGATGTCAATAGGAGGAAAACACATTAAATTACATGATGGGACTCTGAAGTCAAGACAGAAATTAGGTTTTCCACAGGCAACCTTTTAAGCAACTATCAGCAACATGGTCCTAGCACCAAGGGTCAGTAATTTTGGATTTAACACACAAGAAAACAAGAGACCATGAAAGAACATTTGCACATCCCATTTCAGTGTGAGACAACTGAAGACACTGAAATCTCTATCAAAATTAGTGACACCCTAGAAGCTGAATTTTCCATTAGCTGCAGGAAAAACCTTTCAACCGTATTGAATAGCAATAGCTATTATACATGCTTGGATGAGGAAGCCTCATTTCTCCTTTATCAAGCTGGTTTTCTCTACAGCCCTCTATCCAAGTGCTCAGAAAGATACTTTTAAATACTCTTATATTTTCAGAGTCTCATGCTAAGTTTGCCATTTTCATCCAAGACAGTAATTTCAAACTGATGAACCTTTAGCTATGAGGATCTAAAGGTCATTTAGGGAGTGTTGCTTTCCACGCAGCTGATTCTCACCATATACTCAACTTCTATGCAGCTGATTTACTTCTGCTTATAACCAATCCATTCCTTCCTGTCAGAAAACATTTTTATTTTACTCCAATCATTCTCACACATCACTGACTGCATGGGCTAAAAACTAGTTTTTTAGATGTATTCATTCTATTCTTTCTCTGCTGTCACTACTTCAAGAGGAAAAGGATTCCAGTGTCTGGGTAATTTAGCCCATTCCCAGGAATTCCTCCAGATCACTGCCATCCAGTAGAAACACCAAGGAGGGTGTTAATACAAGTACCATAGAGCACCTGAATTTATCATCACTCTTTCTGAATTCACTATTGGTGTTCTAGCTCCTCCTGATAGTCTTGAGAATCATGAAGAATTTATTGCCTTAGTGCCATGTTGTGCCTTCAAAGATCTGAAAAGCAACTTAATGCTTCAGACAAAATTGTTCCACTGTTTTCTGAAGCCTAAATGATCTAAGTTCTGGATTTTCATTACTCACATCATTGGAATATAATTCTACCTGTGTAAAAATGTCTATTAGTCAAATTCAAGTTAAAAAGAAAAAAAAGAGACAGAGAAAAATAAAGAAGTGCCAGAAGTCTCCACTTCTAAACCTCTAATCAGCTTCAAACCATAACTTGTGTTTGGTCTTCATTCTGCAGACTAGAGCTTGTCAAGCACAGTATTGCTCATGTCATCATGTCATTTCCATGTTCTCATACATCCATTAACATTTTGAACAATGAAAAAATGTTTATTATGGGTGTGTTTCAGAAATGAAATGAGCTCTTGTGCTTTCCAAAGGCAGGAGGAGCTCTTGGGCTCTCAGTTCAGCTGGCTGGGCCCTGGAGCATCTGCTCACACATACATGGCAAGCACCTTACTTGGTTTTATACTTATTCTGACCCTGTTGCAAATTCTGCTGTTTCTGGGACATCCAGCAACAGAAGCTGTTAGTGAAGCTGGGAATGCTCTCAGTCACAGTGCAGCAGGTATAAATGCTCTTCTACCCCAACTCACTAAATACCTTAGGACATGGGAAAATGAGGGTAAAAGAATCAGGTTACCTACTTCATTCCTGGCTGAAGTACGTCCTCAAGTTCCAGCCACTAGAAAGCTCCATCCATTCTTCTGTGTTCTTTATGGGCACAGGCATCACTTCCAGAGACAAGATCTTTCCCTCTCTAAGTGCAAAATTACAAAGGAACTTGAACCCCAAATCTCAGACTTGCCAGGAAGGTAGCCATACCAAATGGTGATACAAGAGCCTTCAATTTGCCTAACTTTATATTTTTAAAACACAGGAGAGCCTATGCCAATTAGAATTAAATGAAGTCTCAGAGTTTCCTTGTAGCTGCATTTCAGGTCCAATCAGCTTGACTCCCCTCATAGAGTATCAAACCCTTCCAAACACATGGAGACCAATTTTGATATGTTGACTGAATGCAGAAAAGTGCTTTTTTCTTTCTCTCTCTTCCTTAAAAATAAATCCTAGAGAAGATTTGTAAATTTGGTGGACATCGTTTCTACCACTCTTTCCATTCAAATCTGCACAGCATGATAAAATACTTCTTTTCCTAGTGCTATAAGGGGACTCTGACTAAGGAGCAGTTTCTGTTAAGAACATTTATCCCATTCTTTCCTCTTTTGCTCAGTGGAATTCTTGATAATATGTAACTATTTGGAGGTCACATCAATTATTGCAATCTAAGATGCCATTTCTGGACTGAAAGTAGGAGCACCTTTAGTTTAGCAAGATTTAATAGAGGTTGTTAGGGGTGTCTGACATTTTTTGACCTTTGCTCTTCTCTTTCAGAGTTTGAATAGGTCTGATTTAATTAGGCAGAAACTGTTTAAGAATGAATGCAAATGTAAAGGCTCGGAAGGAAGGATACACTTAAAAGAAAAATTACCAATCCAGTATCTTCAAACTGCATCTAAACAAATCATGGTTCACATTGATGAGGACAGAGTCAACAGGAGGAATTTTACTGGTTGGAAATTAGGAAGAAATCATCTCAGCACCAAATTATGGTTTAAGAAAGTCTGAAAGTGAACCCAGATCATGATTTTTTTTTTTTTAGCTGGAAATACAGACAGTTTTTGGAATTATCCACACAGAAGGACAACAGTTTTTTCTGTCTGGCCATCTCATCCCCCAACACTTGGGATTGTTTTCCCGCTGAAGGAAGAAGCCTTTTCTCTAAGGGAGAAGGAGAAAGAACAGACAAAATAATCAGAAATTCCCAGACAAGCAAAAAGCCTTGGGGTCCCACACATAATCTTTCTCCAGCTTGGCTTGGAACCTGGAAAACAGGCACTGACATCAAGTCAAAACGCATTTTCTGAAGCTGATTATCTGTGTAAGTCAGCTAAGAGCCAGCTGAGGGTGAGAGGTTCAGAAAACATCCTTTCCTCATTGGGTTCACTGTTCCTTACTGGAGTGTTAAAGGGGTGGTTTAGTCCCAAACATGATGTTTAGCTCCTGCTTCAAACTAGTGCACTCTGTCATGACCCTGGCTTTTATTCTTGTCACCTGGCCTTCTTCCACACATTACTACTACTTCTATTGTCTCATCTCCTAAAAATAAAGAGACAGTGAAATAAAAATATTTCTGCTCTGTGCCTAATGGAAACACACAGCACACAATGTGTCCCCAAAGCTCCAAAATGTCAAAGCTTTGAGAGGAAAATTTTATTATATCCTAGGTCTAGGTTAGTCCAACAAATGTAAACAAAACAGTTCAACTTCTGAAGTTAACTGACCAGTAGCCCACATCCCACTATCAAATGGCTTATTTATCTGCATTACTTACAATACATCCTTTATCAGAACAGTCATTTTAAAATAAGGTCATTAGCTTAGGAAAAAAAAAAATCAGAATACAGTTGTATAATTATTTTCAAAAGCCTTATGGAAATCATTACATCATTTAGGCTGTAGAATTGAATCTTCTAAATTGATGACCCTCCTGTCTCCAGACCTGATATGTAGGTCTGCTGATATACAAAAATCTGATCTCGTGCAGGTGGGAACAGATGTACATACATGCACATATATACAAGTGAAGGTGGAGTTGATGTAATCAATGGTGGCAGGAATAAAACTCCAAGACATCAGATTATTAGGAAAAAAAAAAAGTAATTTATGTATTAGGGTATTATCTTTAAAGGAAAACAGAAGTATATTTAGACAATGAATAGGAAAAATTTTACAAAACAGATAAAGATAAAAAATATTTCTGTCTAAATCAAGATAGGTGAGAGGCAGGGGAGGGAAAAATAGGAAGCCAGTTATCACAAAACCCCAGGAGATAACAGTGTGGAACTGAGGGATGAAAGCTTAGATAAAGATAATTAAAATATTTACTATGGTGCATTAGATTTGGACTTCATTATAGTTAGTGTTTTGGAGTCCATACTGATACAAGCTAAAACATACTAGAGATATCCAAAGCAATCAGAATTATCTTTATAACTACAAAAACAGGCAGTCTACCTCACATCCATGTTCTGAGGCCATTGCTCTTTTCCACCCTCAGCCACATTGGGGTGAACAGAGAATAACCTGTGAAGAGAAACCAAGTAAACTACATACCTGGGAAATTAAGGACTTCTATGATGAAATTAAAATCTATATTAGAAAATGTGAATTACAGTTAAATGGAGAGGTGGGCTTTTTGAAACAAATAAACCCCATGACATGGGATAATGCACCAGGTATTAGACACTACATAAAGTATGTGTCATGGGTTCTTCCACACAGATACCCAAGACAAAAGTAAAGCAGAAAACTTTCAGTGACAGTTGTAATGAAATGTTTACTACATAACTGAAGAAAATAAGACTGAAAGATAGAGGAGCTTGGCAACAAATCATATATTTGAAAACCAAATTATAGACTTTTGGCCAATAACAAAAAAATTGGGAGTTTATCTTGAACAAGTGGTATGGAATGAGTGCAGTTAAATTAAAAGAAAGATTCAGGCACCTTTTGCATGGTTTGTGCCAAGAACCAAAAATTCCTGCAGTTCTTTTTATGATAGCATATAGAGACTTGATTTATTCCAGGGGGATGACAATTCAGCCCACATTTTTTGACAGAAAGTAAAATACTCAGATATTTGCATTGATGTCTGCCAGGAACAAAAGTGAGTTTTAGGCAGACTTTTCCTTAGCTCTTCTGAGGAAACATCAAAGTGTTGCTGCCAGCAAATTACAGCTCAGGGAACTGGGACTTTGCTTGGCCCACACAGAAGAACGTGCAGTAAAGCTACTGAAACCAAATATTTGGTTTCTTCCAACAGCCATAGGAAGCTGAGAGTCTTCAAAGGAAGTGTTGGTTTCAAATGCATCTTCAGCAGTGTTTGAAAATTCAGAATTGCTCAAGACCAAAAGTTGTTAAGCATTCAGTTTGATATGCTAAAGAATTTTTTATCATCCATGACTAACTTCTAAAAACCCATGACTGAAACCAAGTTTCTCCTGTGTTTTCTCATGCTTTGCCTGAATATTTTCATTGTTTTCCGACTGTAGCAATGAATACAAGGCTAATACTTTCCATTTCCCAAAATCCTGCATCAGAGCCACACAGTAAATATAGACCTTAATTCACAGTTCTCCTGATGTGTCTCAAGAGCAACGGTTTTCAGTTCAGGGAAATTTGATGATCCAGCAGGAAAACCTAACAGAAATTTTGGCTTAATAGCTTCCACAGCTCTAAGGTATCTTGCAATAGTTCATTTCTGTTCACCACAAGCTCAGTTATTAGCCAAACCCTCTGGCTATTGACCAAATTATCTCGTGCTCTTGGGAAACACGGACATTCACTTCCATTTAATCTTTGGGTGGAAAATAATGGACTAATTTCAGCAATTGAACACCTGAATCACTGCTTATTCTTCTGAAGAGGCCAAAATACAAATATTGAAGCTAAATCTGAAATTTTTATGTCATATCACAAAGGAGGAAAGCACAGCTACTATACTCTGGCAAGTTCTTGGATTCTGAAAGTATCCTGAGAGCTGAAATAGCAAACCAGTGAAAGACCAAACCAGTATGGTTCAAAAAGAAAAGTAAACTGAAACTTCAGGCCTTATTCTGCTGCCTTTCAACCATGCAGATAGCATTCACTACAAATTACTTCATTACATTGGCTGTATTCAATTTCAGACCAAAAAAGGTCCCTCAAACCTACAACAATTCATACTCCAAAGGAGCTATAGATGTGGAAGTCAGTATTCAAAAAATAGCATTTCAGGACTTAACCAGAGAGTTATCTAGAATGCATAGTCTGCAATTCAGTTATTTTGACAAATGTGGAAAGGTTTTTTGACCCCTTTAGACAGGCAATATCTCCTCCTATTTTACTCTTTGGCCTTTTGATTTACATATGGAAACAACAAAATATTAAGTGGTAGGACCTCCAGGCACAACATTGGAGAGAGAAAGCTACCAAAATACATTCTGCATCCTGACAGATATCACAGACTGGCTTTTAGGTCACTTAATGCTATTACAGTGTGTTTCAGAAATGCATACAACACTGAACCATGCCATCCTTTTTCGCTACCACAGGATATAGCACTTTGACATATTTATACGTATGAACTGTGCCCAGGCATAAGACAGCAAGCAATTGATAGTCAAAGGTGGTACTATACATACCTGGGTTCATCATATATTTTCACAGAAATTTGACATAAACCACCTTAAATGTCACTGCTTTTCCTACATGTCTTGACTTAATCTGTATGAACATTTTATACTAGTGTTCTCCTTACCAAAAGTTATTCCATTTACCTGGAGCCACACCTCATCCAATTTCATTCTCACCTTACCTGAGAAACATTAATTCCTCCCTCAGGCTTCACATATAGCAACCATAGGCCAACTTTGCAACACCCACCAGCACAGCATCAAAGGAGGTAAGTGTCTGTTGAGATATTGATAAACTTGAATTCCATGCCACAACACAAACCAAATCCTTAAGAAATTTCCTCCTTATCTGTGAGTTAGATAAACACCTATTTGAAGGAAAGCACAACTAAGCTGTTCTGTGAAGTAGAATTAGAAAAGTAAATTATTCAGGCCCCACTCAACCACTCTCAAGCTGTTACAAAGGCCATCAAAAGAACACAGGTGTGACAATATCAGTCAGCAAATTCCCTATCTCACTGGAAACTTCAACAGGTTGATGACTGATCCATTTGGAGGCTAAATGTTCTAAGACCTCTAAAACAAGGGCATCCCTGCAGAGAAAGCAAAGGACTTGGTAGTGACTGTTCATACTCCACAGAAAATGCACCAGTTTCCAGCAGAGTCACACTGGGACTTTTCAGTAACCCTTAGGTAAATATCTATTTATTAAACTACTGCAGGAAAATTTTGCAGTCAGTGCAGGCAGGAATTAAAGGAGTCTCTGTCAGGACTCACTGGCACTGTTATGAGATAGACCAGCATGAAAGATCTGCTCAGGAGACCCTTACAGGCATTCAGCTAGAGGAATTTCATATCCAGATTTAGTGAGGTGAAAAGTGTATAACAACTAGCATCTTACACAGAGAGTCTGTGTTCATCTTGGCAGAACCCTGCTACCCCTCACGTCTGTCAACACTGCAGCTACATCCACCCTCACCTGACACTGAGTTCCAGAAAACCACATTTGGCAGAGCTTGGCTTCACACTAGCTCAAGGCCTTGATCACACCCTTTTGCCACAAACCCTCTGCTCAGATGATGAGGATGTGGCACCTGCAAGAAGCCAAGGATGAGCTTAAGAAGCAGCCTTACTACAATAGAGCAACAGTCCTGTCAGCTTCTGTTGCCACAACACGTGGAATCCTCAGCTGCATCGTTCCAGTTTCACAAAGAGTTGAATCAAGTAAAAATGGGACTACCAGCGTGAATAATTCCTATTTCCAGGTACTTTTCATTTCCCTGTGCTGACTGTATCTAGAACAACTTATACATTCACTTTTCTAGGAGGAAAACAATCTGGGCTAGAACAATTTTAATCTACCGGAGTAACTGAAAACTGTGAGATGAAAACCCAGACCATCTGAAACCTACACAGCTAAACTAAAAAACTGCCTGAAGCATGGACCAGCTTTCACACCCTTATGCTTCTTCTGCCTCTCCCCTTTTGGCAAACTCACAGGCACAGATACTCACCATTTAACAATGAGCCATTCTACAATTAGAAATCCACCCTGGGAAAAAGAAAATCCTTAATATTAATATAAATCAAACTCCCTAGTGAGATTAGAACTACCTGACACGGGATGGACGTTTTTAAATGCAGTACTTTGATGAAGGAAACCACAGAGCAGCACACACTAAGATATATGTAAAAAGAAATCCAGGTATTAGCCATTCTGTTGGTAAAACTAAACTGAGCTCTAGCAAATCTTTCAGAAGTGCCTCAGGCAAATTTCAGTATGTTTTAAGACAGAGTTATAAATTTAGTATAGGTATCAAAGAAAAGGGTACCCTCCTAGTGGCAAGGAGTCACTTCACAGTAAACAGCTACCTGTATTTTTAGCAGTAAATATAGAACAGAATTATGGAATAATCCAGGTTGGAAAAGACCTCTAAGATCATCAAGTCAAATCATTCCAGTAGTATAAAAGTCCCGCAGCTGGATAAGAAAAACCACCCCCACAGGTGTAATCTAATTACTGATGGCAAAATGGATATCCAGATATTTGTATCAGGCAAAGAAGCAATGATGTTCTTACAATATTTATCAAACAGCATTTAAGAAACATAAGATTTAAAAATAGCATGGCCATATAGGTATAGAACTGCTCCTTGATTTTATGAGAGCAAATGTACAGAAGCCAGGAGAAGGTACTGGTGGTAGGAAGGAAGAGGAAAAACAAAACCAAAACCCACCAATAAACAACCACCAACAAGGAAATGACTTCTCAAATAGCTTCAGAAGAAAAAAGTTGAGGGAGTGATATCACTGGAGTCCTTCAAAGTCTGTCAACACTGGTCTTAAAGATGCCTTCTCATTTGGAGCTGCTGTCATTTTAGACCTTTCTACAGCAGGGACTCAAAAAAAAAAGAACAAAAGGAAAGAGGGACTCCTATGCTTAAGGAAGGTGATCAGAGGTAAAAAAAACAGTTTAAGAGGTAGTAAAATGCAATTCTCAGCTCAGGAGAATAATTTGTTTGGGGAGACCATTCCTAATGGCTCCTCTTGAGCCCTCTGAGTCCTCTTGTAGAAGGATTTGCAGGTAATGTTTTCCCCACTCGCAAAAGCATTATTTTAGAGTCATTTTATGAAAGCAACACAGACAACATGAGCAGGCTTACCATGACAATTTTACATTAATGACAATGTTTGAAGCCCAGTTTCAATGTCTCTGCACTTTAAAAGCTAGTATAGAAATTTTATAGTTACCTAAATAACAAAAGCACAATATTCCTCCAGGGAAAAGAGAAAATATAGCAAATACTTATTATCTAGAGAATTGTTTACACTCCAGTATTTGCGCTACAAAGGTTGATTAAATGATGTGAATAAAAGTGGTAAAGGGAATTAATTTTCAGTCATGGACTGCATTAGAGCTTAGGGCAGTCCCTCTCCTTTGTCAAGTGGGAATGGAGATTGGAGGGACTATGGTGCAGAAGCCATGCAAACAACCTCTTTTGATGTATGCAGTCACTCAATGTGATTTATTTGCTGAGACATACAGTAAGTGCAAGACTTGAGTCCCTTAAGCACAGGTGATACACACACACACAGAGCCTTTTAGAAGTTTCATTTCTCAGTCCTCAAAATTCCTCTGAGCTGTTCTGCAGTGAGAATGTCACCAGTTTTCTAGAATAGAGCTACTATTACAGAGCAAGAGGGAGTCTTTTCTTCATTAAGAAGAGTTCATACAATACAAATCACTCTTACATAATTTAAGAATCCCACAAATAATTCAAAATAACTTTTCACATAGTAAGCCTTAAATAGATTGCTTCAGTGCTTCTGCCACAGCTCTGCTTTGGGCACTCTTCTCTGCAATCCTGAATGGTTTTGTTTTCTGATGTATTATACACCTGCAACTTAGTAGAGTGGAAGGTGTAATTAACACTTTCAAAAGTTAACAGAAGTGTTTTAAGGGGCAAGAATCTAGTTAAATGCATCCCCTACAGGCAGACAGTTCTAAATATCTATCTCCTTAAAATTGCATCATATTCATATGACTTCTCAGTGGTATACACAGGATAAAAATTTAAATAAATACTATAAGGCCCATGTAGGAAATTTTATAGATAGGCATCACGACAGAGTAGGAAGAATACCTTAGGTAGGACGAAGTTAGGAAGGCCTGTTCTCCACACTGAAGAGCCTCCAGTCCAGCTGATTGTTAAGGGGGGGAAAAAAACAAACAGAAGTCCAGATGTTAACATGTAGCTGCTTTACTGAAAGATCCAACTCCTACAGGGCCTGCCCAGTGTAAAGGTCCCACATTGTGCAGCAGAATCTCTCCAAGCTGAACTTGGGCAACCCCGAGGAGAAGGCATGTCAGTTCCTCTGTTCAGTTAATCCTTGGCTTTTTTCCAAAGACCTCTCCAGAAAGGATAATTAATGCTAATTACAGGGTTTGGGGTTTTTTTGAATGAAGCACACAAACCTCCATCTCTATAAAACCAGGCCCTATTAGATGCTGAAATAAAGAAATTAAAGACTTCAAAGGTTTTTTCTTAGCAATTCTCTGAGCCATTCAGTGCATCTTGCATCAAAAATAAGTTGTATTAAAATTAAATTGCTTTTAAAGCAGAAGTGGTTTCTTGCTTGTGAGCCAATCTACAGCTCTGAACTTCTATCAGGGTTCTTAAAGACAGGCAGGAGAAAAAAATGCAAGAGAAATAAATTTTGACTTAAAAAAAATAATATAAAATGCATTTTTTTTATTTCCTGTTGAATTGCTCTAAACCAGTGATTAAAACAACATAAAACATATGAATGTTCTCTCTTTAAAAAGTCAAAGTCTCCAAATAGAATCAATTGCTAACTTTCATTTGTACAATATTCACAAATATGGTATTATATTTACTTATTCTAATCCTATACCACACCTTCATTTTTTTCTTTTTATTTACACAACAATCATAAACATTTCATCTCATTCTCCCTTTCTTCCTCTCTGACAGATGCCTCATGTATTAAGCTTTCCTTTGCACTGTGCAACACTTCTGACATCAACAATGGTTTCCTGGGGTAGCCCAAGGCTAGGATTTGGTACATCCCGGCCATATTTCCAGAGCTCCTTCAGGTGGCAATGGTGGATAATTGAGCAGTGCAGTTTCCTGCTACTACATTTTATTTGCACTGTTGTAGCTTCTGGATACCACAGTCAGGTGGAAGCATCCTATTGTGACAGACACTTAAGGGCACATGATGAAAAGATATTCCTTCCTCAAAATGTTCAGGTAAGACTGGATAGGAGAAGGAGGTGGATGTAAGGAAGTCAGAATCCACAAGAGTTGTCTTCATTCAAAGAGATGAGAGAAGTACAACATGCAAAACTGTAAAGAGTTGGAAAAGTCAGGAGGAAAAGGTCAACTCAATTTCTGCTGCTTTATAAATTTTTTCAAGTCCACTACAGAAGAGAATGAATGAGTTCTGCTCTAAATTATTAGTAATCCTTTTGTTTCAATTTCTTGCCCTGAAAATGCTGTCCACAGGAAGGTCAGAGCAGCAAGGTGGTGGATTTTGCCATCCCAGTAGCCCAATCTCCCCTTCATCTAAACAGATTTGGGTAACAAAACAACTTGAACATAAAGCTCAGATCTGTTCTTGCATACACTGTGCATGAGGAAAATCAGCAACTGATGTCAGTGGAAGCAAACTGAAGCAGTGCCAGGTTAAGCTCTACCAAAAGCACACCTATGTATTCTACCGCTGAGGGGTTTTTTGCCAGATCTTCCTCAAATCCTGTCCATTGTCTTCCAAAGCCAAACCCAGCATCTGAGTCCTAAAGAACCAGCAGAAATAAATCAAATTAGTCCCCAGACTGTCCACAGCAGAAGTAGCCTGGGTTCTGATGTGCATTTCAGACATGGAGATTTTAATACCCTTTCATAAATAGCAGCTTTTCTCTCATAAGATTATCAGAAAGAAGAGAGATGAAATATTTATTTTCACTTTTTCCTTCCACCTCATCCATTGCAGATGGCACCTGAGCAAACAGTTGTCTTTTTTTAAATAAAATTCACAAAAAATACATAAATATGCATTTTTGGTGACTTACTCCTGAGCACTCATTTAAAAGTTCATATTATACTTTTTTGTTCATATAATGTTCATACAAAAATGCATTATGCATTTTCCTGACTCACTTCCAAATACTGCGAGAGCAATGAGAAATCCTTCCCATCACTCAAACAGCCAGAAATGTGCTACATGACACTGTTACAGAGGTTTAAAAGGCCTCTTAGCTTCAGCTGAATGCTATTCATTTCTGAAGGCACTACTCTTGGTAGTCTCTTATTTTATCTTTGAGGAAACCTTGTAAATGAGATTATAATGCAATATTACTAATTTAATCGACTGCAAAGATGTTCAGGGTCAAAACCAAACAACTTATTCCATTCTTAATGTAGACTTTATCTTTGTCCTTCTCATAAGCTCTTGAACATCCCTGAATAACTACATATACTCCTAGTTCCCCATCACAGCTGTTTGCACTTACACCAAGTGAAGCTGATGCACACAGACAGTTTGACCACTGTGTATGGCAAACGTTTATTTTAGCATCTTTATGTGGCATGAGGGACAAAGGCAGACACTGAAAAATTACTGCTTCTCCCCACCACATCCCTGTATGCTTCCTCTTGACTATCTCTGTGCTTCCCTGTGGGAGAGATCACTCCTCTTTCTAACCCTGGCAGCTACCTTGTCTCCTTCAGCTTGACTAAGCTTAGACCTCCTTGAGCTGCCTTTCTTTTCAACTTTTTCCCATCAAGTTCATATAAACTGCAGAGACAGCAAGGGTACGATTTACATCTTTCCTTCTAAGAAAATTATTAGCTTTTCACACTTTTTAATCACAGCTCAAGAGGCCAACCTAATCCTTCTTTCCGTCTTGGTTCTTCAAATGCAACTAAGATAATCTACTGACATTTAGTCAGTATTCACTGACATTTTTCTGCATGACACACTGCACCACCACTTGCATCCATCCAGTTTCTTTTCTGTTCCCCACACAGCACACCTGACCCTTGACAAGATCATTTCCACAACATTAGGAAATCTTTTGATTATGTACCTAGTCCTTCCGAATCAATCTTTACTCTGTCCAGAGGTTTACTAATATTGCATTTTAAAATGTTGTTTCTTCTCTCTATATTAATATCCACTTCAGGAAGTGAATCCGTGAACTTAGATGACTTTGTTACTCCCCAAGATGATTAATGAGGTGATCTTAAATATCAATAGCACAACACTAGCATTTTGAAAAACTATTTATATTACACAACAAAAAAGCAATTCATAACTTCCACATAAAACAACTCCAGAGTGGAGATGTTTCCTCCAGTTAAGTCGTTATTTATCTTAACCATGAAAAAAGCAGACCTTTTTACTCTAGGTTGCATGCTGTAGGTCTCCAACATGAAGTGGTTTACATCCACTGGTTTCAGCACATAAACATAGAATATTATCCTGTGAAATGAAGAGGCAGCTCTGTGGAACTTCTTTATTTATAAATTAAGCTTGTAAATTAAGAAGCTTTCCTGGAAGAGATCAAGACCTTGGAGTGCTCCTTTTCTAAGCATGGTTTGGTATCATACAACTCAAAGCTGGAATGTTAATGGGTTGCATATAAAGCTTAAGACAAGCTGATTGCAACGAAGTCTGCTTTTGACAGCTACCATCCTGACACTGACAACACATTGTACTGTGCCAATCTAGAAATTGGTATTTCTACTAAACACATAAGCAAATTTCTTCATATAAAGTGGGAATTAAGCTGTAGCTTCACCTGTCCAAAACACTAAAAGAATACCACTGGCAGAAAAAAAAAGCTAGGGTAAGAAGGTTTCATAGCTTCACCTGTCTGTTTGCTTTTCAGCTGCTTTTCTTGTGTCCTTCCAGGGCAAGATATGGTCAGAAATAGAAAATTACATACCAAAAAGATTGTCTTATCAGAAATCCAAGCTATGCTGAAAGTAGCAAGTGTCAAAATCACAGCAAGAGCCTTTCTTGTGAGATGTCTCAGCTTAAACACCTTGAGCAGTTCAGATAAGGTTTACCAGAGTCTCTGGATATGATTTTCCAAGCCTCTCTAACTGTCCACTCTCAAATATGTGGATTACACTAGCTTGTTCAGCAGTCATTTTCCATCCTTTCTGCTGGGAGTTGACAGTTACAGGCACATTCAGCTTTCACAAAAGCAATCCTCAGCTTCCCAGGAGCAGCCAAGCCTCCTAAGTATGGCACGCAGGCCAGCCTCAGCTTGCTACTTGCCCAAGGAGTTGGAGAGGGCAGCAGCAGGAGGCTGGATGTGAGCAAAAAAAAGCCAGCAAGAGCACTAGGGAGCAGACAGACAGACAGACAGTGACACACAGGAGTCCTGTTAGCCCAGACACTGCTGAGCTGCTGGCAAAGTTACCCCAGTACTCCCCTGTTCTTGTGCCACTGCCAACCACCTGTGTATGACAAGGGCCAACCCAGACCTTCTATCACATCCAAAAAAGATTTGATGGTAGAGACTATTTAAGATGCACTGGGATAAAAATACTGCAAACGGACGAGCTCTTCAGTACTCATTGTCTCTTTTCTACGAATAGCTACAGTATTTGCATGCCTTCTCTTACCCCTCCTGCAGCAAAGTCCCAGCAATTACAGAAAAGAAATACAAGCTATACACACTGGTCATTAGTATCCAGGCCACATTTTGGATTAAAAAATTCCTTCCTAAAACATCAACATCTATTTCACTAATACCAACCGCAATTTTCAAATTTGAAGTATTAAGAAAGACTGCACAAGTTCACCAGAGGAACAGATGAGAGGTGCACTGAATAGAATTTTAGTGCTGTTCATTGTCCTAATTGCAGTGTATAATACTTTGGCAGAAAGTCTACAGTCCTGATTGTTCCAGGAACTTCCAACAATCAACAGACTATTGCCTCACTTATTTACACCAGAGACCTGATCTTGCAGTCTCACGAAGCACGTAGCATGGGCTTTAAACACATGAACAGTCCAATTGACTTACTTGGCACAACTGAGGTGCTGAGGAATGAGCCTGAGACTGAAGCACAGGTTCCTCTGTTAAAGGCCTTCACAGTGTTCTGCATACTGGAATCACTCCAGCCTCCATTTCTTTTCCCCTCTAGAACACCTCTGATATAGTCCCTGATGTCCTGCCACTCACCCATCACACTGGCATGATTTGATCTGAAAATTCAGCTTACTGATGGCTTACTTGCACAAGAGCCCAGTGAAGTAAAAAGGCACAGTCCTTTAGGAATGGCTGGAGAAGACTGAAAGGTTTGGCTTTGTTTGCAGTAATTACAAAGGTGGTAGCTACACGAAAGCAGACTTATGAAGTTCAACCCTCCACCTGCATTGAGAACAATATATCCAAATGCAAGACTTTTAAAAGGGTATAAAATTTTAAAATTCCAGGTCTTCCCAAATAAACTTCTCTTGATTCATGGGTCGTCTAGGGCAGTGAAAGCTAACAAGGAATAAACCTAGAATTGGAAATCAAATAATCCTATTTAATTTTATGGTTGTTGACACAACTTGTTACATGTGTTTCCTACCAGAATAAATGAAATCATAGTCATCTGATTTCCAAATTACCATATCTATTGTTTCAGAAATACAGGGTCTAAATAATTGCAGTGCAATCGCCTATGTCTGGACCTCTCTCATCCGGAACCGTTATCAGGATTAGCATAAATTACAGTGCCATCTAATAATGAAATCACTGAACACTGATTGTGCCAGCTATTTAAACCTGTAATTATTACTCATTAGAAACGTGTTTCTCATTATTTGCCCCTTGCAGGCCCAAAGTTTTTGTCTAAAGGCTTCTGCAAAGAATTCTACAGAGAAGACTGTGGAGAAATTTGAAACAATAGGCACAAATTTCAGCTGCAAAAACTGTCTGTCAAAAGAAACATGTTGTGGGAACCATTTATCCAACCTGAAAGATATTTGTCTCTGTTACTGCAAAGGAAAGTTGCAACAGGCAAGAAAGGAATGCTCCAGTATCATTCAGATAGGTATGAAGAATATGTGGTTTTCTGTTTAAGTGGCCAGTGATTAGCTCACAGTGTTTGTTATTATAGTACAAGATTAACATAACAGACTCTAAATGAAATAAACTCCTCACCTAGCCAGAGGGAAGGCTTTTTGGCAGCTCTTGTAGGGATAGACAGCTACCTGGGACATCACATCAAAGGCAGTTTAGAACAGATGCCAGAACTAAAGCAAAAATTACTGCAACCCTTGCATGCTCCTCTGTAAAGGGTTTACAGAAGACAATGATTAAGACTTGTCAGTTGCCCTTCTGGATCAAGCTGTTTACAAGATGAAATGTCTAAGAAGAGGCTCAGATAAGTGCCCTTCAGTCCTAATAGATATTTTAAATCCATTTTCCTTGACAGAGTGAAACCAATTTACTTTTTGCCATCTTCTTCCCACTGCACATGCAAAAACTTTTACAGAGGATAAAAGAATAGCTTTTGGCACTTTCATAAGCAAAAAGGTACAAAAGCAAGAGAGGACAGACAAGTATATATCATTTTGAAAGACACACCTGAGTGCAAAAATCTCAGCTGACAGTGAGCCTATTCATTTTCCCTGATGACTCCTTCTAGCAGCTGATTCAAGCCACAGTTTAAAGTTCCATTGCTGTGGTGAATAGGCTCAGTAGACACACAAACAACTCAGCTGCCAAGGTACACATCCCCTACAGACTGCAGACCCTCACAGCAACTGGAGGCACACCTATGAAGGCTTGAGCACTCTTGAAAGTTTAGCTTGTATTATTGCTTCACAAAATTGCAGGAGCCCATCTCCACTTCAGCCAGGATGCAGAAGGCTCAGTCTGTCCATTCTCCAAACAGAAAGCCCTTATTTTACCTACCACAGGCTCTGCAACAGGGAGAGTCTCAAGCCTTCTGATAATTGAGTGATTCTGCCCAGCTTCCAACCACTTGCACCAACATATTGCCATGATGCAAGGTCAACAAACCTAATCATTGGATGGGGCATTTAACTAATTATTAAACTAATTGTTAATTAATCCTTAAATTTCCTACCATCACCTGGCAGCTATTACAAGCCTTACCAGAGGTTGTAATTTGATATATGCAGAATACAGAGAAACTGTATCTTTCCTTACATGATGTTAGTGTAGCTGTTCTTTTTAGTATTCAACAACTAGCAGCTTCAAAAATAAAATAAAATGCTTTCTTGAATGTGTGGGACACAATATGCTCAAAAAGTAAGTCACAATTTTTCTGTTGAAAGGTGTTTTCAAATAAAATTAAATATTCCAGGCAAAGACAATCTAAGCTTTTTGTACCAATATGATGCTACCTGCAGGTATTTGCCCTCAGATAGAACTTTGCATTCCTGAATATTGCCTTACTTATTGCCTACTACACCTGTAGTCTGTGATGTTACTACTGCCAATATTTAAAATTCAATGTCTGATGGAAATAATAAGCTGACTTGACTTAAAAAAAAAAATATTAGGCAGTTCTGTTGTACTACTATTAGCTCTAGTTGTCTGCATCAGTGAAGATCCTTACAGAAAGTGAAGATCCTTACAGAACTGCTAGTTAACAACCTCTCCTCCAAAAACAAAAGAGCTATTCTTGGCTGTTCTGACCTGTATCTATGAATGATGTAGAGCCCAAGTGTATTTTCTTTTTTATTACCAAATAACCTTCTCCAGTAATTTTCTGGGCACTAAGCCAGATTCTGTTATTTGGTCTTTCTCTCCAACTTTTTGGCTTTGTCAGGTTTATTATTTATGTTTCTGGAGAGAAAAAACTCTAGGGTATTCTTTATTAAAAGTAAAATAAGCACTTTGATAATTTGTCAGTGTCAGTAACCTTCAACCTAGACTGTGTGGACAACACTGGTTTCTATTACACAGGATAAAGGATACAGCAAAGGGGACAAAAATATTCATCTTACACAGAATTGTTAAACTTCACTGAAACTGTTGAAATCTTAAAATTATTTGTAGTTTATAAAATAAATTGGTATTCTTTTACACCAAACAGGGTAAACTGCTATTCTATTCAAATTATTGTTCTGCTTTTTCTTTTTGACAGTAGAAACCATGAATTTTCTTTCCATTTGACTGTAATATTATATTTGGTGCATTTATTCTGTTTCCTTCAAATAGAAGTGGTGATGTTCAGTGACAAGAAAACAGATCTCATATTACCGTATATTTATACTCTGTAGAAGGAATGATGGTACATTAATAGGTTTATTAAAGAAGATGGCTGTCCTTTAGGCATATAAAAGGACAAGGCATCAACCAGCTTCACAATTATCAATCCACTACCTATTTGTTTACCCAATTTAACATACTGAAAACTAATCAAAGAAGAGATAGGGGAAAGAGGAGAGTTTAAAATAGCAGCAGTTAGCAAATACATCATTGGAGAGCTGAGAGATTTGCACATCTTGGATAAGACACCACAGCTCTGAAGCGGTTTCACCATTTTAATAGGGATTAATTGCCTTGGTCATATTTCATTGCAAGGTTGTGTTAACACTTTGATTAAGAATTATCTTAGCATACCTCTGACCAAGGGAAGAAAAAGGAGCACTGCTATTGCTGTTGGTACATGAGCAAACCAAGAGTCAGTAATTCAAAGGAACTGTGTTAATGATACAAAATATATGCTTTGTACTATTTTGTACCTGCTTTCATCTCCTTACCATCTCATACAAGATAATTACTAAAGAAAACTTTAAAGCAGAATTAGGTTAAAATTTCCTGATTTCCTAGTCATATGATTACAGATAAATGTAATGCTACCAGAAAACACTACTTTATTATAAATATGAAGGGAAAACCTGTAAGTCTTAAAACACCTGCGATACTAGACCTTAAATGAATCACTTCTCAATGGCCTGAAATAGCAGAAAGAGCCTCAGAGGAGGTAGAACAGGGAGCCAAGTGCCTCTGTGTATTCAGCAGTGTACACTGAACACAGTTTAGCATCGGTAAGATAAAAATGCTATTATTACATTTAATAAGTGTGAGTATATAGGGTTTTTTGAGATGTATAAACATTTCCCCTTACAATGAGTGTGTGTTCACATGCAGGTACATTTAAATACAATATAATGTACTGGTATAAAGAAAATTGGGAATTGAAATCTTGTGTGGTTATGTCTCCATAAAAGCCTGCCTAATAGCTCCAGGTCAGCGAGCCCCCAGCAATAGATGGCCTAGCTCCAAGCTGTAAGCAAAGCAATATGGTTCTAGCCTTAAAAAAAAAACATAAAAAAATACACCATGAAAACTGGCTTTATAAATAAAGGAGATGATAGCCTGGATGCTTAGAAGTCATTTCTCTCCACATAAGAGGGTAAGATTTTTCTGGCATTTCTGCATGTAAATTCTGAGTCTTAACCTCTCTGGGAGAGATAAATGTGATATCAGACTCTAGAGCATTACATATTCTCTCTGTCTCTGTCCCTTTCTCTCTGTATATATTAATTTTATAGATCTTTTTATTGTCTCAACTATACTGGTTGCGTGAGAAGCAGAACAATAGGCCAAGTACTTCCATTTCACACATGCCACCTCCATAATTCAACAAAGAATAGTAAAGAAGATCTATAAACTTGTTATAAATCAGTGCTCTAAACTAAATTAACCATTGAAATAGATTACCATAAAAATAATGTCATAAAAATATTCCTCACCTTTCTAGTCCATATATGTGTGTGTGTGCTTGTGTTCGCCCACTCTCTGGCCACTATCCCAGCACCAAGGCCAGTGGCCATGCTAACCATGTAGCAAGTCGCCTTCCACAGCCTCAGAGGAGAAAGCAAGTAGGCCTGTGAGGATGAGCTCTAATATCTCTGTATCTGGGAAAGTAACTCATAAATAGATCCCCTAACTATGTAACTCACCTTTAGTAGTCATGAATGAGCCCTGCTTTCTTATTAGCGGTGAAGATCCTGTCTTTTTGCCCATATTTCTGAGGCACTTTTAGAAAAAAGATAAAACCAAACAAGTCACAGGCTAAAGGATATGGCAATTTATGCAGTACAGCCTCATCCTGCTCTGCTGTTCCTACACACCCACTCCCCCAGTATTTGACCTTTATACACATTAAGCTCCATGAGAAAGGCATGTGTGAATACATGGAGAGTATACAGAGACGACTGGATGAAGTTCATTTCTGGACTGATGTGGCAGTGGATCAAGAGCTGGTAGGAGCTCTGATCAGCTGACAATCACACTATAAAAAGGCATTAGAACAGCCTGGGGTGGTGCTATCCTTACCCACCTCCAGCAGTGTTTTTTCCTGAGCTCACATATTGTTATCATTTAATTCACAGACATCACGTGGGAGCACACCTATATCACTTGGTTGCTGTCTAACATTAGCCATCAAAATGGCTTTTTAAAATATGGAAGTGCCACACTTCCAGGCACAGCAACAACAGTCCCTGACAACCAGTGGTACCAAGGCAAGAGTAACTCAGCCCCTATACTGGCCTCCCTCTAGAGCCTGCCTGATTGAGAGACTTTCTCAATCTGTATTTTGACAAGACAATTCTCTCAACAAAAGTGAACTGTGAAATCTTCCAGAAAAGCAATTCAGCTGTTTGAAATGGTAGAATTGTGAGTACCCACCTGGCACAACCAGGGTCTTATCAGCACTGGGAAGCATTGCCTTTGGTAGAAAATGGGAATGGAGCACAAAGAACTATGTCCAGCCAATAAAATGGGTTAAAACCCTAGAAAACTATTCTCTTTCCTGCTAGTGAGATGGAGAAGAGAATGTGGAGAGCAACAACCACCTCATGAATAAGAAAGAGAAAGCCTGGGGAAAACATGTAAGGTCTGAACTGAAGGAGAGGGAGTTGTGATACGTGAGAGAACTGAAAACAGCTGCTTGGGAGAAATCAGTCATTGTCTCAGCCCACTTTAAAGGGCTGGTGAACACTCCAGGAAGAGCCTGTGAGGTATTTCCTAACGGGGGATTTTAGAACTGGACAGGAAATATGGATCACACTGAGGAAATGGAATTATTTCTTTCTGCTCACTGGGTTTTATATATATACATATATATATACATAGCCTGAGTTTTTCACAATCAAATGTTGATGCACTGTGTGTTCAAGTCTTTCTTTTGTTCTGATATAGGACATAATGTTTCTGTAAAAAGTCAAACAGATCACTGTCAACTAAAGTTTTCTTCATTTGAAATTAGCTCTATCTCAAAGGAGCAAAGAACAGCCTGTCATTACTGCGGTTAGGGCTGAGAGAGTAGGTGCTGAACTAGGATGGAAGTAAATTAAAGCAGACATACAGAGTTGTAATATGAATTTTCTAATGTAACTGGCACAGACATTAATCCAAACTGTGCAGAAATTCCCTTTTTCATACACTGTGGGAAGCAATGGGGTTCAAAGCATCATTGCCCCTGAAGAGGAAGGACTGTACATTTTGTTTGTAAATGCCTCAGTCTGGCAGATAAGAAAAACTCATCCTTCAAGACAGAACAGTCTTCATGCCATTCCAAATAATCATTGTTAGAAACGCACTGAACTGCTGGGCCAGTTAATAACGACATCACATTTTATTTATATGGTTCCCATCTGCTAAAGCCTTCTAGGCAGCTCACAATGGGCTTGATTTTTGGCCAGAATTTAGCATAGCTTCTGTTTATATGGATGCAAACAACAGCAGTTGGATGGCTGTGTGCATAAACAGGTCTGACTAGTAATCTTTGTGGCCACAATGCATGGTTTTATTCCTTCACGCAACAACAAAATGTCCATCTGAAAAAACCCTCTGACAAAGAATACAGAGTATGAAAAAGAATTAAGTTTTTCTGAGTTTGAATGATTTCAAAGAATCCAGCACTGGCCTTGGCAGCCCCATGAAAGGGGCATCACCATGAAAGGGGCATGCCCAATGCTTAACAAGGACCCCGGAATTCACACTCCCCAGGACATGGCGCAGCCCTGCAAAGAAAGAACTAGATGTTCATTTCCTCCTTCCATCACCTCCTCTCTCACTCACCACATTATCTTCCCCACTGTCAGCCAGTCCTAACTCCCTCTCACCCAGCTCTGCAGGAATCTCTCTGCCAATGTCCTTCCCCTCATCCTTGCCTTCTTTCCAAGCTTTGTTTCAGCTGTTTCCATGTTCCTCACAGCTTGTTTTCTGACTCAGGGTACTGACTTCTCCAATGGCCCCTTCCTACAGCCCCCCAAGGGCTGCCACTGCCATGTGCACTGATCTCCATGCCCTTGCTTGGCACTGCCTCCCACATGTCCTTCATGTTTCAGCAGTGGATGACTGGCTTCTCTCTTAGGTGTCTGAGTAGGACAGATTTCATCTTTTTGCCTTTCATGCTGAAAAAAGATGGAAATATGAATACCCTGTCGAGTTTTCAGTGCTTATTGTCTGGAGTGCTTCTATCAACTTGATGGCAGTGAATGCAGTGCCTGGCAGTGCTCACCGAGCTGGGCTTTTGGATAATGGGGATATTTATAGTATATGCATCGCTTATGTACTGATAGCTGCCAAAGTAGTAAACAAACAAATGCTCTCCATAAAACAATGAGAAAGTAGGACCATAATCTTTGATCGATGAATGAGGATGACAGGTTTAAAAAGGCTTCCTCGCTCTTTTATGCAGATTGCTTTTCCAACTGCCTGAATCTCAGCCAGCATGAGGAGGCTGAAAGTCTGGAAATCGATTGGAAAGAGCAATTCCACACTCTGCAATCCAGCCACTGTTGGAAAGAATATGAATGTGTGTCTAGCCCTGACCCTACAGGGCAAGAGATGCAAGAGGACAATCTCTCCAGGTGCCAAGAGGGACAGCCCAGAGACACACTGCAAGATATGCACCAAGCAAGCTTTACCTGCAGGAGCAGGGTATGGACAGGGCATAGCAAACAGGCCCTTTAAGACAGAACTGCTGCTCAGCAGGGACTCCCCAAATTGGTGGAGACCTCAGTGGGTGTAAGAATGATCTTCTGCAGAAGCTGTTCTGAAGAGCATTTCATGGAGGTTTCCAACCTGAATCCACTCCAACAAGGAGGATGAGTCTAGGCATGGTTCATCCAATAAGACCCCCAACAGGAAGCATTAGAGAGATTTGTTAAAACTAATATCCATATATTGCTCTGGATCTAAGCTTTAAACCAGTGTCAAATCTGCCTGCAAACTCTAAATTTGCATTTGCATTTCCCTCCATATACCCACATTAAAGTGAAGATATGCTCAGTGCAACCTCATTTATGCTTAAATTCAGATATAAACTAACTACTCTGCAAGTTTGAGCATGGCTCCATAAAACTTCATGGAAGTCCAGAGAGATTTAAAATCAGTGATCTTGATCAAGCCATTGAATAACTGCTTAAATTCCATTTAGATGTTTGTTTAGGCACTATCTCAGTAAATTGCAATATGTGTGGTTTAAAACACAGCTTAACTGAAAATGTGGGACAGTTGTGCCACACTAATCCAAGATAGTTCATAGTGGGTTTGAACTATTACACGTGAATGGCCTGACTTCTAGATTGGCATATAGTAATAACTACAAGTTACATCAGTGAGTGTTCCTGTCTTGGAAAACCAGGCCATAAGAGACATTCACCTTGAAATTACATTAAAAATATTAAAATATAATATTAGTTTGGATCCACAAAAATAGTATTATAATGAAAGATCTGTATTACCCAAATAAAAACCACTATTTGAATAAAAATAATGTTGATGACTCAACTAATATTTAAACAAGTTTCAAGCGAAGGCTCCTCAGGCATTATGGAGATGGGAAGCATAAACATGCCATTACAATTCTAGGTAGGCAGAATGCAATTATCCAAATTGGATTCTGGCCAGAACAATGGGCACTGCCCCCTCCTATTCTTGTTTTTAGAAAAGCTCCCTGACAAAAGCGACAACAGCTGTCATGAGAGAGGAATCCATCAGTTGCTCACACCACCCACGTACTTGATTTAAACATCCTCAGTTTCTACCACAGACAAACAGCAAAGAGGAAGAAACTGGCCAATCACCTACGTGTGGAAAGTTGCATGCTAATCTTCTTCCTCTTGGACTTGATGCAAGAAAAATTCAAATTTCTTACTTGAACTTGAACTGCTTTAATGTTTCCTGGAAGATGGGGGTCCAGAGCTGCTTAGAGTGGGGTGAACCTGCTGGGAAGATATTACCCTGTTGGGCAAGACTTACTGAGAGAAGCAGTAATGGGGAAAAAATGGGTGTCTCTTCAACCATCCCATACCCTTGCCACTCTCCTGTATGCATAGCATTTGTAACACACCTGCTGCTGCAACTTCCCCATTTCTCTTTGCACTCTAAGTCACCAGGATCTTTCCTGATATATGGGCTTTGCAGACACAGATGGTAATTAGCTTTGTGCCCAGAGGCAAGCATGAAGACCAGAGCTTACAGGAATTCTCTCTGTACCAAGATGGGACTGCAGAGCAGAGATCCCCTCTAGAATCTATCCCACAACTTTACTATCCCAAAATAAATATTCTCAAAAGACAAGTCTTCTCCCTACAGGTTCTCTTCAAATTACAAGGCATTATGTAGTCTCTCTGGGATTCAAGTATCATCTCAATCACAGAACAACCACTAATGGCCACTTAGGATTCACAAAAGCCCTGTTTCAGTGGAGTACTCAAGCCTGACTCCAGATGATCAGAAACTGCAGGTCAGGAAAGCACTTACATCCTGGAAAAAATTATAGGATTGAGGTACATGTCTCAATCCCCCCTGGATAGAGAGGAGGTTATTCACACTTAAAAATGCCTTACTTTTTTGGGGCTCAAGATTCCCAGAAGAATTACACTGGACCAGTATTGAACCCCAGTATTGAAAAAAAACCCCAACATTATCTCTGTCCCTTTCCTCCTGAAATGCCTCCAGAGTTGTTAGCAGACCAAGGCTATTCTAGAACTAAAAAGGGAAATTTATTCAACAAGCACTATAGCAGGTGGCAGCTGCTAAACAATCTGCCACCAATCAGCAGTTTATGAAAGAGAGTAAAGAATCCAATAATAACTCACAGTTGGGGAGGGAGACACCAAGTCTGCAGCTACTGAGGGAAGCTCATAATAACACAGAGTCAACTCTTCAGCAAAATTATTTCTCCTAAAATCTGCCTAATTGCTGAAGTTGGCACTCCCCAGCTCCTGCAGTCAGGACACCTACAGCTGACTCACCACAAAATAAGCTGTAGGTTAGAGCTGGGAGGCTTCTTAGGAGGGCCAAGTTGGTAAAAATTGAGGCTGGTGGAAAACCCAAATAATTTTATCTCTGTTCTTTTGACCTTTCCTTCTCCTGGAGAAAGTCTATCCTTATGCAAGAGCTCTGGATTTTTAGGGCATTCAGCCCCTTTCCAAGATGTAAGCATGCAGATCAGTCAATGGCACGATTTTGTCCAATACCTTGATGGTGCCAGTCTGGTGAGGTGGAGCTCAGGCTGCACAGAGTATGAGAAGTTGGTGAAGGTGGTGTGCCAGAGCACCTGGGCTCACCTGCAGGCTTCTGTACCACTTCATCTCCACTGAACTGACTTTGCTGTGGTTACTGAGAACTCAAAATCCTGCAGGTACGAAATTAAGCAAAATAGATCTGAGTTCAGCTTCTGAGGACTAAGACAACTCCATCCAGCCACACAGTAAACCTATTTTTTCCAGTTATATTACAGCACCATCTACAGGCCTTTCCTGATGGAAAACTTGCCTCAGACAGGTTGTTCACTGTCTGTGTATAAATATTTTGTGGCTTCAGCAGCATGTCTAGTGCAGTGACAGACTGCACAGTCCAGCTTAGTGTAAATGGGGCAAAATGCCATTAGACTGGGCTGAGAAAATCGTTGGGTAACAGATGACAGACAGCTTTGCTTCTTCACAAGAAGTAGCTAATTAGTGAGTGGCCTTGGATTTCAATATCTTGACTTTAAAGCACAGTGTAGGGTCCATCAATTCATTTTTACTTTAAACATTCAACTAAAATTGCATTTTTGTTATACAGTTCTGTTTAGAGCTGCAAGAGAGAAAAGCAAAAATGCAGAAATCAGATTTCAGCTAAAAATGGAACAATAGATTTTTACTGCTATAGTATAGGATGAAAATACTACTGTACATGTAGGACCACATATGTGAATGTAGTAAGGAAACTTGATCCACCAGGATCCATTATTCTTATCTTTGACACAGGTAGAATTCTCTACAAGACATCTGGCTCATCTCTTTCTGGAGACTATTATTTTCTAAATTACATGACAGATCAAAAGAAACTTAATTTCTGCTATGCATTTATAAGATCCTGGGATAAGCACTGGTGCCATGTGAAGGGGGTGCGATGAAGCAAACCTACAGGACAGCAATTATTTCTAGTAAAATAGCATCTCTTCATGCATTATATATCTGCCATAAGAAAGTAATTCTGTCTTCATCTGAAGCATCAAACCACAAACACAATGTATATTGGTTGTTTCTTGCATCAAATGCAATCATTTAAAATCCACAAGAAAGATCCAATCAAGTTAGAGCTAAATGGGAATCAAAAATTCCAAAGACTGAGGGAAAAAAAAAAAAAAGTTTTCCTGATGTTTTTTGGCTCATGGGAGGGGAAACGTTATTTCAATATGTTCTCTGCAGCTAGGAGATAGGAAACTTAAGATTCAAAAAAACACATGTAGAGAAAACCTGAAGCTTTAGGACAGAATATTAACTATCACAAGGCTCGTGATAATATCACAAGTGCTGGCAGCACTTTGTGAATCAGCACACAAAGCCTACTGGAAATTTTCAGGTTTTGAATCTCTGCCATGAAAATAATTTAGCTCTAATATCTATGTCATGTGGGGACCACATGCATAAATGCCTTTTAAATTACATTCTCCCTCTCATTCCAAAATGGAGAAAAGGTAAATGGTCAGGGAGATATGCACATGTTACAGTTACCACCTGTGCAAGAATTTTGTTGTTTAAAATTCAATTGTCTTAAATACTACACATCTTATGGAATTAAAAGTCATAAAGTTGCTGTCTTATTGACATGTAACAGCACAGAGTGTACACCAACCGCTTTGGATTAATTGCACGTATAAAAACAGATTTCTTTTTTAAAAGTCTGCACACAGAGAAGAATCATTAATTTCACTTGAAGTGATTCCCAAACAGGATACAGAGCCTCTAACAGCCCTTTGGGTTGTGCCAATTGTTTTGTGCAGGTGTTTAATCCAAGTGCTCAGCCGCACGTAGGGAACAGTCATTCTGCAAGCACCGGCTGGAGTGGGAGCTGCATGCTGGTGTCACATAACTGCAAGGGGTTGATTCCTCAAAATCAGCAGAAACCTCGGGAAGCTGCTAATTCTTGTAAACAAGAGCCTGGCTTTTATGGAGCAAAATGAAGCAGAAAACTGAAGTACACGAGAACCAAATCCCTTCTGCGAAAGCCTCTTTTATTATACCAGTGAAGCACTAAAACCTGCCATAAACAAGCTGATTGCTCATTTCAGCCTCTCTCTCTACAGTCAGGAAAAGAAGCAGCAGTCACTCAGCAGACTGAGTTGAACAGCTGGAATAGGAAACATCTCTTGAAGGTCAACGTTCCTTGTATTTTTAGGTTTCATTAGAACTTCCTCATTCACACTGATTCAAAAACAATATATACACACATAGGATAAAAGCTGAGCTGCAACTGTTGTATTACAACACAACCCACCCTCTTCCCTCTCTTTATAGCACTGCAGTTTGATAGCAGGCTGCAGAAAGATTGGATGGCTCTGAGGTGAAGGAAGGGGAGAGGTTCCAAGGTGTCACAAAGAATTTTTGAGCCTACCACATCTGACTCTGAGGAGTCTGATGAAAAGAGAGGCTCCCTTAAAAGCCACTATGGTATCTAGTGAAACAGATTGCATGCCCACCTCTGACTTGTAGGAATCAGGTTGAATCATTGGCGGTGTCCTGGGAGGAAAGAGAGAAGAAGGGGAGGAGAAAGACAAAGTTGAGGAGCATGTAGAAAGGCTGCACCCCACAACCTTGCACAGTCAAAATATGTTTCCAAAGGGAAACAAAGCTCTGTGCAAGGCTATCTGTGGAGACTGAGCCACAGTCTCAAACCTCTTCAGACTCTTTGTCCCAGTCTTTTTCTCAGAGGCCACCTGCCACAGCTCTTCCTTCTCTGACTTAAGTAGGTCCTCAAAGTGATTCCCATTTGACAGATCTGAAGTTAACTCCAGGCAATGTCAGTTTAGTAGCTTCTAGAGATGTGGAATCAAGCNAAAAAAAGGAAAATAAAAGAAAAAGAGTAGAAAACTATGAAATGGGTATGAAGGCTACAGATGGTGCTGTGATCAAAACCCAGAAAGCCCAGGAGTGCAGCCCTTAAAAGTGGAACATGGTCCCACAAGAATCTGCATTCCAGCCTGTGTTGATCCAGAGTTAGCAGCAGCTTTCACTCAACCCTATTCAAAAACCTGTGCTGCTTTAAGTATTGTCAGGCTGATTACCTAAACTCACAGAAGCAGTTGAAGCACAGAAACCAAGCCATGGCAGCTGTGACTCACAACATGCAGCGTGCCACAGAGAAAGGCAGTGAGTGCTCCCCAGCCTGCCTTCCAGACAGCCAGCACCTGCTGCTCAGGGGGCCAGCCCACCCTGCTCCACTCCTGCCATGAACACATGAACTGGAAAACTCTTCCACCTAACGGGGCAGACCGCTGGTGCCACGGGCAGGCTGGAAGGGAGCACACCAGCTCAGGCTGGGATTCACCAATGGCATAAAGCAAGTGCATTCACTAATTAATTATTCCAAGATAATTAACAGTCTGAGGGAGACATTTGCAACAGTTTCATGCTTACTGTCAAGAGAAGCTAGTACCAAGCTCAGCACTGCCTCACCAGCTCACAAAAGGAAACAAAGCAAAAAATACAAGGGAGTGAAACATCAATAAAAAAAGATGGCATCTGAGTGCTGTTAATTGCAAAGGTACAAATGTTTGAGTTACAAGGATGCTAATAGACTCTTATCAGTAGACAAGAGATCTGGTTTTGGTAACTTCATAAAAGAGGAAGCACCCAGTGGACCCAACATTGGGCTGGTGCAAGCAGACCGGACTTTGGCACTCAGCACTGTCTGCATCTCCCTGCAAACTGCTTGCAAGGTGCACAGGGAGCTGTAGAGCTTTTCACACACTAGGTGTTTGCATGCCTGGTGTTTGATATAAATCTGCATCTTTCAAGCCATAAAGCATGTTTGTTTTTCAGCCTGAGTCCTGGCTCAAAGTGTAGTATTCAGCCCACTAAGGTGCTGGACAGCTGAAGCCCCATACACAGGCAGAGTGGCAGCTGGCACACAACTGCCTCTGCAGGGAAAACGCCCCCCCCCCCAGGAGAATTTTTAGTAGCTTATCCACATATAGCAGGGATAAATAAATGGCAAGTAATCTGATATCAATCTTACAGTGTGGTTTTCTTGGGGTTTTTTTTACTATGCTCAAGACAACATAACTCAAATGCTTCTGTGCAGTCATTATGCACAGAGCCAACATGAGCTCCCATTTATTAAGGTATATTTAGCACCCTTACTCTGAAGCTCTCAGATCAATGGAGTCCACAGTTTTAATCTTACATTGCTCTTGCTAACAATGTGGTTACTGTAGTGTTGGCCCTAGTTCTCAAAGGAAAGAGGATATTAAGCAGAAACCTCTGGTAATGAAATCTCATGTAATGAAAGAGTGTTTACAGTGAAATGTTCACATGTTGCCCACAAATCAGAGCCTTACAAGGTGATTTCTGAAAGCCTCTGTAATTATACAAGTGCCACAAAGTGCAGTTGGGTGGCAGGCAGGTTATTTAACATTTATTATTACCACATAACACACTACAATTCTGAGAGCAAAAAGGGTGTGAGGGAGAGCAGTATTTCACAAAATTCATACAACACAATTAAGAATCACAGTCTTGGAACATTTATGAGTGCTTTCAGTATATGTTACTCCTTATTAAAAACAAACTGCATACAGCCCAAGAGAAAGTCCTGTAGACAGCAAGAAACCACAAGGAGAAATCTTTCCAGTGGATAGTAAAAGAGTGCAGCAGCCATATAATGAAGAAGGAGTGTGGCCAGGAGAAAGCCTGTGTGCTATGGAAGTGCTGCCCTGTGGGACAAGGTGCTTCAGCCTACCTCATAACTGGTGACAGGTGAATCAAAGCAATCTTCTTGTCACCAGTGGTATGAATAGACTGGCATCCTCACAGTGCTCTAAATGTGAACAAAGGCTATGCATCTCCAAATCCTCTGTACATGATGATACCTCAACACAGAAAGGTTATCCGTATTATGAAGGGTTGCAGGATTAGGCCTTCAAGACAAGAATTCAAGCAAAGGGGAGCAGAGTGACTTGTATGCACAGGTGCTTTCCCTTGTGTCAAGAAACACAGTTAAGATGTTCACTTTTGGCTTGTCCTCTGAGTTAATGTAACTAAAACCATCTCCACCTCTTGTAGATCTAATGCCATTCCTGACATTCAGCAGGAATTCAGCAACCCTCATTCTGCTACAAAAATAACGAAACTTTTATATTTGAAACATCCTTTCAGAATGCAAATATCTCAGCAATATCAGCAGCTTTCAGATGGAAGTAATCATCAACTAGTTGATCATCTACCTTTTACAGTATCCCACATCGGTTACTCTCTCCCTAGCCAGAAGGTCCATAAAAAGACACTGGTGTTTGGCTCTTTGTTATCAATTTAATTTCAGAGGTGATGTAGAGGTTAATAGATCAGGTACTAAGAAAGCCAGGAAGCCAGATGTCTCCTCTGCATGAACAAGCATGCTAGAAATATGTCTGTCTGCTTGGCCAGCTCTGCCAAGATCATCTTCCACTGAGATCACTCTTTCAGGATAGCACAGGTGCAGCCTGTGAATCCAGTATATTCATCAGAAGAGCCTGAAAATTCTCTTACAAATTGGAGCTCTTTTGATCTAGACACTGTGTTGGTACATTAGAGGCAGGTCCTAACACGGGATATTCAGTGTCTGAACAAATAAGACAGATAAAGACCAGGAGGGAAAGAGATACCACAACTCCCCCATGATCATAAAATAAAGGAAGAACCAGGAAAAGAAGTGCTGTAGTTTACCCCATCTGCTGTGCTATTCAAGGACCTTTTATTTTCTGTTCATTACTTGTTAATTATTTCTGAATGTGGGAGAAGGCAAAAAGACAAACAAGTCCCCATAGAGTTAGAAAACAACCCTGCTGTAAGGCAGACTCAAATTTGTTGAGTTTGCAGCCAAAAGCATTCCCAGGAGAGGGAGCAGAGCTTGCTGCTACAAGAAAAGGGCCAATTGGTTTCTGAAGCCCATGGACATATAAACAGAGATAAAGCTTGAGACAGAAACTTGGAGAAAACTGCACAGTGGAAGCTGCTCACACACGAGCAGGCTGTGTCTTTCAGAGGATGGGAATGTGCACTGGCAGGCTGCCGTGTGCAAGCACAGGGACACAAATGTGCCACAGCAAACCTGACTGGTTCAGCACAGGGCTGCCCCAGCCCCGCTCCCTGCTGCAGTTCCACAGGCACTAAACACCAGGTGCCTCGGTCACTCGAATCCTGTGTCCCTGTAAGCTAACCAGCAGACATAAAAAGCCATCGCAGTGCCACTGAAATCCCACCCCCCACTCTTCAGTACTGAGGAGCAAGTGTCTGGTAGGCTGGGTGGGCACTTTGGTGGACAACTCAAAATTATTTGAAAATTGAAGAGTGGGCATTATCATATTATCAAAGGTACTCTGGCTCAACACAGATGCTGTAGATGCTTATGCAATTTGCACAATAAACTCACCTCAGACACCAAGCTCCAGAAAGTATCTTCCATTTTGAGGTTTTATGTCTCATCAAGTCAAAAGTCAATAAAAATTAAAATATGACAGCTGTATAGAGTTTATAGCAATAACATAAAAATTGTGATTTACAGAAAGGCTTGTTTTCTTTTTTCTTTTTTTTTTCTTTGTTGTAGACAAAATATGAGAGTCAATCCCTTGTCTATAAAGACACATCCTTCAGTAAAGCCATCATAAAAAATTAAAAACCCTGATAATGATAAAGGGCAATGTTTAATTTTTCAGTACTTGCAGTACCTATACCAATGCAGATATCCTCTCTGGCTTTGCTCAATATTTAATCTTTCCCTTTTTTTCCCCCTCAAAAAAAATTCTCAGATAAATTTCTAACATATATCCTAGATAGATAGATAGATAGATAGATAGATAGATAGATAGATACTTTAATACAAAGCTGCTTTTTTGAAAAGCTCTTGTATGAACTAACAGTTCATACAACAGTTTTCATTGTCACAGTTAACAGTAGAATTGCGTCAAGCAGTAGAGCCCAGCTTTACAGCTGTTTGCAGCATTTATTGCAATCGTGCTTAAATAAGCAATCTGAAGCTGCCTGGTTTCACTTCTTGCCTGAGCTCTGCCCTTTCTATGGTGAATTCTGCCATGACTGATGGGGATGGCAGCCACTCTTCATCCACGTGCCCTGTGACCCGTTGAGCACAGCAGCAGAGGAAGTGTGCAGGCAGACATGAGCACTACTGCTAGCAGTGGGTCCTCAGGACAGCAGGGATCTGATGGGGCTGGGGCTGGCAGCTGCTGGATCCCCAACCACCACCTCTGCTCCTGGGGATGGGTAGTGAGGAACTTCTGCATTAAAAATCTCACTGCATTTGACAACCAGCAATTGACCTGCTCCTGTAAAAGAGTGTCTCATCTTTTTTTGTGCCCATTTAAAACCTTGTTCTCTAGTCAGGTTAAAAAAATAAGTGAAATTCAATTAGGGGCTGTACAAAACAAGAAGTTTCTTTTATTTCCTGCCTGACAGGTTCACAGGTTACTCAAACAAACCTACAGTGCTGCTGAGCACTTTCATCTCCCATTGGTTCAAAAAGCTCTGTGGCCTCTTAGCAACTACCAAAAACCAAGTCAAATATAAACATATAACCTAAATTATATGCACATTTCCTTTCCCATTCATCCTTCTCTACTCTACAAAAATGTTGACTTTGCTAATTATGTTTTAGACATACTGGGAATTTGTATGACCCATTACATAGCCATAAATATAATTATGGAATTACACTAGTTTTCTGATCATCTAAAGAATTAGTAGGGACATGAATGCCCCAGCTTGCAAAATCAATTTGCATATTCAACTTAGATGTTTATCCATCAAAACATTTTAATTTCCAGTTCAAACCATTATCATGAATTCTGCCCTGATCTTCTTGCCACAGATGTAACTCAAGTAACAAAAATCAGAAAAAATTAAAAAAGGAAATCAATGAAAGTTCTGTGATGAGAAGGTCAAAATATTGTTCAAATTTGAAAGATACAGAGTCTGTATTACTCACTGCTTTTCCCCAGCTGAGTAGCTTTGCCAAGCATCATATTCTGCTGAGCTTGAGCTATACTTGTGTGGATGTTGCTCCACAGATAAAAGACACAGAACCATAACAGAGGGAGTCATATTCATAAATGCGCTCCTACTCCACTGATTTTGTTGCAGAGCTATAATAGCTGCTATGTCACCACTAATTCTCTCTTTCCTGGTCAGCTTTGATATGTTGTGGTTGAGACTACTTATTTCTTTTTAGTGACTTGGTAAGGCACATAATACTTCACACAGGTTTCTTGTTCACATAGATTCAGGCAAAGTTCAATTCAGGCATGTTTTAGAAATGCCACCATGGCTTCACAGAGCACAGATGACAGACGTGCAAATTCATGGCCACTGTAAGGCACGGACAATCAAAGCAGTGATGGAGAGCTTCCATGAGTAAAACATGGCCCAAATAAAATTCAGAAAGGTTTAACATACTCACTGCAGATGATGGGGTTCCTGAATAATTGCTCCAGGGAGTGTGTGCAGTATAAAGCCATTTCAGTGTAGTAAATCAGGTGATTTGGTTTGAATGCATGTCTTCTTATCATCACTCCTGCATTGCTCATGCTGCCAGACCCCAGCCTCACGAAGCCAGGGAGGGACTGGTAAGGTCCTGGACACCAGTGGGATGGTAAGTTTCCCTCTCCACAGGAATGCCTTAATATGAAAGAGAATGTGAAGAGCCAGTGGTAAGCAGGTTGGTTGCAGGCAACACGCATTTAATCTGTCTGCCTCTAAACATGCACTGTCCAGAACTGCAATTAATTTACAGATCAATCTGTCACATCCAGACTCCCTCTAGTTCCCTCTCCGGTGTTTTCTAACAGGTCTTTGTTATGAACATGATCTGTGGATGGAGATACAAAGAAAGAAATAAAATGGGTAAGAATAAGATTTGAAGTCCATCAGCAATTTGATTCAGCTGTGAGCATTAATGGCTGTAGTAATATCCCTGGTTTTAAACAGTTTCTGGTATGGAAAATAGAAAAACCACAGTAACTGGAATCAACCTGATGAATTTAGTACCAGGATACAACATTTCAGAGGGGGATTTATGTAAGTTCTGTTGGTTTCCATGGATCAGCTCTAGTGTAGGGCAACTCTAATTTCAGGTAAAAGACTTTGATGTGTCTTTAGTACAATGTTATCCAGCCATACTTTTTACAATTTATTTGTAAATCTTGAGCAGAAAACAGAAGTCTTGAATTTGTTTCAGCAGACATAAATGTCTCATAAATCTATAGCCTCCCTCCACTTTGTCCTACCCATTATTACCTTTTGCCCTGCAGTTCTGTTTGAGGGTTGTTTTCTTGGTTGGTTCAAAGGGGTTTTTTTGGGAAAGGGAGACAATTAATTTTTATTTTTTTTAAGGTAGAGTTGCACCTGCTGCATTTTCAGTATGCCTGTACAGATAGGCTAATCTAAATCCTCCTTACTTGTCATTTTCCTAGGTTACAGTCATGTTTCTGGCAAAATGAGAAGTGTTTTCAGTTCACAGGATCCAGATATGATTTACAGAATTTCCAAAGGTGCTCAGTGTTGATCTGGCAGTGTTCTCTTTAAAAATTACTTTCCACTTTCCAGCAGTGCAGAGAGGACAAACTAGCACAAAGCACTTTTGAACCTACCCTTAGCACACTAAACAGAAAATTATTTAATTTTTTTTAATTATTATCCTTCCATTTTCTTTCTTAACCTCTTTACTCACTCTTATTCTACTACTTATTTGTGGTTATCACATGGATCTCATACCTTCTGAAATGTGTCTCTTAGCTCAACTCTAGACACTGTTATTTGACCTAATGCAAAATTTGGTTTCTTTTCCTTTCCTTCACAAAATTTGGTTTCTTTTCCTTTCCTTCACATTTTTTGCCTCTCAATGAGCTTCACAAAATAATTTTTGTAGCCCTTCTATACAAGGCTTATTCCCTCTGAAGGCACATTGGTAACTTTTTTGTCAAAGCACACTTCCCCATATATTTTGTGATCACAGCTCTCAAAATCTCTAGGACTTTGTTTGCAACTGAAGTTCAATTTACTAGCCCATTATTTCCTATTATCATACTGCTTCTTTCAGAGACTAAGATAATGTTAGTTTCCTTTGTGTCCATTTACACCATTTTGCCTCCCTATAGAACTTTTAAATATCCATTAATATTTCAATCAGTATTTTCTTACAGTGACAAAACTCAGCACACTCCTATCCCTCCTGCTTGCCAAAGACAGCCAGCAAGCAACTCAAGACCACAGATGCTAAAATTTATAGATGTGACCTCTTTTTTGTCATTTCCCAAAATAACACAGGTTTTCTCAGAATTGCATTTTAATTAATAGCTTTTTTAGAAACACACTCTAGATTTTAAGAATTGCCACTGTTGAGAAACCCACTGCAACCTATATGAATTTTATTTGAATCTGGCTAACTTAGATTTTGTCTTGTTAACAAAACTACAAACAAGTCAACCCTAAACTTTCTTTCAATGCAGATAACCAGATGCTTGCATCTGTAATGCACTGATGAACCTATTTATGTTGTTACAACCTTTTAGGGTGGCAGACCTCTGCAGGGGACAGGCCCTCCATCACATGGAGTCTGGTAGAGGGACAGTGCCACCAGCCTGGTCCTACCCTGCCTTCTGCAGTGTGAGCACTGCTCTGTGCCACAGTGCTGCTTTAGGACCTTTTGTTACAGAGACTGAGCATCACTGTTCCTGAGGCTTTGCCAGCAATCTGAGACAACAGAAAGTGAACAAAAAATCCATCAACTCAATATCCAAATCTTCTCCGTTTTTCTTTAACTTTCTGCTCTAAGTTTCCACAGTTCAGTAAAATCTTCATTCTTAGCAGTGAGAAGCTACCTTTTCCATGAATTGCAGCTGTGAATGCTAATCCATAATGCTGTTGGTAATTTCTAGTGACTCTTTCCAACTTTCTCTTGCTCTATCCAGTGTAAACTTTTACCTTTTACACGAATGTAGGATCAGAGTCCCCTTTACATAGCATTAGTCCAGCAGTATCAAACCCCACTTGTGTGACATTTCTGTTTGAAGCACTGGCAGACAGTTCTAATGCTCAGGAATAGATAAATATATTTTGACATTTCCACCCAATATCTATAAAAACCCTCCAGGTCAGTATAACTAGTTTTAAAATATCTTATATGGCAAGACTTACAGAATTCCTATAGTCCTATTTTTGCCAGACCTGAAGTTCTGCATGAAAATATTCAGGACCACATATAACTATTCAAACACATAATCATGCAAGCTACACCTTGTAGATAAAAGTGTTTATTTAGAAGGAAGGGGACTAATGGTCAGAGGCAGGAGTGAGAATGGTATAAACACTGAGTAAGAAGAAACCTTTTCTACAACATTAATTTGCAAAAGGCAGACCAAAGTGTTCCTGCTCCCCATGGCAGAGGGAGAGTGCAGAGGCTCCTCTGGCCAGACACATATTTAGAGCTAATGCCACTAAAAGGGAGGGAAAACCCAGAGATAATTTGCAGTTCTGGCTTTAAAACAGCCTTTTAAAGAGCATAAGGGAAGTGCAAAGCAGACCTCAGAACCTAATCTGCCCTCTCCCACTCTGTAAGGCATAAGGAAATGAATCACACTTGCAGGAAAACAAAGTGGCTGATGCAGCCCTTAACAAAACACATTTCTGGGTGCCTTGCTCCCCCAGCTCAGCTCTCAGCCTCTCCCAACAGGGTCAGAGGCCACCTGTGATGCTGTAGCTGCTGGTGATGCCACATTAGGACAAGGAGTCCACAGCCACTCCCATTTCACAACTCTTGGCCACAAACTCTTTTCTTGGGTCAGGCCCTTGAATAAATTGGCTGTTACTGCCTTGATGAGCAAACACATAGTATTCCACAGCCTGTAGACCCACCCTGAGAAATTTTTCCCTTTTCCTGTAATCAGATTTTTCCAGTGGCAGACAAGCCTGGGTAGATCTTCTGTCAAATCCTCCCCAGAGCATTTCTTTGGAGCCAACCTGATGAAAAAAGAGCAAGTCGCTCGTTAGCTGTGAGGAACACTCAAGTGGCCTTGCAAATGACCCTTGCCAGTGGATGTGAAGGCAGAGGCTCCAGGGCTGCCAGCAGCTCTGTGTGCCTTTGCATGGGCCAGCAGTGCCTGGTGGGCTACCTGGGCTTGGGAGGAGGCTGGTGTGGGCTTCCTTGACTGCCAGGATCTGCCAAACAACAGTGGTCTGACAGAGATTAAGCCATGAATCATTTCCAAACACAAGAACTTGCCTGCCCATCCTAAAGTCTGTCCTGAAACTCTGTAGGTTTCCCAAACAAAAGCAAATGGTGAAATAAAGCAAATGGGCTAAATTTGAGAAATTTGTTTCTCTCATAGGCTAAACCACAGCCTATGTCCACCCCCTCCCCACTTGTCTTAACCATAGCAAGTCTAGGTGCTTTGTATCCAAAAGCACATAAAGCAATATTAATTTAATCATTAGTTCAATTTATAATTTATGACAAATCCTTTACTGAACTTAAATACTTTATGCAAAGAGATGTTTGCACGTGGGCTTTTGGTGTGTGCACCTTTTGGGTATTTAATTAGGGGCTCGTTTTGCTAAGTTGCATGCCTAGTAGGAAGCCTGCTCTTACTCATCTTTCTCCTAAAACACAACCAAAGTAACAGGCCTAGTGCAATCATCCACAATGGGTCTGATCCTCAGAAACAACATTTGAGGAAGCAGGTGTCCTCCAGCACGCCTGGCACTCTGCAGATGCGCTGGGCAGTGAAGTGCTGCAGGAAGAGCTGCCTGGTGCTGCAGAAACCAATCCAACAGCTTGGTAGTGGCGCTGTTCTCATGAGAAAAGCAGGGTCGTTATTAAGTGGATGGCAACTGTTGGTTGTAAAAGGCGTTTATACAAACATAAACCCTTCTTTACTGCCACATTAAATTTATCACAATGCAAAGAGCTGTCAGTAAGAGGGTGTTCAGTCTTCCCCAACTACCACAAGCCCATTTAAAGCAGATAACTTCATCACTGGTGTGTTCATCCAAAACTGTATGTTCAAAAGTTGATCAAAATACTAATCCTCCTCAAATCCTTTGCATTCCTGTTCAAGGTAAAGTTAGTTACTGATTGCATGACATACTGGGAGCAATGTTTACATAGGGTACTTTATATCTTTCCTTATAAAAGAGAGAGACAGACAGAGAGAGAGAAATCGTTCTTCCTGGATAAATTTGCATGCAGCTATTACTCACAGCAGACCTATGACATTTGGTTTGAAGTAAAATGCCTTTACTTTCTTTCATAAAAATTCACTTGTGCTTTGCTTGGCTAACGGCTAAGAAGAGTAGACCTCTCTTGTCTGGCTTCCATTTTCTGAGGAATAGCATCTCCACAAGCAAATCCATAAGAAACAAACAAGCATCAAAATTTTTTTGCTGGAAATCCAAGAAATTGCTGTAGCACTTGGAAAAGCAGAATGGAGACAAAGAGGTTAACTGTTACCCAGATACAAGGTCTGTGAAGCTTATACTCCACCAACACAGATAGCAGAAGCACTCTCAGAAATATGAAAAAAAACCCCCAAAAAAAAAGTCTGCCATAATCTTTCCTTTCTCTGCTGAACATCATCAAGATCCAACAGGTAACTTTTACAGTCCTATCCATCACTGGGATAACAGGATCTCCTGCTATCATTAGTTTTCAGTTCAAGTGGTAGTAGTCTCTGCTGAAATGTTTAAGGAGATGGATGAAAATCCTATAGGTGACAAGGACAAGGTAATTCTTAGCATCATACAGTACTCAGTTTAACTGTTTTTCTTTAAAGAAGTCCTGGTTTAAAACCAGGGCTTTGCTTTTTAAAGCAATGTTATGGTTTTAAAACAATGTTTTCTGATTCAAGCACTATGAAATATCATTTCTTTCAGAAATGCATCCCCATATGGCACACTTAAGGGACACAGTCTTGGACTAGCATTTCTCCACAGAAACCTGTCTCAGTCAATGTACGGATTGAAAAATTAAAGTCAGAGCAGCTTTAGTTGTTCTTCAATAAAGGCTGACTGGGTTTTGAATGTAAAATTAGTAATGATGCATAATTAAAATCAAAATACCCAGCAGTTTTCTACAAAGGAAGTCAATTTCATTTAGTTATTCTTAAAAATATTTTCCCCAAAAAGAAATGAACAGGTGGATACAGACTGACCTTGAAGTGCTACACCATTATCTTTTATAATATCCAGCAGAAAAAAAAAAAACACAAATTATTTTATAGGCACCTGGCTCATAATGCCTTACAAATTAAATCCTCATTTATCTATATGCACCTAACAGTACCTATTCATCGCCTTCACTTAAAAACACATTGCCCTTCTTTCTAGCCTTGTTAATTTCCAGATGCTAATTAAATTTAAACTCATAAGTGTATCTGTTTAGCATGCATGACTAGATCATCCCTCAATATCCATTATCCATTGTACATTCCAACATGTTTACCTACTGCTTTTGTTTTGGTTTGTTTTATTTGGATCCATTTCCATCAGTTTAAAGGAGGGAGCTTATGAATTTAAGTTTCCTATTTGGATGCTGGGTGGCTGGATTCTCAGGCTTAGTGCTTTTGTAAACACCTTTGTCTCAACCTACTGTGAGGCAGAGGTATTTTCAGATTATAGCATCAGAATATGGAAGAGCAGAATAGAAAAATAAAATCCCTCTACAAAGCAGCAATGGAGCATTTCAGCAAAGGTAGGAATTCTCTTTTTCCCCAGTCCTGCCCTGCCCATCGCAAAGTCTGGCTAAATATATATTCTGTATTCCCTGCTCCACTCAGTGCAAGCAGCACAGCCCAAACTCATGAGGAAGGGACTGGGACTGTCATGATGGAAAACAGCTCCTGAGTTCCAGCCTGACTCCTCTCACAGGTCTGCAGGATCAGGTCAGGAGGATGCCCTGGCAGCACAGCTGAGCACTTCCCTGGTGACCTGACAAGCAGGTGGGTGACTACCTTCAACTTCTGTACCTGACCAAGCACACAGCCTCGGAGACAAGTCTCAAATGGAGGAAACCTCTAGAGCCCTGCTCTTGCCCCACATGCTGGCACTGCTTCTGCCCAGACCTGCAGCACTGGGCAGCAGCACCCTGGCCTTCACTGGCTCTGCCTGCAACTGGTTTCCAGACTTCCCCAGCCACCATCTGGCTCTTAGGGGAGGGACAACAAAAGACAGCTACCTCTTTGCTTCTGAACCTGTACCAACTCCCTGGTCTCAGAGCCTGGTCCACTCCACACTCTCTATTTTTATGTGTTATGCACTTTTTTGGCATCAACTAATGCCATCAACTTTGGTCTGCAACTTAGCAACTGGGATTCGTTGTGATGAAGGACACTTGTTCTATAAAAAATCCTAAGATTTCAACAAAAGTTTCTATTTCAAAATAGGATTAAAGATCTGCTTTTTAGCAGTGGAGAGTATTTTGGAAAAAAGTCTGCAAGTTTTTTTCCTCTTCTCTCTCCCTTACTAATATTTCCTTACTGAAATCTGATTTTTGTTATACTGAATTACATCAGCCAAGGAGGAGTTCAAGCCAGTTTGACATTTCACAGTGCATATCAATATAGCGTTCCCTGCCCTTCACTGAAATTAAACCTCGGATCTGTCTTAGACTCCTAAGCATCTCATTCCAGGCTGCTCCTTCTCCCCTACCATGCTCTGTCCCCTGGCATGACCACAAAAACCGTGACTTCCAGCATGGCTCTTTCAGTCAGAAAGTTCTGTGTAGATGGAAAATGCACCTGTCAAAGGAGTCTGGGGTCAGAGCAGCAGTGGGGATCAGTGTCCACAAATTTCCACAAGCAGTGGTCTTTGCAGCACTTTTTAGGACACAATGAATGTTGATCCAATCCAAAAGCTACCCAGTTTGATTGAAGTCAAGTACATGCTGAATTACACCAGTTCGATGAAAAACAGAACCTACCCTCCATTTTCTCTGTGAAAAACATGATTGTGCAAAGCCTACTCTTTTATGTTAAGAAAATATAAGTGAAACATTCCCAGAGCAGAACATGTGAGACTTGTACATGTGATGCTTACTTAGGGAGAACTCAAAAACTTGGTTTTAGCATGCCCCTAATGTACGTCCCCAAAACAACCAAAATACATCACTGCTTACCAATTTAATGAAAGAGATTCCTCATAAAAATTCGGAAATATTCCAAGAAGGATGGTTTGACTGATGCATTTGGCTCTGAAGATTACAGAAATGGCCTAGGAGGAAGAAAAGAGCAAATTTGTCACGTGGGGTGGTTTTACTGCTGGTAAAGCGAGGAGACTCCTGCTGTAAGAAATACATGAGACTCAGTTTGCTGCAAAAGCAGAGGCAAACAATGAAGGCTACTGGTTCACTTACACACCACCAATTCAGTGATTTGCTTCGCTCAGGATCTGCAGTGATATTTCATTCACTCTAACACAGACAATCATTATCTGCATGTGGGTGCTGAGAGGACAAGGAGTGAGTGTGGAAATCAAGGTCAAAGAAGCAAGAAGAAGTCCCTAGTTTATCCCAGGGAACAGTTATTCCATTCTGCAATAACGCAGGTTAACAAATAATGTAATAAAGATTGGCGTGCTGCCAGGATGACTGAATTGATTCCTACACAGCACAGCACAAATCTTTTGATCTCCCCATAAAGAATGGGAAATTATAGCCACAGTGTGTACCTTGCAGGGAAAGCAAATAAAAATGAAATGAACATTTCTAGCAGTTTTGACCTTGCTTTGGGGAATACTGCTTTAAATTTGATTGCCCTGCCCACTTATTATTTCACAAGAAGACACAAGCAAGTCACAAGACAGTTTTTAGTATTCCCTTTGATGAGGTAAAAAAAATGGATTGTCTTCTCCCACCCACTTTTTTTCCTCCCCCCTTCATTCTTATACTCCACAGAAAAGATTTTATCCAGGCTTTGATTTGATTTTCAGGATTTCTGGTGGGAAATTCTTCCAGCAGATATTTTGCTTCCATTGGGGTTTATGGTACTATTCTGTCTAATTATTTCTGGCATTTTGCCCATCAAATTGTGAGTTTCTTCAAAGGAACGAAATGACAGGAGGCCTCCTTTAGAGCAATCATGGATCGGGTTTGAATTTTGTTGTCTTGGAAACAAGCTAGTTCTTGTCATTGAATATATTCATAAAATAATGGTTGAAACATCACTGATAATAATGGGCTCTTTCCTTGTCAAAATTCATGTTCTGGGGACTTCACTGCAAGAGGCTCTGTCAAAGAGTTTTTGCAGATGTTGAAGATAATTTCAACACTTCTGTTTAAAATCTCTAGCTCAGGATTCCCATCTCTCCACACCTGTGGCCAGCTCTGCTCATGGGAGGGGTCAGCAGGGGTTAGGAAATTCTCAGCATCCCTTCACAGCCCCAGGAGCACCAACTAACTGCATCCCCACAGCCAGGACACAAAGGCATGCACCCTGCTGTCCCCATTTTCAGCAACAGATCCAAATCAGGGGGCGAGGACCCAGCACAGATAACTTAGTCTGCATTGGGCCACTTAAATAGAAAAATTATTGCTGATATAAGTCCCCAAGTTCAGGGTATTTACACTCTCTGCCAGGGGTCTTACCAGTTTTCCAGCAGGTTCTTCACTTTTCAAACAGACGGGTATTGACTGATGAGCAAAACCCAGAGACCCAGAGAAGCGTTGTTTTTCAGGAAGACTATTCAAACCAGGAATCTCCTGTCTCTGAGATTCTGTATCAGTTAATCTGCCTTTAGTTTCAGTTTTTCATATTTCCTTTGGTTTTAAAACCAAGGGGAAAAGAGCCCTGCATCAAGATGGTTTCTGAGCAGCGTGAATTAAGCTGAGAACTGTGCAGGACTTGACTGTGTCTCCCTGAGACTTTTTTTGTGTGTGTCTATGTGGATGTGCATGTGGATAGGTGTGGCACACAAATACGGAGGAAGAGGGGGTGAAGCTTTAAAAGCCACCAGTGGGGACAGGTCATAAAAAGCTTCCATTCTGCCAACTTGTCCGTGAAGCATTTGGCTAGATATAGTAAACCTGTGGGACACTTGAGAAAATTAAAACTCTAAATTATTATGAGTGAGACTAGCTATAATAGATCTGCTGTGAGAATCTTACTAGCAGTTTTATGATTTTTTTTTCTGTCCTTCTCAAATCACTACATAATGACACTCAATACTCAAATGTCTAACAAGGCCATTTAATGTAGCCTGCAGAAGAGGATTCTCCTGTGAAATTTTACTACAGCCTCTTTAGCAGAAAGCTTTCTCAGATTATTAGTAATTTGCATTAGGTCTATTTAATTTTGAGGAGTGCCAGTTCAGTGACCACATGCATATTAGAGCTTAGCAAGTGCGTGTATCTAAAAAGTTACCAAAAGGTCATAGGAAGTCTACAAGGCATTTGGGATTTTCAAATTTTCTCTTCATTACAGCAAGGGAAACCAGCATGAACCTTTTCATGAGGCCAGAGCCTCTCATCTGAGACATGATGAGTTGCAATGCAATGCAATGCTCATATCCTTGCAGCAGAATCCTTTTCCACTATATGTAATGGCCTTTTAGCAGAATTTTCCCATTTCACTGTGGAAGAATAGCCTGATGATGAGAAAAATTCCTTCCAAGAACTCTGAAGGAAAAGCACAGCTTTCCTTGCAAGAATTGCTAAGTGCCCCCTCTTCCCAAACAAGAATCACATGAGCTGCTGGTGTGACACATGCTAGGGGTCACAAGAGAAACTCCATGGCACTTGAAGACAGGGCTAACAGGACAATCAAATAACAAAGGATAGCAGCAAATAAAAGCAATATAAAGAAAAGACAGTTTTCTTTCACAGAGACATTTCTACTTTCTCCTTTCAAAATATCCAACTTCATGCTTTAAGTTGCTCCCAAAGCCTACAAGAAGTGTAACACCCAAATGAACAGGCATGATAAACCTGTTTTGAGAACCCAGTTGCTTGGTAGCTGTGTTTCAGCAGAAAGGCCACATCCTGCACCCAGCTATAAGGTTACACCTCAGTGGATGTAACAACTGGTCTCAGAGCCATGTAGTCTCCTGATGCAAACACCAGATGATAGCTGCTTCTTCACCTTGGTGAGATGGAAAAAAGCCCTCAGAGTGTTTGCTGTCCTGTGCACAAAGGGCATATAAGCTGTATATAACCTCACCACTTTGTGAGGATATTTTTATGCCTTTACTATTTTACACACATGCAAAATTTCAGACTCCTATCACAGCTACCCGAACACCAGAAAATATATTATTATATTTTCCTGCTCAAGAAAGCAGGAACTTGCCAACAAAATTAGCTCATCCTTGTGAGTCAGCCACTCCAATCAAGGTTATAGAGTCTCCTACAGTAGGTCTGAGAGAAAAACAGCTTTACAAGGACAGAGCATTTCAGGCTGTCCCACATCAGGATTCAAAATGGATTGGTGTTATGTGTTGTACCATTGCATTAGTCTGAATGCGCACTGGAGCCCAGGAAGGTGAGGAGCAGACAGAAAGGAGAAAACTCTGCAATCTGTTCTTCGTAAGTCAGTGATTATGAATCAGTTATCTAATGAAGCAGTAATAGGAATGATGACTAAGTAAAGTAGCTAATAAAGCTAATTTATGTGAAGTTGAAAATTTTAGTACTGTGCATTAAAATAAGCATGATGTCTCAGCATAGTAGGGACGGTATTAGTGCTATATATACCAAGTGCTTGCAATGCTTCAAGATGGTAATACAACTAGATATGCTGAGCTTCTGCATTTCTGATTAGAAGCTTGGTTCTTCAGCACAGACCAACTTACTGGCCTTTCCATGCCACCCACATGCTTGCTTCTGCACACTCCGTGCAGAAGTCCTGGGTGCCTGCATATCTTCTCAGCCCTACTGGGAAAGAGAATAAACAAATGAAGGGCCTGATAAGGCAGATATTTTTTCCTATTACCAATGTCTCCATTTACTTTGCTTTTTTTTTTTTTTAAATGTGAAACCAAACACGAGCATCTTACTAACCCTGACTGGAATGAACCTGATATTCTGCAACACATATAGTGGACAATAAACTATGGCACATATAGCATCCCAATTCTGCATTTCCATTTTAACTGCTCAGCCATGAGAGTATTTCACTCATACGCTAACTCAAATTATTACAGATTACTTTAATAAATTTTGCTCTTTTTTTTGCTTTCATGGACTTTGGAAAATTAATAGACATAAGCAAGCTTGCCAGGAAGTTTGAAGGCAGAAACAAATGAAGGTCTTGGGAGCCCAAAACACAAGCTACTTAGCTACTCAAACTGTACCCTTCTGAGAGAGGAAATGTGTAGTGTGATATATTTGTTTGCTGTCACTGGCAGAAAGGCCTGCCAGGATAGCCTCACTGTTCTGGCACAAGGTCAAGTTCTCTTCCCACACACAAAGACAAACTGAAGCCAGGGGCACAAGGACACCCCAGAGCTCTCGCTACCTTTGGCTGAGAAAACTTTATTCCTAGAGAAAAGATAGCTGAGATGAATCAAATATTAATATTTGGGATAAGACTTCACAGATCAAGTTCCCAAGGGAAGAATTTGAATGCTCCCATCAAGCCATTGGTTCATCCTGGCACAGAGGTGAAGGGCTCAGCAGTGGGTGCACAGAGAGATTGCATTCCTGGGACCCCAAAGAGGCAATGCAACTGGCAGCTCCCGGCACTGAGACAGAGAGGAACCTGTCCAAGAGCCCTGGCCAGACAAAATAGCCCATATCACCACTAGAGCACACTTTGCATCACCTGCCCCAGAGGACCAGTGCTTACCACACAGGATTCTCATGATGCGGGACACATCAAGGTGCTCATGCACCGGTGCCTGCAACCCAGTACCCTCACCACCCTGAAATCACAGCAGGAACTTTAAAAGTAGATTTTTTTGTACTGTTATCAAAAAATAGAGGATACTTTATTAAGATGTAATTTGGGAGCAAGAACGATAAACCAAAGGCAGTAGCCAAAGGGCCAATATTTCTGAACACAGGCATTTTATTGCTTATCATTTCTCCTAACAATTCTCTCTCCCTCTCTGAGCCTCCGCCCATGAAACTGAAAGATTTCTAGTAGAAATGCCTTTGTTGTATCAGCTTTGGAAATATGGATTACACTATTCTGTGAAAAACATTTATTACTCTGAACTGTGACTTGGACATTGTTGCATTTCTAGGGTTATAGATTTTCTTTCAGCTAAACTAAGGCTGTAAGTCACAGTGACAGTTGTAATGTGTGTAATACCACAGTACCAGATTCTATTACATACATATTTTTGCTAGAGGTTTATGATGTTAAAAATATTTCTTTTTTTCCCTCAATACCTTTCCCTACCTGTTGTGTAAATATATTGGAACCTATAACACTGAAGTCAATTTCCAGATGAAATGTGCATGGGAACAAGTGGTTTTTCCTTTTTCAAGTAAAAACAAAAAAACAAGGATGGGGGAAGGGTATACTGCATAAAACCTAATTATATTCAAGAACAATATTGAATTGTAATAAAAGATGAATGAGAGAAAGTGTGTGTCATTGTGAGGAATGAGGAAGGTTACAGAAAACTGAGACAAGGGAAGGATTTATCATGTGTGATGCTTCAGGCATTGTGTTGAAAGATGTGCAGACTTATTTGCAAGAGTGTTTTACGGGAAAAATAGAGCAGTGTACATAGGAAAGGATTACTATAGATTTTCATCCTTTATACAAGACAAAGATACAAAGATAAAACACTGTTTCTGTTAGGAAAAAAAAGAAAAGAAAAAGAGAATCTATGGAAGAAGTCCCAGTTGCAATACAGAAGGGGAAACCTTTCAAACTGAGCACTGAGGCCATCAACTGCATAAATTCAGGGAAGAGACAGTTGTTAAAATACAGCTGATCCATAATTTTTAATGTAAGCATAATAGTGTGCTAGGTTTAAAAAAAAAAACCACAACTGCAACAACTAGGAAGCTTTCCAGTTTTGCTTGCAAAATCTCAGTGCACATATACACGCAAACAAACCTTTTGGCTGGTTGTTAGAATTCAGCTCTAGTACAGTCATAACACAGCTGTGGAAGCTGGAAAAATAATGGCATTTGGGTTGTATTAGTATGCAAACGGGCATGCCAGCACTTCCACTTTGCTTCCAGAATTCATCCGGTCTGCACATGTCATGTTTCAAACCAAATAGGTCTGGAAACCAGGAGGGCCAAGTATACCTGACATTCCTCTTCAGCCATTCCTCCTGCACCCAGTTAGGGCAGTGCAAGGCTGCTCCACTGCCTCTCCAAGCAGAGGCGGGATTAAGATGCTCTAACATCATTCCTAGCAAGCATGAACCTCCTGTTGATATTATGTTTAATGGCTACAGAAAGGCTCTGGTTGGGCTGGCCTGTGCACCAGATCCACAGAGTGCATTGGGAGATTAAACTCCCTACCGAGAAGCATGTTTTGCTCTTCCATCATGCTTCCAACCACAAAGGTCTCTAAAACAGGCATATCTAAATTAAGCTTCAGGAGGTGTTTACCCAGCTCACAAGGGTATTCTGCTCCCTATTTTACAAACGGAAAAAATGGGTCACTGAGAGGTTAAGTAACTTGCCCAAGGTCATTGTGCTGAATCAATTTCAAAACTAGGATTAGATGGAAATTCATTCTGAGCATCTGATCACAGAAACACAGACAGCGTTGACTTTTTTTTTTCCAAAAGAAGCTACTTATATGCTAAGCTATTTAGGGTTGAAAGGCAAAGGTAAAGAGCTTATTTGAGAAGTGAAGGGATTTGTTTTTAAGGAGTTTAAATTCAAGGAATAAAGAAACAGGAAGCCACTGTACAACATCCCCTTCAGAGCTGGAGCCTCCCCTTGGGTACCCACCAGCTAGCTAACGCAGTCCTTAACCCTGAGGGCTGCACAGCCTGTACACGTGTCAAAGTCCAAACCATAGCACCCCAAAAAGAGCCATTGTAGCAGGAAGAAGAGGTTTCAACCCCCAGGGCTCTGCATCCCCACACATCCCAGTGAAGAATGGGACCATAACCTCTAGTCTGCGCCTCCAGCTCCCACACAGCAGCTTCCCTGATGGCACTGGGCAGCTTGGAGCAATGCCAGCAGCCTCCAAGCACATGACACCTGAGAGTCAGGATGGACGATCTGCCCTCACCCCTTGTGCCCACCCCATCAAAGCGGTTTGAATGGCATGGGGACATTTACATTTCAGTGCCCTTCTGTAAACTCCACTGCATTCTGATTTCTCTGCATGGAATTAAAAATAACATTAAGAAAGAAGGCTTACCAACCACAGAAACTCAATTAATGGGGCTGTCAAAATTCTGGCAGACTTCAGTGCCACCAGGATTTCAGATGCAATCTCCATGACAACTTTAGCTTGACCCTTCCACACATATGAGCTATGATAATGGCTACACAGCTTTAAAAATACTTCCTTATTTTAACCACAGGCAAGTGCATCTGGATTTCCACAATGGATCACATTAAAGGGGATACAGCACACCCTTCTGAGCTGCTACACAGCCTTTTGTCTTGTCTGCAGTCTCAGAGAATCTACAGCTTCAGCTGGGATTGAATGAGTTGCATGAGTTATTAGGGGAAGAGAAGACAAGGGTCACTAAAACAACAAATGCCCGCTATGTTCTGCTGCAAGTAAGTTCATGTCTATTAATTGCAATACAGTATCAGGTTATACTAGCAAAGTAACACACAAGAAGTTCTCAGAAAAATAGGTAATGAGGGGAAAAACAATCAGGCTACAGGTTTTGTTTGCCACTCCCCCGGAGACTATGTAAATTGAAGCATTTTTTCTTATGCAAAGAGTGGCACCATGTAAAGAATAGAATTTGCAAAAGTGCTGAGAGTCATATGGAGTATGAATATGCATTACCCACTTCTAACTGCCAGCAACAGGAGTGACTCCAGCAGCAACACTAGCAAATGCAGTAATGCCTTGAGGCCCGGCTGAGACCAGCATTCCATCATATCCATTCATGTGTGACCACAGAAGGACATTCTTAATCTAAACAGCATCTCATCCAAAGATACATTCAGAGATCTACCCTGTTCTGCTGGAGGGCTTTGAGAAATACTAGTGTTAACAAACACCTAACAGACAAGAGCTGGCTTTATGTATTCTGGAAAACATGGGAACTTTTTGAAAACTCTAATCCCTAAATGAAACTTCCCGTGTATATAATTTGTTCTTGGGCAAACTTTACTTTGTTTTGCAAAACTCTTTTGGAATTACAGAAAAGCAAAGTACCGTACCATTTTTCTGTGCAAGTAGTGTTTTAGATACTGGCTTATGAGTAGTTCAAAAAGGGGCTGTGAGATTACAGGCTGAGCTCCACAGGTTAACTAACAGGTTTAATAGCTCAGCTGTAATGTTACATTAACATTGATTTTTGTACTTAACAGCCTACTAAAGTCTAGAGCACTGGCACAAATTCATTCAATTTTCCTTTTGTCACAGAAAACCTCCCAGTTCACCACCTTCCACTGGCTTTGCCTATGTGGCCATCACCACCATTCTGCTTGTTCCAAAAGAGAAATCCATGCACCTTATGCTTCAGCTGTGCTGCTAGCAGCATTGCCCAGGCTGGTGCAATGGGGGGGTTTCCCCAGTGACAGCAGCACAAATACTGTCTGAGAGCGCAGTTTAGAGTTGTTACATCCTTTGTGCAGCTCTTTACCACAGCACATAGAAACAGAGCAAATTACTTGCTCAAGGTTATAAGAGGAAGCAGTGACTGACCCTAAGACAGAACTTCAGGGGCTCCCCCCAAAGCCTCATGCTGCCCTTCAAGGTGCTCACAGTGGCCAAGCTCCTCTTTCACCCATTCATGTGGGGAGCAAACGTCAGACAGGATGTTTTCTAAACCAGGCACCTAGAAAAGAGCTTTCTTCTGGATCCTAAGAGCCAGCCCCAGGAGTCAATCCAGATCAATAAGCCTAACAAGCTTCTGGAAGCCTTTTCTTCCAACAAAAAGCTTTCGGGAAGGGAGGAGATAAGACACACACAAAAACAACACAGAAGTTGTATGTTCTCAAGAGAAAAGAGCAGAAAGAAATTGCACAGCACCAGACAAGAGAGACCAACTACTCAGAGATCAGTGTGCCATGGTGCTCCACAGTAGTCACGGGTAGCTGGACTGGTTAAATTCACTTTCTCCAACAGGGTGTTATTTGTGAGAGCTTTCAGCAGGGAGTGATCTGCAGACACCTTATTATAAACTTCTGCAGAGGTGAAGTCAGTGTTGAAAAGCACTTCTCATTCTGTCTTCTTCCTGCCTGCCTTGTTCCTCACATATCATTTTCTTTTATCAAAATGGATGGCAGTATCAAAATTGAAAGGAAGTAGAAGCTGTGAAAATAACAGACCCAGGAAAAGAATTTTTAATTTTGCCTCAATTTCTTTGATGATGAAACCAGTGCTGAATATTAAACAAGTCCAGAGAGCTGAACATCAAGAATAGCTGAAAGTTTTGCTTCTGTCAGAAATGTGAGCAGAATTCCTCTATGGCCCACTTCAGCTTGTTATTAATATACAGATAAAACTCTCTTCAACTTCCCTGCACAGATCCTGCTGTGCTGTGTCCACCCCATCCTTGGACTTCCCTGTGGCATCTGGGTTTGTCTGTTTTAACCAGAAAGGGTAGGTGGGTTTTCCTCCATTTAAAACTGGGGTAGATTTTTGTTCCAATACTTTAAAATAATTTGGAGAAATTTATTCAGTAAATGAAAAAACATTTTAAAAATACTATGAAAATGATTATTCTATCATTCTGTTTGGTTTATAAGAACTTAAAATACACTTTAAGGCCTAAGGGCAAAGGAAAACAAATAACATTTTTCTTTTTGACAAAACCTAAAACCACAGTGGAAGATGTTTTCCAAACTAGATTACAGTAATGGTCTCTTCTAGCCCTAAAAACATCTGAGCCTCCCTTGATGTGTTTAATAATAAAATTGTATCTAGGGCAAAAAACCAGAAAGGTCCACTTTGGCAGCCCTGTGCAGGGACGGTAGCAATTTATAAAACCTGAAGCAGAAACACAACCAGAGGCAAAGTGACTGCTTCCCAGGAGAAGCACTGCAGGATCATGCTAGAGGGGCAAGCTGCTTCTCCCAGCATGGAGCAGGGGCAGCAAGGGGAGACAGGGACATCACCTGGTCCTGGGACAGGTACAGAGCCCCTCACTGGTGGTGGGTCAGGAGAGGACTTAGTTGGACAAGACATCCCACATGCTTCCCAAATCAAGGGATTTGGAATTATAGAGCCTTTCTAAAAGTCTTTTTTTTTTTTTTTTTAAGTTGGGAGGTTTAAAGTAACATCAATGTCTCATTACTAAATCTAACTTCCAAGATTTAATCCCTTCTCTTTCATAGGCACTTCCAAAGACTTGAGAAAAGTTTAGATGAGAACAGTGGGCTCCTCACAGATTGTGTCAGTGCAGCCTGGCCTATAGATGATAAACTCTAGTTATTCTGTTTATTCTAGTTCCAATAGTCTTTTTTTTTTAATCTTTCCACACACAAGAAACAGATAAAACTATTTCCTCATATTTAAAAATACAATAGCATTTCTTTGTTATTCAATAGACAAGCTCTTTATCATAAAAAAAACCTGCACAAATCTTTTCTGCCTTGCTTGATTGTTGCAAATAACCAGAGAAAAACCTACTGGCTTCCTATCACCTTGAACATTAGGTTTCATCTTTCCCAATATTTTGGGTTGCATTGCATGTTAAGGGTCTTAATAAAAACATCATTTATTAATTTTTAATCCAACTTCCTGAAGCAATGCAGTTGATATGACTGCACTGCCTGAATTTTCAAGTTCTACTTCTTTCCAGTAATGTCAAACCTGTTGTCCAGTTTTAACCAAATCTGACAAGAGCATAACGCTTCTGCTAAAACAAATATCACAGGATGGCAGAAAATCTACACTGGAGATATGTTATACATGCTGTAACCACAGGACAAGTTTTGATCAATCTCTGCACTCTGTTAGGCAAGAGAGAGCCTCACCATGAGACGCAAATGAAGTGCAATACATTCCACTGCTCAGTGACCGCGCAGCACAAGGGCTGCTATTGGGGGGTCCCCTCTACTCCCCCCATGCAGGTGGGAAGCACCCAGGAGGCACTGAGCCCTCCACTTCTCACCATCCAACCTGTTCCTTCTTACCAATATTTTCTCCACTGCCATCAGGAAGGCTCTTTAGTCTCATGCAGCCTTTTCTGGTGTCATTGTTAGGAAATATGGAGACTGCACAGGGACTTCTTTGGACAATTCAAATCTGACCACTTTTGCTGGTGCCCATCAGCAGGAGTGATGGTGAGTTGTGTGCCCAGCACCCACCAGAAACACCTGCAGCACTCAGGAGCAAATGCAAGCAAAACAAATGACCCAGTGACCATGCTGCCAAGGGGACAGCAGCTCAGAAGGTGCCTGCAGTCCACATGCAGATATAGAAACAGAACAAGTGAGAAGGATCTCAACCAGCCTGCACAAGGTAATAGGAGGAGGAGGATCTCAACAAGTCTCCTGCCTAATTCCATTTCAATCTCTGGAGAGCACTGGGATGGTGTCATGCTTTAACCCTAGTCAGCAACCAAGCCCTGTGCAGCCACTTGCTCACTCCCCCATCTGCAAGAACAGGGAGAGAATTGGAAGGGTAAAAGCTAGGAAACCTGTGGCTTGAGGAACAGGAAGAGCAAAAGCTGTGAAGACAAGCAAAGGAAACAAGGAATTTATTCACTACTTCCCACAGGTGTGGGAAGGCAGATGTTCAGCCTCCTCCGGGAGAGCAGGGCCCCATCACACATAACGTTGACTTGGGAAGCCATCACATCACTCCAAATGTCTCTCCCTCCCATACTGAGCATGATGTTTTATGCTTTGGAATATCCCTTTGCTCAGTTTGTCACCTGTCCCAGCTGTGTCTCCTTCCAGCCTGCCATGTACACCCAGCCCTTCACCAGCATGGCAGAAAAGGTTTTGGTTCTGTGTAAGCCCAGTTTAGCAATAACAAAAACACCTCTGTATTATCAACCCCTTGTTCAGCATAAATCCAAAAGAGAGCCACTGTGAAGAAAGTTAACTGTGCTCCAGCTGAAACAAGCACAGATGGCTGCCCTGTCTTTGACCCTGAGCACTACTCAATCATCCCATTGCAAACGTGGAGCAGGGGAAGACACTTCACTGTCCTGCATCAAGTGTGTTAGGGACTAAAGCAGAAAACCCAAATGCTGTCACAGCTGCTCCCCCACTTTTCCTCACCAGCTCTCATGCCTTTGCTCCTGCACCAGTGTCCCACTATACCAGTAGGCTTTGACCACTCTTTGGGCCCCAACACAACTGTTTCCAGGACTTGCGCTTACTATAAGTTCATTTGCCAAAGACCTTCCATTTTGGCTGTGACTGGAGGAAACAAAACCCAGCTGACCAAGGCTCCTGATGACACAGCACGGGAGCACCAGCCAGGAGCCCGGCAGGACAGACAGTCCCTAAAGCAGCACTTCAGCACCAGCAAGGGTTCTCCAGCAAAATAACCAGCAGCTGGTGAGAAAACAGGGAACTGCAGTGCACCAGTGGACACACAGGAGCAGCTGATGAAGGGGGTTTTTGCACAATGCATAATCAGAGCACAAAGGAGATTAATCCTTGCGCTAGAACACAGCCTGACAGTCCCCAAACCCTGAGCACAGTTTTGGCCTTTGTTGTCAGCAGCAGTTATTTAAAGGGCTGACAGAACAGCTTGAGCTGTGCTGGATTGCCCCCTGCAGCCCACGGGCTGGCCTCGCATCATGGTACGGTGCATAAAATCAATCCCCGAGAAAAGGCTCTGCCATCATTTTAATAACAGTTTCCTTCCTGCCTGTAACCAGAAAAAGCTGGTTTTCTTGTTTGTTTCCAGATGGTTCTGTCTTATTACAAGGGGAGCTTGGCAAAAGAAATTACCTTTTAAGAAACACTGCAGCCTCATGTAGCCTTTTCTTTTGCTTGTGGACAGCAAACATATTTTCTTAGGTATTTCCTCTCTTTTCACAGTATGAAAAGTTGAGGAAAGAGAGATGGAAAGAAGAAGGGACAGAGAATAGGTGATAAAATATTTTCTAATTCTCCCAAGTAAATGAAAACAAAAAAACAAAGGAGATGTCAAAAGAAGGTGCTTTTTTCCCCTCTCCACACACTTCAAAGATATTTATATTTGTATAAAAGACACAGTACAGATGGCCAGAGATAACTTTGAAGAGTGCACAGAGCACATATGTGGAGAAAACCAGGGTAGGCCCTATTTTGTTTAGCAGCAAAAGCAGTACCAGATAATCAGTTATTTTACTCATGTACTTATGTCTCTGCCTCACCACACTGCTACGAAACTTTTGAAGTATCATGGTTTACTTGCTAGTAAATGCTGGACTTCAAAGGAATAGGAAATGGATGCTGAATGGCAGAGTGACCTTTTATTACTCCAGCTACAGTTTGTAACCTGGAACATGACAGAACATTTTTCATGCTGCTTTAACAAAAAAAAAAATCCCACAAAGGATCACACCTTCAAAGCAGCTTCAGTCCAAACATTACAGAGCAGTTTTGACAAGATACTGAAGTATATTTTCTAGTTCTAGTCACGCAGCATGGACTGGAGTGACAGGAGGTTAGAGCTCATTGCAGAGGTCTCTCTCTGGCTTCATTAGCTGTCATTATAGGCTCTTTTCTGGCCTCATATGTTGCCCTCTCACTACCTCCAGATGTTTTCACTGGCAGAAGCAATCTTCAATTTCTATAGGTAAGTGGCTGCCACTGTGCAGGGTGGATATAACTGAGGTCTCCCCAGTGAGTACCATCTAATTTCAATCTTCACAACCCAGTGATACATATTAAAATTTGGTGGCTGTTTTGGAAATGTATCTACTTGAATGATATTGTCTATTAGGAATTGTCTCACCATGAGAATAGCCACCATATAACATCTTTTGTTCATGTGTTTTGTGAATTTACCTTCAGCTAGTGTAAAGCAAAAAGATTCTGGCAGACTCGAGATGAACTATTTATTTGAGGCCTCACAGTCCCACCAAATGAAAGCAAAAGAGTAGCTTTAGACTGCAAGACAGGATTCATAAGACATACTACAATATAGTATACAGCACTAAAATATTTGTGTTACCTTGGGCACTGATTAGCTTGGACAATAATATGGGTCTATCAGTGCATCAATGTAACCCAGGAAGGACAGCGACAATTTGTGCTACTACACCCAAACCATTTTGTTTAAAAAGCACTAACAGTGAAGATCACATCACTACTTAGACTTGGGTTCCTGGCTCTAAGTCTTGGCAGAATTTCTAGTCTGGCAAAACTAAATGAGCAGATGTAATGCTTGTCAAATCACCATCACTCACTTGACATTAAAATACAGCACTCTTGCCCTGTTTTGGCATGCCTGGGTGTCCCTAGGCAGCAAGGGCTAAAGGCAGGCAGGGAATTCAGCTCCTCCTGTCATACTCAGCACAGTAAATCCTGGCATGTCTCCTTTCAGGTCCCTGCTCACAGAGGCTGGCACTCCCCAAGTCCTGCCCCAGGCTCAGATGTGATCTTTGATCCACCCTCATCTCCTACTAACCACCCCTGCTCCAGCATTTTTTCAATCTTTGAGGTAAAGGCTGCAGGGCCTGACCAAATCCTCTTACACCAGGGATGCAGAAGGGATGAAAATGTATTCAGTAGCAAAGTAAGTGTGGAAGGACGTGTGGAAGGACTTTAGAGTACAGGTAGAGGGAACTGCAGCATCCATATGATAACAAGCAAGGTCAAGCTGATGTAACACATTGCCAAAGAGTAGTCAGGACACAGGAAATAAAAGGAAGAGAAAGAAAAAAGCCCAAGAAAGAGAAGAGAAAATATACCTAAAGGGGAAAATATTCAGCCATTTGAAAATGAAGAAGAATCTAACTGGAAAGAAGCATGTGCTAGGAATAGGTGAGAGAAATAGGAAAAATTGATAAAAAGATCACAGTCAGAAATTCATACAAATTCCATAGCAAAGCAGTCAACAAAGCAAAATATTAGCAGTACTGGCACCATATCCTATAACCATTTCAGGTGTATTATGATGCAACTGAATGAGGGTCTATTTCCTTCTACTTTTCCAGAAATTGAGAACAATATGTGATAGTGTGTCCAGACCAGGCAGAAAAGAAAACCCAATGGTTAGGAGGATAAGTCAGGACTGGTGATTTACCATGTTCTTTTCCTCATCTGTAACAAATGGATTTAGCACAGAAAAAGAACAAAGAAAGAAAGTATAACTGGACTAAAGAAAAGGCAAATAAAGAAAAGAAAAGTAAAGTATGGCTAAAAGAACAAGGCAAGAACTACTCAGGATAAGCATTATGGATTTTAAATCCTATCAATATTTCAATATGGCACTTTAGAAAAAAAACACTGAGTTTAATAATCGCACCTGTGAATTTAATTTCCCTTAGCTTGAGAGATTCTAAAGTTCCTCAGTCAAAGGTTCTCTGATGATATCCTTGCTTGAGCCTGAAACATCTCATCTTCCTCCCAACTGGATTTAAGGGTTCCCCACCATCCTTGAGAGGGAGGTGGGTATGTACCTAATGTCAAAAAACTTGCATGGGTAGTTTTAAAAAATTCCAGATGAGCTACTCAAAAAGAAGAGCTGGAGAAACCCACCTCCCTGATGCAAAAAGATAAGAGAAGGCCACACCACCCTAGCTGAAACCAAAGAGTAGAAACTCCACTCCCCACTTAGTCTGTTAGTTTTTAGAGAAATAATTTTTAAAGTGTTTCTCTCCACCTGGTGAGAAATAAAGCCAGCATTTTGGCTGAACGTCAGAAAATTTGTAAACACAAGGATGGAGCCTCCATAACCAGTTTAAAATCAAGGTTTTCTTCCAAGCACGCTGATACAGAGAGTGTGTGGGAGACAAATTTAGACACCAAGCAAGGGACCGCACAGTAGAAATCCATCTGGCTACACTCAAAAATGGGCATTCACTGACTCAGACATGCTTTTACATTATATACTAAGCCATTTGGATGACAGTAAAACTGAGCCAGTCAGAAACATCATCATGTTTATATCTGCCAATTCTGCCAGGATAAAGTTGGTACATCGTTTATGAGCATTCAGCATTCCACAAGGCTCACAATATGGGAAATTTATCTACAGCCTCCTGTACATAAATAAATATTGCATTATCTCCTATGCTGGTACTACTGATATTGTGTGGGAACAGATTTTGTCTTTCATCAGCAGACTGGTAGAATTTAATAACATTTGTGGTCATCCCATCCAACTGGAAAGACACATCACACCCATTACACTGAATGGCTCATCATCAGCTGAATGTATAAATCTGAGAGAGCTGCAAACAGCAAGAGAGTGACAGAATCTCTTATTGAATATGGATACATTTTTCTCTGACAAATGGGAATCTCCAGGGACTTAGAATTTATCAGTTGTGCACCAATAACATGCTCAGTATTGCACATGACTCAACGAGAAGATGGGCCTGATGAGTTTGCAATCCAAGGTACTGAATTTTGGACATGCTCTGGTTGAAATATTCAAAGGCATAAAATTAATATGAGGTATCTGGTGGATTGGGTGATGTCTAATGTCCATGGAGAAACAAAGCAAGTGGAACATAACATGAAATTTAGAAGAACTACCATCACAGTTTTGCAGTATGAAGGTTTCTCCAATAACAACCCATACCAGTAGCAGGCAACAAGTTGTCATCAGATATGCAACAGCAGTCAGGGTCTCCAAGGCTTTTTTTCAGTGTATGTGATGACTGACTTTTTTCTCTCAGTAACTAAATCCTTCCTCCGCAGGATAAACTACATTAGCCAAAAGACTACAAACCAGTTCATGGCCCTCTGCCTAGGACTACATGGCCATTAGACATTACTTAAAGGTTGTGGCAAGTTCCTGCTTCCCATATGTAGGTTCAAATTAGATTTAGAGCTGGAGCTTCCCTCTAAGTAGTACCTCAGCTGTGGAATTTTCCCACTACTTCCATGTGGCATTTTAAGACATCTCAAATACTCCCATGATTGCAGATTCTGGATTAGATGCAGCTGCCTTATTTTGCCTTGGCTTATACCATTTCTCTTTGAAAGTCTTCCCCAACACTCCTCAGTAGGGGACAGTACCTGCTGTGTTCCCACCCTCCCTCTCTCTCATCAGGGACCAAATTTGGTCCTAGCCCAGATCTGGGATCCTAGGGAAGCCAGAGGGGCAGTTACTCTTCCATGAGATCCCACTGAGGTATTCACATGCAACTTTGGCAAAAGTCTCACCAAACTCCCCCCTAAATATTTTCCTGACTCTAGGTCCACTGTCAGCCATCCAAAGAGTTGTCTTTTGCCTCCTGCTGCTTTGCTGTAAGCCACTGCCTATAAGAGGAAACTCAGAAGCAGAAAACGAGGTAGAGTTTCTGCTGTAGAGCCTGCGAGATTTGTTCCTAGGGGCAGAAGAACAGTGCCATGGGAACAGTCAAAGCACAGCCAGCAGCTGCCTGGGCACAGGGAGCAGAAACCAGAAAGAGGGAAGGAGACCAGAAGATGTAAAGGTGATGCAGAGCTTTAGGAAACACCGAGTCAAAAGTCCCTGACCAGGCATCCTTTGAGTTCAGTGGAAGTATGATTTCACTCCTGCTGCCATGCTGGCACATGCAAAAGACACTGTGCTTCCCTCCTCTCCAGTGAGATCTCATCTATTCTAAGTACTCTGAAGTGCTGCTCTGTTAACCCTGCTCTGGATGCTGTGCCTTATTTTTGATCTCTGTTCTTTGCATGAAGAATAGAGTACAGTACAGTAGAAATAAAATCTATGTAAAGTCTAAGGCATTAAAATAAAAGCAGAGCACATCTCAGGTGTAAGAACCTGTTCTTAACTGATGCAAAATAATAGGAGCCAGGTAAAATTCCAGTGGTTTCCCCACAATCCTCCAACTCTCTTTTTCAGTTACATGAAGATATCAGAAAGGCTGCTGAAATTCGATAATACAGAAAATCTTTTTTTAAAAGAGGCTGAGTTCTGAGATCATCCCCATTTTCTTTGGAAATCCCATGTGTTATTTCTGAACCTGCAGACTCCATTATGTTTTTTTAAATTTAATTAGCTTCCAATAAAACTGCTTATGTTGGAAACAATAAAACTCTTTCTACCATGTCACTCTTCCTTCTTTAACACATACAAAACACACAGAAGCCTCAAGAAAGCTCCAGGCACTCTAAGAAAAGAAATAACCAAATACCACCAAATATTTAATTTTCTATGCCGGAAATGAGAAACAGGTGTAATTAAAATAACACTTTTTAAATTAAGTGACCTCTCTTGACCAACCATCTGTGAATAATTCAGATTTTTTTCCCATTATTGCTGCAAAATTAAAACTAGGGCATATAAATGACGAGATCCTCTTTAACTATCTTTAAGCACCAGCAATATATATTTTCCACCAGTTAAAATCCTTAATGATACCAAAAATCTGTCAAGCATAACTCCCCCAATTCATTTGCCTGAAACCATCAATATTTTATCATGCATTTGCAGTTGGCTTTAATTTAACAGTCCAGGTTACTAATCAAACAAAACACCCAAGTCATTAAAAGTTAGCGTGCCATTTAGAAAGTGCATTTCACGTTTATTAAAATATCTTTCATGGAGCCATTAGAAGGCTAAAGTTTTAATTACAATCAGATATTTAGTTCTACTTCAGTTATGCTTTTGGCACTCTCTTGCAACTGCCTTGATTAATCTTCCAGACAGAGCTCATCCATTACCTCCTGAAATTATTTTCCTCTTAACTTCTTCATAATTCATCTTTTTTCTTCCCCCCTCCAAACATGTAAAATGCATTAAAAAGGTGTGCACAATACCTGCCTGAAAGATAAGTCATTAGAAAGATTCCATTTCAAATGCAATTTATTCTCAAAAGTACCAAATAGCCATAATTCAAACAGATGTATTGAAATTGAAATGTAGGTTTTCTTGTCTTTGTTGTCATTTTAACTATTTTCCTACAAATGAGAGACTAATCTGTGCTGCTCTTTCTCCTGTCTCAGGTTTTGAAATATACAGTTCAGCTGAATTTTGCCTGGGTAATTCTGAGGGCATCTCAAGATCACACACAGTCTCTGTCATAGAAAATTTCACTTTTTTTCCCTCCTCTTTAATATAATGGTCATATTGCAATACATTTTACCAAACTTCTGGGCTGAGACCATATCAATGGCTCTTTTCTATCCATTTTAACTAACATAATGTGAAACCTCAGTCAGCAGTAATGAGAAAATACTCTCACATTGATTGATATTTCAGAGCTAAACAGATGCCTACACGATGTTTTGCTAAGTTTCACCCTAAATGGATGTCAAATTTCAAGGACTGAGGAAACAAATTTGGAGGAATTAATCTGACCCAGAGATCCCTTTCATTTCCAGCTGAGCTTTGAAATTTCCCCTGGATCTGGCATAGAGACAGATTCCAATCCTCTAAACTCCACAACTCCACATTTTTCATTCTACATGCTTTTTTGCTGGAGGTATAGGCAGATTTGGATTGCACACACAAAAGCAAAGCCTTGAGGAAACCCAAATGGACAGCTGATGATCAGGCTTGTTACCCACTGGTTTAGATTCTTAGGTACATTGTATACCACAGCCCCTTCTCCAGGGCTCAACCTCATCCTCAGACTGAACAGGATCAGAGAATGGTCTTCTCAGGCTCTGTTATGCATCATCATCATCCTCTAATTTATCCATAGCTGCAGTAAGCCTATTGAGAAACAGACTGGAAAGGCCTTGACAGTCCTCTCCTCCCCCACAGCTGCCCACTGCCTCCTTCCAGGAGTCCCCGCTATGGGACAGGCTGGCCTGTGTCCCACACCCACAGCCAGACCTGGAGCCAGGTATCATCAGGGAGAGGTTCAGCCATGCTCCCAGAAGCAGGCTCACAACAGTATCACATAAACCCTTAATCTGTCTCTCCTCCTTCATCAGCTGGATCCAGGGCCACATCCACCACCACAAGGAAAACCTCTACGCTTATGTTGGTGTGAACCAAACACAAGTCAATATCTCTCCTACAACAGCATCTCACTACAACACTGAAGCCTGGTATTTCACACCAGCAGAAATCATATGGTGGGAGACAGGGAATAGAAGGGACTCAAATAAAGGCCTCTACCCTCATTCACACGATCAGAACTGGTTCCAGGCAGACTCGGGAAGAGAGCTGCAGAAGCATTTCAAGACAAATCTCAAGTACTTGGGCAGCAAAATGGGAGATGCTTGAAGAGCCTCTCTTCATGGCCCTTGTACAGCACTGTCTGTGTTGTACTGAAAAGCTTGCCTTTATGGTCTTCTGTGCTGGAGATTATTGATTTCTTTCTTTTGAACCTATCCAATCCAGTTTTAATTGGAAAATACAGCAAATTGCTTTAAGCAAATTGGTTTAAAGCAGGTTTAAAGAGGTATTCCATTATATTCTTAAGCAACATTTGAAAATATAAGTTAAGAAATGGGAGCCTATAAGGAGGAGAGAGGGAGATAGAGAACAGATTAGAGAGAAATGAGATACTGGGGTTAGCAGCAACCTCAGGTCTCTGATGCCTGTCACACGGACCAAGGAAATACAGGAGGAGCAGAGCTATTTCTAACAGCAAAGGAAACAAGTAGATTGCTGAACGATGTCCAGGTTTGGAACAGACCCTGCAGTGAAAAAAGCTCCCGTTTAGAGTTCGGAAAGGTGTTTTCAGTGTCGGCACGTTGCGGTGCGAGATGGATGCGGGGCTGGCTCAGCCGGGTGCTCCGAGCCAAGCCCAGTGCTGCAGCACCATCTAGTGCCAGCCCAGAAAAGCAGGAGGGAGACAGCATCTTCCCAACTGCCCCAGGGATTCCGTGCTCCCTAGGGCCACACCCTGCTGAAGAGTGAGCCTGAAGAGCATCAGAAACATGACACTTCCCGGCACACAGGTGGGCAAGCAAAATTCTGGCTCAGGATGTGGAGCACGGGACTGCGGCAAGAGAAACAGAAGAAAATGTAGGGCTCTTTACAGTTCTTTACAGAGGTGAATGGCAAAAGTTTTGGTTCTGACACTGATGACACTGCATTCAACTTGTGTCAGGAAAAGGATTTGTATCACTGAGCCTCTGAGACACTCGGTTTTTTGAAGGAAAACTTTTCTTTCCTTTAACTTTTTGAAAATAGTGCTCTGATCCTCTTTGGTGTTTGAGACTTTGTCATCATATAAATTGGTTAGATTTACTCCCCAGCAGAACACTGAGCAATAATAAACCAAAATTATATTTAATATCCTCTCCACACAAGACATAAAAGACAATTTCTGCAAGTGGAACCATTTAAGAGAAGCCAGGGACATCCCCTTAACCAATACACATCCTGAGATCCTGTCCTCACTGGAGTACATTGAGTGTTACTGCTGATTTCAATGAGACTATGATTTCTTTCAATCCTCTTACATCTCGTCATGGCAAGTGCCAGATGCTGATATAACTTAACTGAAGCCTCCTGTCCTATGTACTGCACTTCACTAAATTCACAGGTGTGGCAAATAGTGCAATCTGCTGGAGCTATAGGCAGCATGATAGAGCTGAACATAGGAAGAAAATTGACTGCCTTTCATACAGGACTTCAGTGTTGACAGCTGATTGCTGTACTTCACTTAAGTGAAACAAAATCTTCAGAGAAGCATATTGACTAGTCCCTGCATAAAAATCATTCCATAGCTATAAAGCTGGAAAACACAGACTTTTCCTGACAGCAGTATTCTGCTGTTCCTTAAGAGGGCTAGGGCTCAAGGAGATGATACTTTAATTATTGAAATTTTATTTTTCTCTAAGAAGTATCTTCATTTTCTTGTAAGTAGCAGAATAAGAGCTGCTAAAGCAGCTAGAGGTGGATTTATTCCTCTGCTTATAGAGCACCTTTCCACTGTGGCCCCTATCTCTGCAGACTTTGCACAACATCACAGCAAAAAAAAAACCAACATTATTGATGGTAATATTTTTAATAATTATAATTGTCAATTAAAAAAAAACAAAAACAACTAAGTATAATAACCAGAGACCAACAAAAATTCCAGTTGCTCTTTTGCCATAGGTGAGATATATTAAGAGGAGGGGAAAGCACTCTGTTCTTCCTTCTTTACCTCTTATCTTTGGTGGTAAGAGTAAAGGAATATAGCACAAAAACAAGGGAAAAATCTAATGTGGAACTAATGCAACATTTACCACTTATTATCTGATTATTGTTCCTGATGATATTTCCTTTTCCCTAATCTTTAAGCTTCTTGTATGTAGATTGAAAGACCTTCAAGGCAAAACTACACGTCTGTGTAACATCTAACACTGTGATATCCTGATCCTCCCTCTAGCCTCCAGAAATTTATGAAATTAAAATATACCAGTGATAAGAGTCTCCAAGCTTGACTCACCAAAGAATTTGGGAAATACAGTACTTAGTTTCTTAGCACTCCTATGTACTTTGCCAGCTTGCAGAACTGGGAGTCCTAAATCAGGTGCTCAGTTTCCACTGGCCCGGAATTGCAATTGCAAAAGCAATTGCAGCATGGATGACTGGCCAGTGCCAACACATAACCACGAATATGCTAGTCAAGAACTGGATATCCTGAAGGTCTCTTCCAGCTTTGATGATTCTATGATTCTATGAAGCATTAATGGGGACCTGCAGGTTCCCACACCTCCCTGGCAAATCTGCAGCTGTTGTTGATGACAGGCTCAACAGAATGTGCATGCACGTTACCCCAGAGCACACAGGGTCACAGATTTGCCCTGTGTTTTATATTGGCTCAAACAGTTTTGTCACTAAATGTCAAATTGTGTCTAAAAGGGAGGTACTTAGCCCAGGTCCTGCTCAAGCAGAGCAGTGCTGTTCTCAACTTCTGCCTTATTCAGGGCACAGACATGCAAGTAGGAGTCATGAGGTGGGAGATACAAGAGAGAATTGCATGTGTTAAACCAGAGACCTGCTGTAAGGACTATTGCCACTATCTGGTCTGGATGCACAACCTTCAGGTCTCCCCTGCACTAAGGAGCTAACCCTTCATGACGGAACCATGGCCACAAGTCACACTTACCAAAGAGAGATTTTGGTACAACTTCCCTCATGTCCCTTGTGAATTCAAATTCACATGTCTCACACAACAGTGTGCAGCATTCAGGGCCAGGATGGTGTCAAAACCACCAGACTGAAGCTGTTCTATTTTTTCAATGAATATTTACATATTCCTTGGGCCACAAGAATAAAAGAAAGTCCAGCTACATCCTTAAAGCTTAAACTCAAGAGAAAAGAACAAGTTCTTCTTCTAATGAATAGTTTGATGTTTGATTGTAGGGATTCATTAATATTAATTGTTGTGTTTGCAGCCAACTGTCTCAGAAGTCTTTCTGAATATTACTTCCCCCCATTAGTAAAAAACTACTGTCATAAAAATTTTGATAGCCTTCAAAAGGATAGATGAGCTGAAGAAATACAGATGCAAGATGTCCACAAAATAATTTGTCTTTTCCAACAGTTCTAGGAAAGTTTCAGAAACTTTGATTAGGGAATGATTAAATAATCATGTAGTGCAAGATACATTGTAGAGAGTTTAAACCATGTTCAAATCAGACACAGGAACACAACTTTCTTTTTAAGGTTCTAGAACATGCATTTCTTTGAGGGCAGGATATTGTAATTCCCGTGTTTTATGAGTATAGCAGCATACCACTTTCATGCAGGAAATGAAATTTGCCTTCTTCACCCACTAGTATGTGGTTATATGTGGTTACAAGAAGATACCTGATATAAAAAATTAATAGTGAAAAAGTAATGTGTTTTTTTTAAGAGACAATAAAACCAATAGCAATGCAGGGAGGTGACTTCTGCCATTTGGTCAGCCCCAAAAACTGTGGAAGACAGACTCTTCCCTGCTGGGCTCCCACCAGTGCTGCAGTGGAAATTGAAACCCTGCAAGCCTACAGCAAGCGAGCTGCAGAAGACAAAGTGGAGTTTAGATGAAGAAGAGTCAGACAAATAAATCTATACAAAGCTCCAGTGCCCCTGATGGGGAGTCCTCCATGACAACTACACAAACTCGTTCCAGGAGGGCTGGGTGACTATGGTGACTCAGAGATAGTTCAATGCTCTTCCTAGATTTGCAACAAAAGGTTTGGATATTTTGAGTATTGAGATGTCATAGCAAGAATCATTGCTTCTAAAACCCAGGTAGCACACAGAAAAGAGGGTGTCACTATGGGACAGAGAGCAAGGCAGCAGGTCACTGCCACCAGCCCCACTTCAGCTGCAGCATGAGGAGCAGAAACATTCCTTCAGGCCTTTCCCATATCTTTTTTTTTTGCTTCCAGCAAGGATCTCTCAGGGCCAATTTGTGCCAAAAAGCTACTCAAATACCCCATGAGCATTTGCAGCACTCAGAGTAAACATAACAAAAATGTGTGTTTTAAGAAGCAGAGTAACAGCTACCAGCAGGTGGTCCAGCAAATAAAATAATTTAATCTCATCAGTCATCTACTTGAGACTGACAGCTCTCCTTCCTTGGTGCTTCTGAGCAGTGGGGAATACCGGCTGGAGGACTCTGTTAAACTGAGATAATACAAGATGTAGACTAAATGTCAAAGATTATGTTATTTTAGAGGTCACAATCTACTTTGGAAAAACCCAAGGAAGATATATGAGCAAAGATAATGAAATTTTTTTAAAGGCAACCAAAACAAAACAAAATTTAAAAAACAAACAGACAAAAGTACAAAAACACTAAAATATAAAACACTTTCCCTGAAGAGCAGTCAGGAAGAGGTTGTGCAGAAAAGTCAATGGCAGAAAGGAATTCAGTGAAATACAGTCAGAAATACTAAGGCTGGTAGGGAGCCAAAGCATAAGCAAACAGCACAGTAATATTAAATTCGTCTGGAAGGCATTTGGCATAAAAAAAAAATAAACTCAGGTTTATGGACATGCCAGCAATACCATCTTAACTAGCTTATCAATCATTACTCATGGTTTGCTAATGTCAAGAAACAAAGCTAGTAATAGTACTAGACTGGATAATCAAAGTTAACAATCAGTTAAGGTGATATTAATTGTATTTGACTGATGAGAAGGGGCAGGAGAGTGAATAGCTGGCAGAGGGAAAATGTAAAATTTGATGCCTGCTAAATGAGGCATGATGAATAATGGTTTTTCTTGTCAAAACCACTGCTAGATTCCCCTCAAGCTGCGAGCGGGTATTCAGGAACACGTGTCTGGTTTTAACCAGAGGTCTAATAAAAGCAACAAAAAATAAGATAACTGATGCAAAAAGGAGCTGAAAAAGACCAAGATAACGTCCGACAGCCACAAGCTGAAATTCCATCTTATTTCACAAAATGTAGCTCCGAAGCAAGTTAAAAACAATCCAGGGCGGGTACCTATTATCTTGCATGAACAGACAGCAGTTGTTGACAAGAGTTAATAGCATTTCTCAAGAAACTGGGCTTAATCTGTTTTTTTGTTGAAACATATTTTTTCCACGTATTTATTAATAATAAGTAGAATTTCTGACAATATACTCTCCAAAAGAAGCATTAAAAGTGGATCGCACCTAAATTAAATAATACAGCAGAAACAAAAGTCATTCAAACCTTGGGATAAGGTTATTCAGAGAGTTAATATCAGTGGTTTGTGTTTATCTTACTTGCTAAATCTTTCCAGAAATTGTTCAGCTGTTAGCCTGCTCTATTTATATAAGCACTTGTCCCGGTACAATGTGCATGAGGCTGAATTGCAGTTTTTTGGGGAGGAAAGCAGAAACAATTGCATCTGTTGACTGCAGTCTGAAACTGCTCTCAGTTCTTGTTTTAGAGAATCAGGACATTTCTTATCATCATTACTTAAAAATGAAAATTTGGCAGGGCAACTAACAAATCATTACTCTCTTTAGTTTTCTTGTTATGCATAAGACAACTCTGTCCAATTATTGGGTCAAGAGCCCCAGGGGTTATGCACACAGAAACTTACCCCACATAACAAACCAATAAAGATGCTGAAAGTCATGTGCAGAACAGAGTTGTGCAATAAAAGCAACAATGCCTGAGATTCATTCCCTCTATAAACTACCTTTCAGATATTTTTTTCTCTATTGCTGCTGAAGCAAACTGATGCTAGATGTTCAAGAGCAGGCTGCAGAAATAATTTAGGCACAGAACAGTCAAAGCACGTCCTGGGGATGAACTGCTGAGTGAGCAGAGCCACAGAACCATCAAGGTCCCACTGATTCCAATGAAGAAAACACTGAGCAGCAAGAGCTATGTAGTATCCACATCCAAACTTTTAAATCAAAGGTCACAAGGAGCCTTAGCCAGCCGTTCCATTACAGAGCTTCTTACATCTTACCCAAAGCATTTATTACTGAGCACCTTGAATGACTGTGAAGCAAATAGATCCAGTGATTGCCCAGATAGCCAGGCACACAAAGGAAATCAAAGTTTTGAGAGATACAGAATTAGGACTCCCAGTCCACTAAATCAGGGGATTGGAAATGAGACCACATCACCAGAGTTCAGGCCAAAATTCAAATTTCCCACAAATTCAGAGGGAGTTCTAATCTAGATTAATCCAAATTCCAATTTAGATTAGATTAATTCATAAACTCAAGGGTCTGCAAAGTCTGTTTATAAATCATGCTAATGGAATCTACATTACAAGTGTACAGTGACACTGAGATCAGTGAGGAGGCCTGAAGACCTTATAGAGCCCTTCCAACCCTTGCAGGCAACATGAGGCACAAGTAGAAGCCAGGCTGAAAAGCAGAAGAGACTTATCCACGGAGCGGGACTTAAACCCAGGGTCCATTTTCAATGTAAATTCAAAGGTGCCACCAGTCATGTGTTAGTACTAATTAACTGATCCCAGGAGCCTTACATTTGACAGCTTATTTTCACTATCTTTGCAGCTCTGTGGTTACCCATTTTTTTCCAGTCCAAGAGCTCTGCTACACTGCTGGAATACTCAGGATACTGCCTCTGCCAAGTTCTTCTCACTGCAGAGGTGGCTCCAGGCTGTCCCTGCAATGATCCTGTAACCACAACTCCTTCCTCAGACACAAACATGTCTTCATGACTCACACACATCTACAGCCACCAGCACCATCTAAACACTGCGCCTTCTCCCTCCGTCAGACACAGCCTCACAGAGCCTGTGAGATGTTCCAGCATTTACCCCACTATTGGGAAATGCATCAACAGCACTTTGCAGATGATGTGGAAGCATCTACCTCCTGACCACTCATACTGGGAGATGTGGCACATGAAGCTCTAGCCTGGGTGGGTGCCAGAAGAGCAGTCTGGCTTTGTGGGCAATGTCTGAGCGACAGAACAAGCAGAAGTGTGCATGGGGCCCATGCAGCCTGCACACTGCTGCTCAGACCACACTGTCATGCATCATTCAGAGAGAAAACACTGCATGCTATTACAGCCTTCTATCTAACAAAGCTCATGATGAGGAAAGTACATACTTACTACTCAGGTAGCAAATAATTCAAGGTTTTGATATTCCCTATTTTGCAGAAGTTTTTGTGGCAGTCTTTTTTTTTTTTAACTTACACTTTTTTTTTCAATTGCAATGCTTGTGAAAACAAAAATACTAGCACTGGAATGACATAAATAAATTCCACATAAACTTGTAAGCAGATTCCTACAAGCACTTCTTCAGTCCAGCCTGAAATACCCCTGCTGATCCTATGCAAAACCTTCCAGTTTCACACAACTGCCTGCTGTTGATGTAGCCTTTCAAAGATGGCAAGTTGAAGTGAATTACAGAAGAGTTCAGTACACCTCAAACAGGCACTGGGAAGAAAGCACCTTAGTATGTGTTGTTCAGGAGAGGGGAAAGCACTATTATGTATGTGCCTTGCTGGAAACCAGCCCTTCATTTCTTTCTAACAACAGGGTCTCCCGTTCTGCGCTCATTTCTGCAAGGAGCACACAGTGGTTGGCTTAATAACATCTATGTAAGCAACACACACAACAAAAAAGGAACTTTCAGTTCTTTTTGATTTCACCCTCCTCCCCCAGCTCTGCATGTATATGAGATTCCTCTCCCTCCCAATCGCTTTATGTTGACTTTAGCAATATGCCTCTTACACAAAGAGGTGCTGAGGTTGATTGGGACCTTTTGCAGATCATCTAGTCCATCCCCTGCTTTGCTACAGATTTCTAATCTCTGTGTTACAAGCATGCAAAAGCAGAACATATGCAGGAGGTATTCATCCATGGACTTTTCAAAGGACTCAAAAGTGTTCTAGACTATTAACTTATCCAGGCATCATACTTTTATATTTTTCCATCAGAGAGAAGAAAAGGTGTCTTCATATGGCACCATGAGAAACAGGCTACAGCAAATTCCCATAGACACACAGTGGGGATCATTCCTCCACAGTGAACATGCAGAGGCAGATACAAATGAAGGCTTTGTAAATCCATGTACTTAATAGCACCATCTACTGTCAATGGTAAAACTATTGAGAAGGTCACTGGTTTCATCTGCCAGAAATTGCAGCAATTCAAGTCACTCTATCCATAAATGGAAATACACCATTTGCAACTCCAGCTCCTTTCCCTAAGAATACTTTGATGGAATCTGTAAAAACAGCCCCCACGTAAGAACTATCCTACACATGTGCTCAGACAAGTGTGGGCTGAGGGTCTCCTTGTGGAAGTTCTTGGTGGGGTGAAGCAGGGACAAGGTTTATCTGTGAAATTTTTGAGAGAATTGATGGATTTTTTAATTTTCAAACTAAGAGAAGCATTTGTAGCATTGAACTAATATGTAAACACAATATACCAGCCTGCAGTAAAAAAAAAATGTACGTGGGCAACATCCCTAAAAACTGTGTCTGAAAATCGGGCTCATGCAGATGAGCTGAAGCCAGGCTGTGAGGCTTCCCACTCGCTCACAGCAGAGGGCTGTGTTGGGCTGAGCAGAGTAGGGATTGGCAGCCAGGAGACTTAGCTGCAGGAGGAAAAAGAGGTTTCAAGCAGAGATAAATCCTCAGGTCGCTCAAGGTAGGACAAGGAAGAATCAGGAAGGACCAGTATGACCTCCTCTTATCTTCTCCCTTCAGAGCACTGGAGGTCCTGCCATCACTTCTGCTTCATTCCAGTAATTCACAGTACATTGTGAACTCTGGGCCATGTAACCCATCCTCCCCTGAAATAAGCTTACTTTTCTTGGGGTCTCACCCAATTTCAATTCCAAACATTAATTTATTTTGTTATACACGTTTATTCCAGGAGAGAGTGGCTCCTTTGCTGCCACTGTATAAATAGATTGTCCGCTCTTTGCCATAGGCACACACGCATTTCTGCTCGCTCCACTACAAAAGGGATACATCAGCACTGACAGTGTTTCTGGGACAAATGTTATGGATGATTAGAAACCCAGGAAGTGTAGAGCAAGTGCAAGGAAATTGAGCTGTTATCTAAGAAAGGGATAGGTGCTACAACATATCCTTTAAAACACCACAGATTTCATGTACCTGATAGAGCATGAAATAGTTCATTTCAGTGATATAAGGTGGGATATTCTGAGATATACAGTATGCACTGTTGCTATAACAACATGTCAGGAGTGCTACCATCACAGCATTAAAACTGCAGATATTTGTGATGGAACTTGATTCATAAGCAAAGAGACAGAAGCCTAAAAGGCTGTAACAAGCACAAGCCTGAGGTCAGATCAAATACATTTAGGGGAGGAGGGGGAAATAGAACTGCAGGATTTGAACAAGGCAAAAACAGCATTAAGTGGTTGCAATGACCACTAGCCCAAACAACTGCCTAGCACCAACGCTGCTTCATCGTAACAGATTTTTTTTGCTGTAATGAGAAAAAAGTGTCCCATGTCAACATGAGGAAGAGCTCTGTTTCACCTCTTGGATGACTTATGCACATCAGGCTGACCTTCAGTGTAAGAGGTGCTCATTTAAGGGTGAGTTCTTCTGTTCCTGGCATATCTTTGGAAAGATGAGTTGTTCTTATTTTGCTCACTGTGACATGTTGATGCTCTGAAGTAATTACAAGTATTGTGGTCTAGATAAATCTATTGGTGAGCAGCTGCCGCTCATGTATTTTTGAGAAGTAATAGTTCTGGTGTCTCCTGGAGTTTTATCAAGGGAGCTCTTTCCTGGCAATAATATGAGGCAGAACATCAGCAGAGAGATACTCAGTCTTTATGGCACTTACTGTTGAGTGGGCTCTGTATCCCACTGCTATTTTCATTGTTGAGTCACCCAAGCACTGAGGCACTTCTCACAGGAACAATTTGTAAAGAAACCTATTTTGAGAAGGATGAGGTTCACTCTCAGAGGTAGAGTGATTGCACATCAGGCAACTCAGGCTGTTCTCAAATGAGTCACAAAAATCTCCTCACAAGGGTAAATGTCAAGATACACCGGCCATGAGTCACAGCTGTCATCACCCCTCTGTTTTGAAAGGTTTGAACCCTTATGAACTGTCAGTGAGATTGAGACAGAAGCATGATGCTGCTAAACTTGAAACACTGGAAAGAAGATGGGTTTGTCCTGTAGCACTATTTCAGTTGACTGAGTTAGCATCTGGACCAGAAAGGTGACAATTTATATAAACAGGAAAGAACAAGAACTGTCAGAAACTCAGTATCCCACAGTAGCAGTATATTTCAAATCTCAAGTCTTATGTGAGATAAATCTCATTTAGAGGTTGTGGATTACTGTCTCCCTTTTTTTTTTCTATACATCCAGTACAACCTAGGAATGGCAATCAGTCTGAATGTAAACAATCTGATCAAAGAAAAAATTAGACAGTGTGAGAAATTGACAAGGAGGTGATACATATTTTTCAACCGTCCTGAAAAAATGGTGGGTCTCATTCAAGAGGTACAAATCAACAACCGAAGACAAATCTAGGAAAGTGCTGCTTGCTTTTTCAGAAAAAAACTAGTCTATTCATACCAGCCTGATACACACAGTTATATACTAATGCAAACAAACTAATCCCACTGTCACATAATTTAAGGTTTTGAATAATTTGCAGCTAAATTCATTGACAGTTTACAAGCTTAATTGACTCTAGATTATTGTATTGTATTTTGTACACCTGGCTTTGTTTTAATTTCAATTAGCATTGCTGACATTGTAATCCCATTATTGCTATTATGCTGACAAGGAACAAGTGTTTGCACATGTTGTCTATCTGCCTCCAGAACATAAGCTCCATGACAGGCTGCAAGGTTAATCATCACTGTCCCTCAACAGTACATTCAGAAAGCAGTAAACATCTAAAATCAGGGGCCAGTGCAGACTCAACCTCCTCTTTTCAGTACTGACAGCTGTGAGCACCACAGTCAGGCCACCTGCATGCAGCATCAGCACCTATCCCTGGGGACAGCAGGATGCACCTACAAGAGATAAGCACTGTCTAAGCATGGCACCACCACCATCTGCTTACCTTCTCCATGTCATCACAAAACCCAAGAGGAGGTTACAGTGGAGTCACTAATGTTATTAATCAATAACTACTCATTAATTTAATAAATGCATATTCCCCTATGTAGGAGAATAGATGGAGCAGGGATGATGTCTCAGGTTAGACAGACATCAATCTAGTTCAACAAAGCAGATGTTGCTGATTTGCACAACTGGTCCTGTATTTGGATGGGACATGAGCAAAGCCATGTTCAGTGCAATTTTTTACGTGGAACTCAGATTTTGCTATCCTAACATTACCTTGGTCTTTTTCTTTTGTCTGTTCATCAAAACAAACCACTTATTGAATTAAAAACCCACAAATGTGCAGAGAAGTGAGATCTGCCTCCCTCTTACATCAGACTAATTTTGACCCCTAGCAAGCTGATCATTACACTGTCTGAAGAAAGGTAATTAAAGGGGACTGCACCTGCCAGTCTGCTCAAAGTCACCTCAGAACCAAAAGCACAGGCTGGAACAGCATCACACACTGGTCCCATCTGCAATAAATAATGTGGGCGTATTGCCCAAGAGTAGCTGAAACATTTCAGATCAAGCAGTCAAGTAAAATACCTTCAAGATTAGACATAAACCCACAGTGTAATTAGGGGTGTGGTTAGGAGAATACCCAGGCCCGACCTGCACTGCAGGTGGCCAGCAAACACATCTAACACAGTAAAACCACCTACTTCTGCCACATTTCACCATGGAGGCAAGATTTACATAGACTTTGGAAAACTACAAAAGCAGGTATTTTTTCCTTCCCCACCAAACACTTCTGATAAAATTAGCCAGCAACCTGGTTGTATAAGCCTTCTCTGACAATTCCCAATTATTACATCAAATTCCCCTCACGATTATTAATTATAATTAATAATATCAATTATTAATAATTAGAACTTTGTTAATATCCAGAAGCTGTGGCTGGGAAAAGGCACTAAGTAATAATCAGGAGTAATTTTATGTCAGACCAAGCCAAAGCAACATATGGACCCTGGCTCACCAGGAGAGCTTCTAAATAATCTGTAACTAGCAATCCACAGTTCTTTCCTAACCAAAATATCTACAGCTACTGTATGAAAACAGCTTCAGCAAACAAGCACAACACAAGTGCAAACTGAAATGTTGAGAAAGCTAGAAGTCCTGGGTTTTATTTGTTACACAGTATGCTAAAAACCAGACCAAATAAAACCAGAACAGTAGGGAGATAAATATGGAGAGGATATCCATGAGGTAAATATTACTATCCTTGCCTCAATAGCCTTAAAACAAGGAAAAGTATACCAAAAACTTAGAAAATGGGATGAATTAGGAAACAGACTTTCAGTACAATCAGAAAGAGACAAATTTAAAATAGCATGGAAAGTGAAAGTGAAAACAAGTGAGCAAAGAAGGGAAAGAGGGCCAGGAGCAAAACAAAAGCAGGACAAGAGAAAAGAGCAATCTTGTCAACTTTCATCTTCATAAAAATAGGAATTCTGTCTCCAAAACATCATTAAATTAAAAACAACAAAACCCAAACAAACAAACAAACACAAACAAACCTGCAGGATTTCAAGACTGAAAATATTTTCCCCCTCCTTCTTTTTCTTCCTTTTTTTCCTTTTTTTTTTTTCAATAAGGAACAGGCTTAACCTCACTTTGTTTATTAAAGATTTTGACTGTGCAGAGCCTGCACTTGGGTGTGCCTTGCTTGGCACTGATTTGCAATATAAACAAACTCCAGCTGTGATGCATGAAAAGCTTAGGAGCAGCAGAGAGCTTAATGTCTCTAATTAATGTCTGTTTGGACCTAAAATGAGGCATTGGAGACTCCAGATAAACTTTGGCATGTAACACATTTCAAAGGGGAATTAGGAACCAGATAAATAGGAGTGTGTCAGTACTGTGCTCTGGATATATTTGCAAAATGGAGATGGCGATGAGACCAGAGTATTTTCTTCTGTGCTGTGCCTAGGCATAGTCATTCTTGTGTCTCCCTTTTACTGCATGGCAAGTCAAGAAAAGGAGAAAGATGTGAAAGAATACGATGTTTAACTTAGCTTCAAACCCACCCTTTAAGCATTGCAGCTATGTCCAGATTCGACTTGAAACAAATCCCCTGTAACAGGTTTTTAATGCAGATCTGCTTTCCAAATAAAAAATGACTGAAAGTCAGCTTTAAGGATAAAAAAGACCAGGTTTATCAAAGCTTTCATTAAACCCACAATCCATAAAATTTCTGGTCTCTGTGCATCACAAATAAGAAAACACAGAGTGTGCTTCTGCCACCGCTCAAAAGCTGAGAGCATCATTTGTGGGCACAGGCCATCCTCACAGCACAGACCTTTACTTGGCTCCTTATTTTCCTGCTGAGGTTTCACTGGCTGTGATAAAAGCACAATTAAAGGCAGTGTACAATACCATCTGCCTGAACTTACAGTCCAGAAGCAAGGATATTTACTCTTCATATCAGTACCCCTTCTTACTAAGCAATGCTACACACTTCCACGCTTTTCATCACCTAGGTTCTCGTTACTGCCTACTTGCTCAGTCTTGACCACAAATACGTTCCATAATAAAAACAACCTTAAGGCACCATCCTATTATGTAACACACCTCCTACTCTTCACAGATGTCAGGAACTCTCACAACAAGTCTGGCACTGAGGCCCATCAATTCTCACCTGCAGTGCTGGCACCATCACTAACACCACACTCCCCAGTCCCCAAAAATCCTCTGAAGCCAATTCTAGAAAACAAAACAGGAGTTGAGGCTGGCCAGGGACAGCAAGGTGGTGGTAGCTAACTAAGAAGGTTCTGTAATAATAAGGGTTATTTCAGCTTCTTGTGCTTAAGAAGAAACCCAAAGCAGCCAGAATGTGGCAGCAAATGTGTGTACAGTAGGATACAGCACAGAAATGGTATGCTCACAGAATGCTAAAATTAATTACCATAGTGAAAAACAAAACAGACACCGAGCCTGGGATAAGTCAATATAAAACAGAAAGTCAGTCCTTTCTGTTCCTAAGGCAAATTAGACCACTGTGAACAATCCACAGACCCTTCAGCAGAAACTGGCCAGCACAGCATTGGCTCTAATTCAGCACACCCAGTTAACCAAGTTCCTCAGTTGCCCCTTGGTCATGGCTTTCAGAAGGGGCTTCTGGGAAAAAGGAGTCAGAAATGCCTTCTGGAAGGCTCCATCTCCCCTCAGAAACACTTTGTAAACAGGAACTGTTGACCTCAGACACATATAATGGTTGCAATTATCAATGGTGCATATATATATATATATGTATAGTGGCTCATAATGAAAACAGTATTTAATGACCGAAATTTTAAATAATTCCCAGTGTTGCTGTCATAATTATGTGCTTCCATTCAGGAAGACAGACACATTCAATACTAGGTCCCATCTTTCAGATTATCACCAGTTTTTGTATCATATTAAATGACCCATACTTCAAATCAGGGTTGAATCATCCTAGTACCCAACCAGAAGCAGGGAAAAAGGTACGGAATTAATTTGGATTACCCAATTTTTGGCCCTTCATTATGCCAAAAGAGGTTGTGCTTAGCACCACTACAGGTTTGCAGGTATTAAAAATCTGACTTTTTTTCTTCTCAGTTATCCCTGATTACCGTCTACTTCCTCAGCTGCTGCCAAGCTCTCTGTTAAAACTAGTGGAAATCAATGTGCAGAAGATGAGCAGTAGGAATCTTTGTCCCCAGTTTTCCAGGGTACACTCCAGTCCCACCCCTCACATCTCGGTTGCACTGCAGGGTGCACATGGGGTAGCACCATCACCAGCAGTGCAGCACATAAGTGGCAGTGCAAAAAATGCCCAGGTAAGGGTGAGGCATTAACTAAGGATAAGGTGAAGTTTCACATGAGGTCTCAAACAATATCATAAAGCTAATGAAGTAAGCCCTACTTGAACACCATCCCACACAACTTCTTAAACACAGCCTGAAGCACAATCTAAATTGAGAGAAGTTTTTTAGGCAGTTTGCCAGAGATACACTCTTTTCAAAGTATAGCAAATGGACTCTGACCAGAAAGCATATTTTAATTTTATTCTTCACTAAAGTTCAGTGTACCTAACTATAAGAAATTAGGTTAAAAAATCTCATGGAACTACTCCGTGCTGCCACAGACTGAACTATTTGCTGTAGTGTAGTCAGCTCAGACTATCTGAAGTTCTCAGCCCTGTGCAGAGCTGAACTGTTAAGCCAAGGACCTTTCATCAGAAGTTCCCACATGATTTGCCCTAAGGATAGAGATCTCCAGCTTTAAAGCCCTCAAATTGGGACCCTTCACCAGCATTGCCTTCACTTTACACAAGCATTTACGTTGAGTGCAAGGAAAATACGTGTTAATGCTTTGAGAACAGACTTTCACTTATTTCTCACAAATATTCAGCTTCACTACAATGGATTTAGCTGGCCAAAGGTTTGAATATTAGGTAACCACTTACAAAGGGAGAATAAGCAAGTGCTAAATACACAGCACTCAATACAGCAAGGTAGCACGATAGCTCCAAACAGTCCAGACCCACCGAGATTAATCCTGGCACTTGGCACATCAGCGATACCAATCCCACTCCCTTGAACAGGGCTGGGATTCCTCGGCATTTCGGCCAAGCTACTTGCTACCCTAACAGCAGGGTTACCTAAGCCCTGCTCTAGCTGAAGACACCTCTGGAAACCGGGCAGAGAAAGAGAAACAGGAGCTGGCTGAAGTCACGCAGAGGCCCCGTGTCCCGCGTGCAGCTCGCTGCTGTGCCGTGCCCATTGGGGCAGGGGCTGGCAGAGCAGCGGATCGGAGCGGATCGGAGCGGATCGGAGCGGATCGGAGCGGATCTAGCCCCGGCCAGAGCAGCGCGCCTGCGGCTGCCCGCGCTCGGAGCGCGCACGGCAACCAGCGCGGCAGCGCCTCCACCCTCCCTCCCCTGGGAGCACCCCAGGTGACAGGCTCTGCCCCTACTGCCTTCAGCAGAGCTTCCTAACAAGCCACGACGTGTTTTCCCCAGGTAGAATATAAATAAAACCTACAGAAAAAGGAGTCGTTGCATTTTTATCTGCTGCTATGATCTGTATATCCCACAGTACGGTTTTCTCTCTCTCGTTCTACTCAGCTTCCTTTAAGTCACCAAAAGGGGGACTTTCAGCGTTGAGCATCAGAAAACCACCCAGGGTTTCTGTGGAATTTGTTGGCTTTCCAAGTTTTGATGACAATCTGGTGGTTTTCCCAGCCTCAGTACACAAAGCTCTGCTCTCCACTTCAGAGAATGGAGAACCAGCGATATCACCACGGGAGGGGAGCACAGCAGCACATAGCCCTGTGGATGGTGATAATAAATAAAAATCCTTTCTGACACGGAAGGTATAGGAACATGAGGAAGGCTTGCTAGATTTGGTGCTAGCATGTAAGGAGGGATCACCTGGGAAATCAAAGGTGACAGCAACCAAGGAATGGTAGACTGACTGATCCTTTGAAAGGCTGCACAAAAGGGATTAAGAAAATTACCTTCAATACAAGGCAAATTTAAAGAAAGATGCCTGTTACAAACTCATTCTGTACTTAGGAAATAAAAAAATAAATAATGGAGGAATTAGGGTCCCAGTTCCTCAAAGAAATTATATAAAAGCTCTTTATTCACCTCAAATAAAAACAGGGAAGTACATGGAAAACAATCGAAGTCTTACTATTAAAGATGAATGTAAAACTATAGTAGGAGAGCCTAGAGACAAAATCAGGAATGGTAAGACAAAGTGAGGTATAACTAAGGAGGAACATTAACATATACACTTTGGCAGCTAGAAGAATAGGAAATTGAGCTTAGGAGTTCAAAAAAGAAAAATATTTTAAAATATCATCATAGAAGAGTCTTCACTAGAAACATCAGCAGTATGCAGATGGTTTAGAATTAGATATTAATAGAATTCACATCAAAACCAAAAAAAAGATAAAATGTTACATATGGCACTGTTGCTTAAGTATTTACAAGAAAAATACTTTAAAATAAAGTAATAAAAACAAAAAAAAATATTTCAAGAAGATTGGTTGAAATTTTAACCCAAAATCCCCAGTAAAAACAATAGGTTATGATAACTCGGCCATCCTTTTTCATATTGGTAAAGCATGATGTTTTCTGTTCTAGGTTAATAATTTAAAAAAAAAAAACCAAAAAAAAACCACCAAAAAACTAACACAAACAAACAAGAAAACCACACACCAGAAAAACAAACATAAAGAAAGCCCCCAGAGGAAGTCAGTAGTCATCTTGAAGAACCATAGGTAGTTTCTAGAAGGCAGAAGATCTACAGCAAGTCTCTAGCAAGGGGAAGAAAAAAAAGGAGCTGGAAATTAAAAACCTGTCATGTTCACTTATCAGAAAACTACTAGAATAAATCATACCATCTGTAAACCCACCAGAGGTACTAAAGCAGATGAATGGTAGGGAACAATTCATACCAAACCAATATAATTTCCTTCCACAACAGACCTTATGATCAAAGAAGAAATCAATGTCAAAGCTCAGTTTCAGTCAAGGCCTTTGACATTACCCAGTATGACAAACTTACTCTCAGTAAGTATGTAAGCTGATTAGAATGAACCATCATAGGATGCCTGCAAAAATCATCAGACATTATTCCTAAGGACTAATTACCTGTGGTTCCCTTTCAAAAAAAGAAAATGCATTGAGATGGATATTTCATGGTAACTGCCCCACTTCATTCAGTGCTTTCACTAATAATTTGGACATTGGAATAAACAACCTTATTAAATCTGCACACGAGAAAGTAGAAAGAACTGCAAGCATACAGGACGGCAAACAGAATTTAACATAAACAAACTGAAAAGCAGTTGGGACAAGGAAAAAGGACACAAACCAAGCAGGAACTTATGTCAAGCACTGTATTTTCATAATAACCCCCAATTTAATGACTTTGGGACAGGAAATGGATGGCAAGGTAACAGCTCTTAGGAGAAGGGAAGGCAGCAGATACCAAACAAAAGGCAAGTCAACATAATGCCATCATGAAAAGAGAAACGTTGGTCTGGGATGTTTGAACAGGATTATTTCATATGGGTTTCAGGATACAATTTATCTGTTTCAGTTGGCACTGATAACACCTCGGATGAGGTAACATCCAGTTTCAGAAAATACTTGAGGCAATTTAACTTATGGAAGATTATTAATTTCCTGCCTGTCCCTTCTGCCTTGAAGTACATAAAAACTTGTTGCAAAAGAACAATCACACATCTTTGCACATGGTAAACAGGACAGGTTTAAAGAAAAGCAGGATTATGGTTAGAAATAGGGAAAATTGTTATAACTGGAAGTGCAGTAGCCTCACCCCACTAGAGATTACCTGGTTTGTTTCTTTATTTGTACAAGCATATGACACATACAAAAAGCATCCTGAAAAGACACATAGGGACAAGAACAATCAGACCACTTTTTAGCTTCCAAAACTACAGAAGATCCCACTGATCATGAAAACAGACTCCCTTCTCTTCAAATCCATGGCACTGCATGTTGCTGTGCTAGCAGGCCCCAAAATGAATCTCTAATTGGAACAGAGCTCTGCAAAAGCACACAGCTGGGAGCAGCTGGGGAAACAGCCACTTGCAGAGAGACAGGAGCCATTTCCTTTTCACTAGTGTAAACTCCACAGCACACTTGACAGCATCCTTGTTAAAGAGCAATTCTTGCAGGGTTGTCATTTGCTGATGGCTTTGGGAGAAGGTTGTTTTGACTAGAAATCTTAGACTTACAGCTCATTTAGAAGCATAGCAGTTATTTGATGTTTTTAATCCACTTGACATCCTGGCTTGTTATACCAGTACATCAAGATGGTATGACAAACAGTTAATTAAATGGAGAGCAGGGACTATTTTCACAAGCTTCACCCCACACTGTAGAGGTGAGCTCTAATTCCTTGAGTGCTGTCATTCAAAACAAGTCACTGAATTTAGAGTTGTTGTCAGGGGAATTTCGGGGATCACGTGAAGGTATCCTGAAGTATATTAACTGAGTTGTCAATGGAAAATCTATCTCATTCCCAGTGTGAAAATTACAAGCTATAAAGAAAAACTGGAAGCTAATGTACTTGAGGCCAAACACACATGCTAAGAAGGATGCTACAGTCTCCCTGATACTCTCCTAAGTTTATTTGGATGTGAAAGCAATGACTGGAAGCTGGGTTTCCCCCAGGTGAGTGACCATACTACTGCATTTTAGGTACCTAAGTTAAAGCTGACAAAAACTTCAGCTAGAAAGGGTAACCACATCCCATATCCACTAGACTGGACATAGAGATAAGAATTCAAGTTATGGGGATCCTCATGTTTGCCAAAATCTCAGAGACCTTATAGTCCAAAGAAGCTAAAAATGGGTTCTAGCAAGAAGAAAAGCTCTCTCTTTTCAGGTACTGCAAAAGGCCAAGAAATAAAGGGCTACTCTCTGACAGAAAGCATCCAGGTGGCATTTTTGCAGTATTCTGACACCTACAATTAAAAAGTTCTTTACAAGATGCTTTTTTTTTGGTTTTTTTTTGGTTTTTTTTTGTTTTTGTTTTTGTTTTTGCTAAGGAAGATCCAGGGCTGGAAGAAAACAGAGCATAATTCTTAACCACATATCATTTGGGAATTCACAAAAGAACATTGATAGCAATTCTATAAGGAAAGAAAAAAAGGAAAGAAGAAAATTACTCCATAAATACTGCAAAAACAAGTTTGTTTTCCCTGGTTTTCAGTTTTGGGCCTTTCATGAGAAGAATGAGCGCCCAAAAATAAGCTATTTTCAAGTTCCACACAGAACAGGTTCAAACTGAATAAATGGGAATTAGGTTCTTCTTTTTGTTCTCTTCCAGAAACAATACTTTGCAGAAAATAAGAGGAAATATTTTGATTTCTTAACAGCAGAGTCATTCAAGACTATGACATGTTAAGTCTCAAATATAAAAGTCCTCAAATGTGAATAAGAATGAATCAATGTTTAAGCCCAGAAGACAATTCAGGACACATTTTCCAAGGCAAAAATAACAACAAAAGACAGGGCAAGTCCAAGAGACACCTGTTCTGAAAACAGAGCTCATGAGAAGGTAAATAACTGCTCAGCTTGCAAGCTGTTCAGTTTTATAGGAAACATACTTGCAAAATATTGCAGCAGATGCCTCTCATGGGTTTTTTTTCTCATTGGACACTCAGAAAATAGTGGGGCTTGTTCTGTTGTTATCAGCCTTAAAATGTTTTATTGACTAAAAATAGCATTGAGAGAAATGCAGTGTTTGCTGTAAAGATCATACTGGAATCATGTCACCACTGTCATCTCAGCACCTTCCCGATTCTTTCATCCTGTCACCCCTGAGTTTCTAACACTGGATTCTGTATCATTCCTAATGCCTACTGCTTCAGTTGATGTTATGATCCATGTAAACACTTTTCTCACACTCTTTCACCTGACTTCTTTCTTTATCTTTAAACAACAATACAAAAGTCATGCTTCCTGAGATCACCTAGTCCAGCCTCCCACTGAAAGCAGGACTAATGCCAGCACTATTTCTAATCAGGTTAGTCATGGCTTTGTCCAGAGAAGCCTTGAAAACCTTCAAGGAGAAAGGTTTAACAACTGCTCTAGGAAACCTGTTGCTAACTCCTATCTTTATAGTCTCTTCTGGATAGTTTCTTACCATCCTTCTGGAATCAAAGAGCCCAAAATCAAACACAACATTGTAGCAGCTGCTTCAGCAGCATGATGAGGACAAAAATTTACATCAATTTGGTGGCAACATTCTCCTACCATAGGCTGGCATGCAGGCTGCCATAATTGTGCTGTGAATTCACTGCTGGCTCATGTTCAGCACCCACCACTGATTCCAAGGATCTCACTCAGCAAAGCTGAGAATTTTACACTTCTTGTCAAACAGCTTGAGGTTTCTGTCAGCCAAATTCTGAACCCAGGCTCTATCTTGCAGCATATTAATTATTTTCCCCATAGAGGAACACTGACTAATAATTAAGGTCAGCTATGAAGATAATGAACATCAGCCCCAATATCACCTTACAGAGTACTACATTTTTAGCCACTTTATAAATTAACATTGAGTAATTCATCTGAGTACAGTGATCCATCCAGTTCAAATCACCAAATAGTCCATTCATGTTACTCATAGTTCCTCTGATCCACAAACACTGTGGGAGAGTGTGTCAGAAGCCATACACTTAGTATGAGCACTTGTCAAGCACTGCCCTTGCTGACTTAACAAGTTATTTAATCTTATAAGGCCCTCAGGTTGTCTAAGCAATGCTTTTACACATCTCCTTTATAGCCTGTCCCTATTTATTTCCACTTCTTTTTTGGTCTTCTAGTTCACTAACAACCACCTTGCTTATATAAGCCTTAAAAAAAAAAAAAAAAAAATCACCCTCACAGGGTGAACAGACCCTCACCACGGTATCACTCACAACTGATACTTTCCAGATCTTGTTTTCCTTTGTAAATGTAATTCACCCTTGGTAACTCCAGTTTCCAGCTGTCAAAATCTACATGGTAACTCAGCAGGTGAAATAAAATGGACATGGATGGATTTCTGTTTCTCTTATCCCTGTTTCAACATGTCTAGGCCTGAAACTAATGCATAATGCAAAGGGTTTATCAGTAGTTTTTTAGAGAATTCAAATGTTGCTGAAATGTCAGACAAGGATTTTCCAGCAAGACTGCTTCTTGCAGCAAGTAGAAATATCCATATCATTAGTATATCATGGGATGTATATGCATTGGCTTTGAAAGGAATGAGTTATCATCTATCAACTTAGAGATTACCAATCAGTGTAATTGCACCTCCTCCCCAGACTGCAGTCACCCCGCAAAGGAGGAACAAAAGACTTGAACTATACTTGTCACTCTTCTGAACAAGCCTTAACATTTTTCAAAAGGCACAAAACAGAACATTTGTGCTCACATGTGCAGGACATTGAGCAGAGGCAGCATGGAAACCCAAGATGTCACACAGATACCTACAGGCTATCTGCATCACAGCACACAGCACAAAGCAGAGATGAGAGCTGGCATGATTTACTTCAACTTCTTCATGATTTCTCATAAACACTTGAAATTTTTTCAATGTGAGCATAGCTTAATATAACTCTCTTTTCAAGGAAATGCAGAAGTGGCACAAGTCCTTCTGCAGGGTACTTCTGATCTCAGCATTAGGCACCATCACATTGTGCAGGCAGACCCTGCAGCTGTGCCCTGACCCAGAAAGCCTCACATCCACAGAAGTTGTCACTTATTCTCTGGGTACAGATAGCCCCTTGATCCCTTTCCAGTGAAGTCCACCTTTCCATTTGATTAGAAAACCAAGAGTTCAACAGTTCCTTTTTGTGGTCTAAGACAAACAGACTGCACATTTTATCCTCAGTCACGCTGAGCTGAGCACTACTTTTTGTCCAACATATTGAAATACTCTACAACACAGACAGGGTTTTGAAGGCTTTTTTTAAAAGCAAATCTAACAACAAAACATACCCCACTTCATATAATCACCCACCAATTCTATCCTGAGTTTGTGAACTATTTGCTAATTCTGATTAAAATTCAGGAAGTATTACTTAAGTATATAAACTTCTCGAATCCTGGGATGTGGCACAGGAGGCTTTCTCTCAAAAATACTTACTTTGAGCTGGTAACATAACATGAGCACAATAATAAGCTGTCAGTAGTCTAGCACCTAGATAGTAACTAGATATTCAACTTCAGGGTGCATGCATGCCTCTGGATCACTCCTCAGATGAGCTAATAGGATAATCCTTTTATTCCAGCAATAATATTATTCAAAGACATCTTCCAGAATTTCGTAACCTTACCAGTATATATTAAATAGCAACACAGAGCAATGTATTCTGAGGCATTAGTTTCTTCCTTTTTGAAGTATGTGGAGCAAGAACAGAAGGAAGAGAGGACAACAGCCAATCATTAGAGGCAAGAAAGGAACATAAATCTTAGTCAGAAGTTTTTTGGTTTAAATTCCAATGTGATCACAGCTACCTGACTTTTCTGCATCAGTAGACACAAACAAATTTCACAGAAAAGACAAATATGCCATGACGATTTTTTTCCCCGAAGTTGTTCTTTTGGGGGTTAAATAGCACATCTTCTTGTCGTCCTAAAATTTGGGCCTGAGATACACTATCCATCTCAAATTGCAGAGAACACAAAATGCAAGACATGCTGAGACAATTCCACCTGCAGATACTGGCATAAATAAAAAATAGATACCTCAGACATAACTAGCAAGGTGTTGGTCACCTATTAGTTCCAACGTGATAGATCTTTTACTTTAGAAATTGGATCACTGTTTGACTAAGGTTTACATCAGGGGCTGTTCGACTCTCAGAAAGAGTTCTTCATACCTTCATAACTTCTTAGTATTTCATCATGCAGTGCTAGCAAAAATGGATTGAGGATCTTGTGGTATTGCACGGAAGGTTATGAAAAGCAAAGAGATTTCTGCCCAAATCCTACACTGGAATCTAGACCAGAGCTATATGTTAATCTTTGTCCACTACAAGGAGAGGGCAGATCCAGCTCTGGATTATGATGCCAGATTTTCTTCATACATCATGAACAAAAGGCAGAAAAGACAGCAGCTATTGTGTTCAGTGATGACTACTGTTTAAAGCTGACCTAGCAGATCAAACAGAGAAACAACACATGAAGGTTTTGGTTTCCTTTTGTCTGAGAAGAAAAAAAAAAAAAAGACAAAAAAAGGACAAAAGCACCACACTGGTATCAGGACAACATGTCAGCAAGTGAGGAAAAACTGTCTTCCTACAATAGCAGTTGTAGAAAACATGAGCAAATAAGCAGGTGCAAGGAATTTCTGGCACTGAAAACCTTTATTGGGGTGCCAATTCCAGAGTCCACAGCTCTGGTGTTTTACAGAATGGCTGCTCTGTCCACACCTTTGTGCACAGCCCATGGTACCCAATCTCTTCAAGTTGTCTTTGCACCTCAATATAACCTTTATTTGTTTAGTCAACAGCAAGTACCCCTTCTTCAACATTTATAATGCACACTTCATTTCTTCACCTCAATGGAACAAGACAATGCTTCACATCACATCAGTTGTACCAGTCCACAGTAACACAATGTCCAACTATCACCCAAGATTCCTCTTTACAGTGCTATTCTCCTTTCACACCTATTTTTTTTTAATATTGATGGATATACAAATGTATTTCTTGCAAAATTTTGTAAAAAAGTCTCACTTTAGGATTCTCTGGTGTTTTCCTTCATGGGGAAGAAACCAAAAAAGAAACCCCACATCCTCTATCTCCAAACTAATCATTATGTAATAACTTTTGACAAGAAATAAACAGTATTTATATATACACATACTTAAACAGAGTTTGTGCATAACTGATTCAAGCCATACATACACTACACAGGTCCTGGATCTGTTTCTGGTTCCAGCCTGATGTCCTGCAATACAATGCCTGTTTTGGTTAGAGAGTTCCTTCTGCAAAAGTTTTTAATAAATAATTCTACAGTATCCAGCCCTGGAGACAGCCAAGGAGCCTCTGCAGAGCTGGCTCTGGGAGCCCCAGGGCCTCCAGCACAGCAAGTCATCCTGGCTCAGTCTGCCTGCCTCACGAACTGGAATTATCAGTTCTGCTATATGACACACCTAATGCATTTTTAAATGCTTATTTCTAATGATACAATCTAAACCCCAAGAGCTATTACTATTAAAAGATTAACATACAGCCACTTGCAAGTCTCTCAGGTAATTTTTTTCTCATTTCTCACAATTGTTTTTTTCCAATTTTATCTAAATTACTAATGCCTCAATTGTTATTAACATGTTTGAACAAGAGCATAATTGACCAGCTGCCTCCAAATGATATTTGAACTGCCTTCGACCTCCAGCTTGCACAGAAAAAGTTTATGGTTCTATCACAGAGGATATGATCCCCCAACTGATACAACAATAAGGTTGACTGAAGCGGGAAAACAAGTTGGTAGCCTTCTGATTCATTTATTTATTATGTAAATGTAATGATTAATTAAATCCCTACCAATACCCCTACTTGAAAAAAGAAAGCTCTGCTTTGTAATTATCACCACTTGAACCATCTCTTCACTAGTTCAACCTAAAAAAAGGACACACTGCAAAAACTTTCTTCTAGAAATTTAAACTTCAATAAACACATCATATTTTATTATTTACTCCATTTTTAACAAAATATTCAGAATCTAAAAAGAACAGTCCAAGACTAATAGATTATTGATTTACACTAAAAGAAATACTGAAAAAGACTGTACTCAAATTAGCAAATTGAATTCAAGTATGGTATCAATCATACCAACATAACACAAATAATTGGAAATTAATGGTTACTTTTTTTTTTCAACAAAAAGCAGATAGCTAATAAAAGTCAGTATATCAAAGGCCTTTTATAAAACATTTCACAATTAAAAATCATGGTTAATATTCCTAATGCCACCATACAGAAGGGATTTTCTTACCCTCATACAAATAACGTATCTACTGCTAGAAAAGAGGTTATCAATCATGGTAGTAGTTTGCAAAGAAACACCACAATCAAGTATCAATTTAACCCACAGAGAGACTGGATTTATGATATGTTGATATGTTACTTCAAAAACAGTATGTTAAATTATCATTATCTCCATGTATACACTTAAAATGCTCACATACACCTCCGGCTACATTTAAATAAAACCACATAAAACACCACCAAAAAAAAAAAACCAACCAAAAAACACCAAAAAAACACAATCACAGAAACCTACACGTTTTGTTGGCCAGTTATTACGAAGGGAAAGCACTGAATTAGAGGGAGACTCCTACCAACTTCAGTAAAGCTCAGGTTCATCTAAGAAGTTTAAGGTTCACTGTTTTTAGTTCCCAAAACAACAACAGGGTTTTTAATCAAATACATATGCAGTTTTTAAATAAAGGGAAAAACACTCTCTTCTCATGAGTACACATTTGAGAAAATGAAATAAATCTGAAAGACAGTATCTCTATAGATACTGTACATCTACAATTTCTGATGGCAACTGACATTGCATAAAAGACGGAACAGTACCGATTATTACTGGGCCATTAAAATCACAGTTCTTTGGTCAAGTATCACTTTTGGAAAGTTCTGAGAAAAGCAAGCAGCACTCAGAAACACATTAACTTCTCCAAGAAGGTTTTGCATCAAAGCTCTGCTTTTTAACTTTTATTTTTTAAACAACAACAACAAAAAAATTGTCCACTTAGGAAAGTTGTCACCATCTTACATTTCAGAATACAAAACTGAAAAAATTCCCTATTAAAAAAAAGACAGGACTTCAGCCAAGTATTCAGCTACTTATTGCTGTAGTTGTAACTCAAGTCCCTTGAAATCCCTACGTTTTGGTCATTTGTAGTGAAAACATGTTTGGAACACTAGCAGCAATAGAAAATCCCTTGAAAACCTAGATATAGTTACACTGTTGAGTGAAAATCAGCAGAAACCATAACCACTGGAACATAATAAAGCATCCTGTAAAAGTGAAGTGGTAGCTAGAAAAACAGGGTTAATTTAAAGTGCTATCCCAAAGCTGTATGTGGGCCAATGCCAGTAGAGAAAAGTCCATTTCCCCCCCCAGCCAGATAGAGCCCAGGACATCAGCACTACTTCAAACACAACAAACACTGTCTTCACTCTGCTTCAATGCCTCATCTCCCCCTCCCTCCTCCAACAGCTACAGAAACTTGAAATAATTGCTAATTCCAAATTTAGGTGATATGCACAAATATTCTGTTGAACAAAGTTTGGACAGCGAACAGTACACCTGAGTTCAGTCATACAAACTAACTTTTGTAAATAGGATTAGATGAATATATCCATGTCTCTAATATGAATCTAGATGTATTTTCTTACAAAACGCATTAATAGAAATATCCAGGCAAATACATACCATACAATAGCAAAAGCTTTAAGCCCCATTTAATAAGATGACTTTCTGATTAAAAATAGAAGGCAATTAAGATTTACTCAAAATTACAATTAAGAAAAGCTTTCACAGTGCAATATTGAAACTGTCACAAAGTTAAGAAAATACTGATATCAAAGTACAATCACAATGTTAAAGTAGACAAAACTACTATACAAGGGCATATCTTGTAAAATTAAAGGGAATGAACACAACATAGGGGACATCTCACGTCCCTGCTCTACATATCTCATTTCCTAGTCTTCAGAGTCATAATTGTGTCTTTCGGACATCAGTAGAAATCTTGGTAAAACTAAGAGGGTCATTCTTCTTTGTAGACCAGATTTCAAAGCCCAGTTACATCTTGAAAACACGTTCTTCATCACTGCACAATTTCAAAGTAGTGCAATATTGCCATGATGTGCTGAGGCATGAACACATAGCCTGTGTACAGTGCCATTCCAACAATGGAAACTAGCATGGAATCTGAATTTACAGTTGAGGAAAAAAGCATTTGAAATAGAAACTCCACAAGACATCACAAACTACAGCATTAAAACTTTAGTGGTTGCAATCTTATAACATTACATTTCTGACATATACACAATCAACTGTTTTCAGCAATTATGAGCCAAAGAAGAACCTACTGAACACTGAAAACCAGAATGCTAGTAGAACAATTAGCTGAACTGCAAAGGATGCCCTGCAAGTTATCTGCTGCCGTGCCAGTGACACAAGAGGACAGGCCAGAGCATGGGAAGTGTGATGGAGAACAGAAGATGGGCACTGAGAAAACATACATGTTCACATTCATCTTCTCAGATGCAGAGCAAGTCTTGCAGAAGCCAGCCCATTCACCTAAGCAGAAAAAAGTCAACCACCACAAAAATCCAAAACAAAACAAAACTACAATAATATGAGCAGCTTTACTGAATAACACCATTCTGATTTGTGGATGACCTCCTTTTTAAGGAGACAGCATTAGATCTTTTCTAACTACTTCACTCATAAAGCCTCAGAGCATCAGCATAGCTTCGAGTCAAGGTGTGTACTTAAATAAATACTCATTAGTACTTTACTATAGGAGATTGCACTGCAAAATAAACTTCACATAAAGCTATCAGCTAAAACATCTGCAGATGACCGCTTTATTAGTTGAACTCCTAACAGGGAACTTTTGTAAAACACATAGAGAACTGAGACAATAGCTTGTAAAGTACATGTACAGTTGAACTTTTGTCAAGCTCTAGGGCTTTAGAAACTTTAACTAAACAAATTCTGGCATCCGATTACTAAAAGATTGTGGTTTCAGAAAACTTAAGGTTTCAGAAATTCGAAAGTACACAGAACGAATAAAAAGCTGTCGATTCCATCCAGCTACCTGCAGGGATTCAGTAAACTTAGCCTGAAACACTGTAAAACACACCAGAGATTAACAAGCATGATAACAGCAGACAGCAGTACTCAGTTTCCACAGGTGAAACCAGAGGAGCTGTGTGTGCTCTGCGCTTTCCTGAAATCAAGTCTCCACAGCACAGGCAGAACAAGCACTCCACGACTGACTCGCCCACAGCACAGCAGAGGTATGAGGTGTGCCTAGTAGAGCTGCTTGGTGTATTTATAGTCCCAGAGGATTACACAGGAAGAGATACTAAAATGAAGGTCAACTCATAAATCCACATTTCCGTATCAGTGTTCACTTCTGATACTGGAGCACAGCCACAAACCATTAGTTCCCAAGGCCACTGTGCCCGCACTGCATCCACACTGCATCTGGCAGACATGACCCACCTACAGCCACAGCATCCAGTTTGAGGACAAAAAAAAAACATTTTTGAGATCAGAAGTGATGCTTGTGCCACTCTTTATATTTGTACATTATGTGGAAATTACAATATAAGCATTTTATGAAAGTAAACAAGCACACACTTTCACTTACTTAAATTTTGCACAAGGTAAAAAGGAAAAAAATACTCATGACTAATATAATTACAGGGAAAACAAAAGTTAGGTTTCCTCAGTGATATAGGCATGGCATAAAAGGAAGAAGGTATGTTAAAAAGGAACACAACATAAGAACCCCTACCTTAACAACTGTGCACAGTAAGTCTATAAAAACTTACTACTTCTCTTTTCCAGTAAACTCCATTTCTACTGACTTAACACAGGAAAAAAAAGACTGATCACACTGCTGTAACTTGGGCAACCACTTTTACATAACAAATGTGAGTTTCTTTACAAAACTGAGCAGAATCTCAGAAAAATACTTGTGATGCTGCAGCAATACTTAAGAAAATGCACTGCCTGTACAAAAGGGCCGGGTAAAGAAGCAAACCTATAAACAATCTTTACAGATGTGCCTTTACATGAGCATCTATCAAGTTCTACCACTCTAGAACAGCCAAGGAAACTTACCAGCTCGAGGATTAAACACCCATGTAATAAAAACCATGTGACAAAGCAGCAAGAAAGCCTAGGCTTTCAAGGTTTTGCAGTGTGTACATTTACCTTCCTCCAGTCAAAAATACAAAAAAAAAAAAATCATTAAAGACACTTAACCTTAACAGAAAACTCGGGATTTAAATGCAAAAGACAGAACCACCGTAACTCCAAAGATATAAACTTATGCCGGAGGAAAAAGGGACCGGGCTGCCAGACGCCCGGACACAGCACGCCAAACAGCAGAGTGAGGATTATTCCCAGCCGGGCAGGATGTTAGTTTGGAAGGGTGAGCTGAGTGCCCGCCAGCTAGGAGGGGTCAAGCCTCGGTGCCAAGCGGAGACTGCCGCTCCTCTGGCCGCC
>VXBI01001816.1:610178-703267 GCA_013397375.1 Toxostoma redivivum | reverse complement strand
CCCGGCCCGGGCGGGCTGTGCACGGCAGTGGCACCGAGCGCACCAGCGAACCCACGGGGGGGCTCGAACAGGGCTGGGCACGGCTGGGCTCGGGTCTCTGAGCCCGGGCAGGGCATCCCTGGGACAGTCCCCGGCACCGTGCCAGATGCGGGTGATAGATGCAAACACCTTTGGGAAGGATGGGGAGGAGCCCTGGAGAAACAGGACCGGGAGCCAGGTGGGGTTCACATGGGGAAAGGCTACCTGGAGATGCTGCTTGGCTTGTGTGCCCAGCTCAGGGTTTGTGTGCCCAGCTCATGGTTTGTGTGTCAGCTCAGATTTTGTGTGCCCAGTTCAGGGTTTGTGTCCCCCAGCACCATCTGCCCCAGCCATGGAGGCAGCAGCCCAGCTCAAGCTATCTCATCCCACTGAGGGGGAACTTGAAAATTGTTTGTTGCTCATGTCATATTGTGCTCTTTCTTCTGGTGCCTGGCTAGAGCTGGGGTTTCCTGTCCTTATCAGGGATTTACAGTGTCACAGCTCTTTAGGCTTCTCTGAATGCTCTGCTACCACTGGGCATTTCTGCCACCTGGGCATTGGTGGTTTTCTTATCTGACTTCCAGCAGCCACCTCAGTTCTGCTGCTGTGCTGCTGGGGGCTCATTTCCAACCTGAGATGGCAAATGGCAATCTGTGTTCCCCATGGCACAGAGGCCACCCTCCAGCCAGGCCTGGGCCAGTTGCAGTGGCAGCAGCCAAGCCAGAAATGGTATGAAGGTGTTATGATGGAGACATAAGAGTTTTCTGCTCAGCTCTTTCTGCCCCAGCAGCAGCAGCAGTAGCAGGAGACTGAATGGTTGGAAGAACAGGTTTAAAGCCACTGGTGCTGGCACAGGAGCAACTTTCAGCTTCCAAACTGCAACAGCCTTTTCTTCCCCACATTTTCCTTTGCCTCTGATGCTGTCTAGGTGGTGACATCTGGGCTGACAGATCACAACAGGCTGATCCATAAATGTAAAAAGACTTGAGGAAACATCTGTATGCCTTGCCATTCTCTGAGCAGAGAGATTCACATGATACTGTACCACATCCATCTGGCTCACTGCAAAAGATCTGTCTCAGAGCACATATCTGGACTTTGCTTTCCCTGCTAGAAGGAAAGAGAGATGTTTTGCTTTCAAATAATTGCATTAGACTTTGAGTTATCATGGTCCTGAAACTAAGATTTTTGTTGTGAGGGTTATTTTTTTGTTTTGTTTTGTTTTGTTCTGTTTTGTTTTGTTTTTATCCCAAGAGTTTTATGCTCTAGCCTATTTGAAAATGTCACTTTGGAATTTCCAGTCAGAATTGGTCCTGCTCTATTCTGGATGGGCAAAGAAATCAAAAGTTCTTTTAATCTTTCATTCTCATGTCAATAGGACTTTCCTGGAAGTTGGAAAGAAGAATCTGAAAGTAGAAAGACCATTTTTAGTACCTGTGGATCAGATATATTTTTGGAAATGATACCTTGGACCTTTCAGGAACAGCTGAGGAGTGAGTGGTGGTAGGAAGGGATAGATTTGGGCTTGGCTGGAGATGATAGAGGAGACCTCTGCAGTCTCTGCTCCCAAGTCAGCTCTGAAGGGATGAAAAGGGGGTTATTTGCCATCTCTGCAGCCTGGATTCTGGGCTAAGTGGGGAGACCAAGCTGATCTGTGAATTTGCCCTTGTCAGGCTGTAAGATGTTTGGAGTGTGCGGTCAGAGAAAAGGGTAGCTGAGGACAGAAAAAGGCTGCCTGGGGATTCCTGGGCTCCTCCATGACAAACAAGGGAGTATTCAGTAACTTCAGATGCAAGAAGGAAGTTTCTGGAGCATGAATGCAGTTGGTTGTGGGTGGCTGGCCACTGCTGGCTGAAAGACACAAAAGGGAACAGGCCACTGGGAATAGGCTGGGACTGAAAGAACACAGAAAGGAGAGGATTCTCCTGCAAAACCCTGCTGCAGAGGAGCAGCTACCAGTCTCTTGAGAGTCCCAGGAGAGTCACAATGCAGAAAAATGTAAGAAACAAATGGAATTTGAAAAGCTGTAGATGCAGCCGGGTCTAAAGATGGCAACAGGTGAAACCAGACGTTCTTCCTGGCTCCTGTTGAGGACATCAAGACATAGCATGGATTAGAATATTTTCCAGAAGGGAGAATCTTTCCTTTCACCAAGGAATAATGAGTCTTTTACCATTTCTTGCAGCCCCAGAAGCTTTCTGCAATAGTAAACTCATGCAAGAACCTGAAATATGCATCCCATTTGGGAATCTGACATGGAAAAGAAAATGGAGATAACAACAGTATGTTATAAGTCATCTGTACACTTTTGTTTAATTCAGCTTCAAAGGGTTTATTTAATATGAATAGAGAATAGAACAAAAGCAACTCCATCAGGCTGATGAAAAGCTCTCCTGGGACAGCAGTGCAAGGGACCCCATCTAACATAATTTAGATGTAATTCTGCAATAGAGCTGCAGATAATTCACAGAGTTTCAAATCTGGAGATGGCCTGGACCACCCAACCATGCATGAAGTTAATGCCAAACAGCAGAACTGTGTGCTCTGGTAAAAAAGGCTCCAGTTGACACTGGATATTTAGGGTTTAGTCTACAGAGTTCATGGGCAGAGCATGACTAAAACAGGATTTTCAAAGAGAGTCCTGAGTAGCAGCAGTGAAGTTCCATCAAGATCTTGGTATAAAGAGCTCTCTGATATTTTCATGTCACTCATTTGATCCCCACTGGATCCAAACTCTGCAATGTCTGAGACTTTTTTCCATGACTTTGTTTTGCTTTACAAAAAGAAACAACTGTTGTGAGGATTGCTAAAAAAAGCCAGAAGTCCCCAAAGCACTGTTTTATCTTCATGTGATCAGTCAGTTCATATCCAGATCAGACCATGTAATAAATAATTCCAAGTTCTAAGATGTTTACCCTAAAATTATAGGAGTAAAGAAAACAAAAATTGCCACTCATGAAACGAGACAAGGAGAATGCTAAAACTATTTCCATTGACCCAGCTGATCAAGCATTTTAAGGAATAACCTAGCTGAAGTTCAGCTGTGACACTGAAGTAAACAAATTATTTTAAGCAATTTTTAGACAACAGAAAAGCAATACTATGGTCAATTACTAAATGAGAGAAGAGAGAAGAAATAGCAGTTACCCTTTGTCACTGATAAACTTTATATTATAAGCTTTAAGGTGTCATAATGCTGATTTCTGTGGGATGAAAGCAGAAAGGAGGGATGGCAGCAGGCAGGAGCAGCTGTATGATGACAGAGCTCTTGATGGAAAGCGAGGAACAGGAAAAAATTGCTTTTAAGGAAAACAGAACCCATTATCTTTCAGTTGGTTGGGGGGGAACTTTGAAAAGGGAATGGAAATCAGAAACACGGAACAGCTGAGGCTGGAAGCCACATCTGGACATGGTCTAGTCCAACCTCTCTGCTCAAAGCAGAGTTTCCTAGAGCAGACTGTTCCAGACCTTGGCCAGTTGGGCTTTGGGTATCTCCAAGTGTGGAGACTACACAGCCTCTCTGGGCACCCTGTTCCACTATTTGGCTACCCTCACCATGGAAAAATCCTTCCTTATGTTCAGAGGGACTGAACTGCTCCTGGACCTCAGTTTGTTTCCTTTGCTTCCTGTCCTGTTAGGGGACACCAAACCAAGAGTTTGGCTCTGTCTTCTTTAGAGCCTCCCATCAGAGATCTCTTGTGGAGGGTAAAACAGGAGCTGCAGGGATAAAAGGCACCAGGGAAGATGAGTCTGTGGGAAATGCAGACAAGCAGGGCACTGACAGAGTGACAGAGGAGCACAGCAATGTGGGCCCATCCAACGCTGCTGACTTGAATGAACTTCAAGTCTCATCTTTGGATGCATGACTGAACTTGTCAGGGAAAACATGCATGTACATCAATGAAGTATGAGGCATAACAACAACAAACACGGAGCATTTCCTAGAAAGACTGGATTTTTTCACAGAAAAAACACACCAGGAGCAGCTATGTTATATGGGAACTATGGGTTGGGGAGTTTCCCAGAAAGCCAGCTGCCCCTGTTCCTAATTATTTGTTATTCATCTCTGTTTCAGTCCAAAATGAGGTCTGATTTATGGGAAATTACTTACAAAATGAAACATGGAAATATGGGATGCATGATGATTAATGGGAGCAATGATATGTGCCTGCAAAAATGCAAAAGGGCGCAAACATCCAGGAGGGGAAGCTTGACGTGGGGTGACACTAGAGGGTTTTCCTATGAGTAAATGAATAAAGGCAATGTATTTTCTGGTGGTGATGCTCTTAGCTCATGAAGGAAGCTCTGAAGAGAAGGTTGGGCAACATGGTGGGAAACATTTCCTCACTCCTGCCCTGAAGAGTCCACTATGGGAAAGTCTTTTGTGTGGGATCTTCCAGAAGGCTCAAGTTTAATTTATGTATTGCAATGTTTTGCTTCATTTTGCAGATATGATGGGTACTTTATTACTCCTTTGTTTCCTTGTTAAGATGCTGATGCAAAGCAACAAAGTTCTGGCTTTCAATATAAAAAGCAAAAAGAATTTGAGAAAATATGTTTGAATAATGGATTTTTTAAAAAGCATCACTTGATAAAATAAATTACTTTTGGATGGCAAACCACAAATGCCATCACACTCAGTATCAGGACTCAGACTCTTCCTGCCTCAAGATATTAATGCTCAGAAAGGGAAAGGTTATCTTTGGTCTATTAATAGCTTTCACAAACCACCTCAATAACTATGCCACATGATTGGACAGGGAAGCAGTAGTGATGAAGGTTTCAGGAATAATTTATATATAGTCCAAACTTTCCTGAGGCAAGAGAAAGAACTGGATGATCTCCTGAGGTCATGACTCCCTGAAACCAGAGTCTCCATGGCAGGAAGATGAAAATGACCACTACAGTGTGATGACTGTCTGCTCCCCTGGGAGTGTGGTAGGTCATCTACAGCCCTACCCCATCAATGCTACATTGATTTCTTCTCAGCTTTAAGTTCTCATCGTTATTTTCAAAGTATATGTTCATTCTGTTATGCAAGGGACATAAAGAATAACAAGAAGGGTATGTCAGCCAGAAAAGGGAGGTTGGACTATGTGATCTTTAAGATTCTGTGCCTCAAGCAGCAAGGTAAAATTTTTACCCCATATTTCCATTTCAGATTAACAGCAGGACACACATGAATTCTCTGCCACTCCAGCAGATGCTGCTGCTTACCTGGTGAGAGCTGAGATGCTCCCTGAGGAGAGAAGGCAGCCTGCTGGGGCACATGGGATGGTCTGTGAGAGTCAGGACTGCCCCAGACCCTCCTGTGCCAGCTTCACTGGGGGCTCTGCATCACCAACTAAGGGCAGGGAATGGCCTGGAGCATCTATCAAGAGTGATGTCAGCTAATTACCACCTCGAGGATTCAGGAATGACTTGGTGCACTGTGAGCTAATGACTTCCAGGCATGATACTTGGCAGGGCTACCATTGTTATTTTGCAAGGAGACTTCAGTGTCTCTTCATGCAGCCAGCCAGCCAGAGTGCTGTGGATGTGCTCTTTGCTTGCCTGTTGCACAAGACATTGGTGGAACTCTCCCTACCTATTTGTTGACCTTTCCTCCCCTTCATTCTCCCTCTACTAGCAAACACAGATAGGTCATTGTCTCCAAAGGAGTCTTCACTCATTAGCAAACAACACCCAGAAAAAGGCCACATCCTTTTCCAAATTACAATCCAGCCTTCTAAAGATGGATGTCAACAACAGATTGATGAATTCAGACGCAGCTTTGAGATTTCTCAGAGGAATTGAGGATTTCCATTGTCAGACATGGCTATTGTGCTACAAAAATGACTCCCAGCTGAAGGAGTGAGAAAACATTTTGAAGAACAGCTCAACAGTATTAAGAAAAGCTGGATACCCTGGCACCCTGGGGGAAAAGCTGCTAACAAAGTTAGTGAGATGGGCTGGGACAACATTTGAGTGTCACAATATTTCATTGCATAATCTTTGTCCTGCTTACCCCCAGCTCTCACCAAAGACAATGGAAGCGTGGGGTTTGCAGTTCCTTGCAGGAGACAATCAGATTCTTGCATCATCAAGTCCTTTTTCTTTTTTTCTACAAGCTTATAAAAGACAGAAATGCATTCTTGACTGCAAACTAACATTCAAAGTCTCATGAGAACAGATACCGCTCCCTTGGCCATAAAACTTTGGTGAGGGCTCAGGATGACCGTGATGAATCTCATGGAGAAACAAGCCCAAATAAACACAATTCCAACGAATAGAGAGTGCAATCATCCCATCCACAGATGAGCTTGGTTAGCTCTTGTTTCTGCAGCCCCTCTATGGCACCCTGTTACTGCTCAGACCGTGTCAGACACAGCTCATTAGTGAAGCTGCCCCCGTGGATTTTCCAGCCCCTTACCATTTTACAGATGGACTTGGCCTCCTCAGAGAACTTATGGGAGTACACCTCCTCTGTCTCCAGCACTCTTCTGTCCACTTCTTCCCTCTTCACCTTCTCTTTCCTTCCACGGAACGGCGATTGCCCAGCAATCATTTCATAAATGAGACAGCCTAGCCCCCAGTAGTCAGGGCTGAGTGTGTATCTCTGGTTGTTCAGCACCTCTGGAGCTGTGGAGGAGTGAGATGCCTTCAGGAGATGATTGCTATTCACATAGGCAAAGCACTTAAATGCCTAGAAGTTTCATTTTGGTGACTGAATACACATGCACAGAGAATGGTGGGTAAAATAGAAAAACACCTCCTGGTTGCAGCTGAGGGCATTGCAGGAAATGCAGCATGCTACAAGCCATGGTGCTCTCTCTACGTGCCACATGCCTTGTGCATGCTGTCTTCTGACTTCTTTATCAACTCAGTCCAATTTAAAAAAAATCATGAAATAAGTTGGATCTAAATATTAAGCAGAAACCTAATTTTAAGAGTTCCTCCAGATTTCTCCATTTAGGGAAGAAATGAAATGCAAACACACATCCTGTAAACAGCCTTGACATTTCTTCAAAAGCAAATTCTGTCTCTTTGGTCAATTCATAGCTTTTCTTTTTCCCCTTCAAAGAAACTCCAATCCATTAATTTTGTGTTGCAACCACAGACAATGCTTTTTGGGCAGATAGCCACGGTCTTACAGGCACCCTCACCTCCATGCATGGGTACAAACACACATCTGCACGTGCCCACGAGCACAGAGCCTTAGTGTGCACGCAAACTTACACTGGGATAACAAAATTTAGACATGACAACTGATTTGCTTGCTTTCATTAAAGTGTCCATATGGTGCAACAGTGGCTCACATCAGTTAGTTTCTATTCAGTCAAATAAGCATAAGCAATTTTTACTCCAAGAAATATGCCCACCCAGAGAATGCATGAAAATAATTACGTTGAGTTTAGAAAACAGATCTAGTTAAATAAGGGAGTGTAGTTTTTGGGGTTTTTTTAACCAATGTACAAATCTCTACTTGTCTTTTGTGCAGCCTCCCCTGCACATAGAGGAAAGCTCAAGATGAGCACAGGTGTGGACTTACCCATTTTATCATAACCATACAAATATATTGTAACTCCTATACAAAGCAGCAACTAGAAGGAAACCTTTATTTTGGCACATAACCCTCCTAAGATAAATCAACACTAAATCACTAGAATCCCAGTTGTTGTCTCCCCTTTCAATTTTCCTTGCTGATTTAAGGTTGCAGACCAGCCTCACTGAGAGCTGTAGAGATCCATCCTTTCACCCTCTCCTGATTTTCACTATCAGGATTGCTGTGGGAGTTGCTGCATGGAACTGGACCCAGGTGAATGTGGATATTTTTTATTCTTTTTCTTAAGCTTACTTGGCAGAAATCTCTCTAAAAGTCAAGTAATCTCAGCAAGTTTTTAAAAAGATGAGCTGTGCAAGACTTACCCATATACCCTACTGTTCCTACTCTTCCACGGATTGATTCACCCTCAGGGATTTTAACAGCTAGACCCAAATCAGATATTCTAATATGGCCTGGAAGGAAAAAAGAAACAAAACAACATAAAGCAGATATAATAACCTGACCCAAATTAGTCCAAAATCCACAACTGTGGTCATTGTTGAAATACTCCTGCAATTTACTGCTCAGACATTTTAAGGAAAGAATGTTCTGAATCACTGAATTGGAGCAGTTTCATTGATATGGAAAAGAGGAATTATTAAGGGCACTACAACACAGTGAAATAAATGTTAACAGTAAGGCTGTGGACTGCAGTGGATTGTATTAGGTATTTTAAAACCATGCAAAAAGGCAGAGAGAAGCATGCTGTGGGGAAGTATCTTGAAGTGATCACAGAGGATGGATGGGCTGACACAATTCTGTAACTCTGATGGCTGAAGAGGCTACATCTGGTCTGCAAGTCAGCACCAGATTTGATTATCACTGCCTTCAGCAACAAATGGGTACCTGGGTTTGCATAAAGCCAGACTGGGCTCAGCAGAGGATGAAAGTACTTTCAAAAAAGGAGAGGGAAGCACAGCTTTAGAAATTAGAGCTCCCTTTGTGTTGCATCAGCCTTGCAACAAGCATGGAAAAACAGCAAGGGAAGGCAGAGGGCCCCAGCAATGCTGAGCTCTCGAGAACAGCCCCTGCTGAGGGCACGGCTGCTTCCTTCCATCTGTGCACCGAGCTCCAGCAGCTCACCCACCCCAAGACAGGAATTCCAGTCTAGGCTCAGCCTCTTAATCACTGCAGAGCATTATTTGTCTTTGTGCAATATATATCCTAAAACTAACTTAATCTGCTTTACTGTGAAAGCGTCTCTGTAAACCTCCGAGACTCACCATAATCATCCAGCAGGATATTTTCTGGCTTCAGATCTCTGGAAATGAAAGATAGCAGTTATGGCTATGAAGCTGGTTTTGATAACACAACCATACAACTGCATGAGGGCATTTATTACTTGTAATAAACCAGCTGAGTGTCAACTCAAACAGCAAGGAACTCCTGAAACCAATACAACCTTTTACAACTCACTTCACAGATAGACTGAAACCATATGTCTTTTTCTAAACTGGAGTTACAATTTTTCACTAAGCCAAGCTTTTAGTTCCTAATCTATCCTATAATGGACTCATCCATCTAGTCCTGTAAGCCCTATAAACGAACCCCTATAGTCCTGTGTGTTGTAAAATCTCAGTAATATTTTCTGTGATAAAATCTTATGGTAAAAAAGAAAAAAAAAAGAAACTAGGTTTTAAAACACTTTATTTCCATGTGAAAATGGAAATAGCAATCTGTTGGGCTCAAATTTTCTATGTCTGGCATCTGAGTCAGACCAAATATGTGAATGTGTGTCCATGCACTTGCACACTTGTGCAATAATTTTATTGAGTTGGGAAAATGCAGGGCAGAGGGGAGAATGCTGTGCCCAGATTAAGATTCTTCTTACAAACATTTATGAAACTCTAGTGTCTGTGTGGCTTGGAGCAATGCCATGAAAATTGGCAAGATGGTCAGTCTGATGTCACAGATGTGCCTTTTACTGTTCCTGAAGAAAAGAAAAAAAAAATCCCTGAATCTATGCAAGGTATAAACTTCAGAAGTAAATAACCTTGGTTTTCATACATTTAGCAGAGCCTTGGCAGATCATTCTTCTGAAAGGTTTGTCTGCACAAAACCTGCTCCACCAGCTGCTGTTTTGAGATGCCTCCCAGCCCAGCCACGCTGTCCCCTCCTTGACCAAGGCTGTTTTCCAAACCTTTCCAAACCTTTCCACTCTGCAGCTGCTGCCATTCATTCCTGGGCTGCTGTTGAGGTGGGAGCAGGCAGGATCCTTCCCATCCTGCCTGTGCAGAGTAGGAATTAATCCAGCCCAGGAGATGGGAGCAGAGGTGTCAGAGGGGAGAGATGGCCATGCTGGGTAGGGAGTGTCCCAGAAGTGTCCCAGGACTGGGCTTTGCTGGCTCAGGAGCCCGAATGAGGCACCAGCAGCTGGGTGAGGCAGGGAAAACAGCTTTGCTTCAATTCACCACATCATGCCCTGGCTTTTATCTAGAGACAGTGCTCAGCCTGGTGCAAACCCAAGCACTGCTTAGCCTCTTCTTTTTGTAAGGTCTCCTCGCATCTGTGAACCAGCTTGGTTCTGTTAACTTCCCAGCAAGAGACATTTCTGTGCAAAGAGCAAAGAGAGGGCATGTACAAGAGAAACCCTTCCACCAGGGACAGGGCAGAGCACAGAGCCTGTGCAGGAGCCCACCCCACCTCCCAAGCTGGACCACTCCAGTATCATGAATTTTCCTGTGCATGGAGAGGGGTATTTTATAGTTTTGACAATGCCAAGACTGGAATTTTGAAACTTGCCTTATTTTTATTTATGATTTCAAGCAAAACACAGAGTGCTGTGAGTACTCTCTTCTTCTTGCTTCAGACCTTCCTGACCTCCAAGATAAACGGCACTCAGTGCCCAGTGGTACCAAGCCTACTTTTCAAATAAACAATGCTGAAATATGTGAAGGGCAGCTGAATACTGAGGAGAAGCAGTGATTTTGTTTAACATACCACTGTGGGCTTTCCCTGCCTACCAGCAGAAGGTTTCCAATGCTGGAGCAGCAGGGTCAAGAGCATAATTTCTTTATTTTTGAAAATGTGTTCTAAATCCTATAAGAATAATTTCCTTGAAGAACTCAAACTTCATCAGTTACTTCATCTTCTGCTCAGCAGTTATTAATCCCACTCAGAACTGTAACTGGGGGCCAGTGATAAGAATCCTACATGCAATTTGGGAAATGTTGTCTTTGAATGAGAATATGAGAGACTCCACAAGGACTCTGAGAACACCAGTTCAGTCCTTACAGTCCACTGTGATTCAGGGCAATTAGAGGAAGCTTTCCTCCCCTCTCAGACATCAGTTGCCATTCCTGTTTTCAGACTTCTGATTCCTCAGGATCAAGGCTGGCTTTCTTTGCATGGCCAGCACTTCCAAGGGTTCATGACTGAAATGTCCAGGAGGAATAAAACTCCCTGGTGGACACACTGACACGTAAAGCTACTTCCCAAAGGCTCAGCTTCCCACTTGTAAAGTAGCCTTGCCCAAACATACTGAAACATCCACTGCTGGCACTGTGCCCATGCTCAAAAGGCAATTGTTTGGCTGTGCAGCCTAAAGAACTCAATTAATCACTGTGGACAAGGCTTTACCATGTATTTGTGCAATGCTTGGGACAATGTGGACTTGATGCTGACTGGAGCTTCCAGGCATGGCTATAGGCATACATTTTTAAAAAATTACATACGTTAAAAATATTTCTATAAAACAAGAAAAGTTATATATAAATCAAATATAAGATATAAAATAAACATATATATACATAATATAAATAATGTAACACAAAAATATAATATATATAAAAATAATTTGAGGCGAACCAGCAGCTTTTTACATTTGCTTTCTGTGAACAACCAACCCATTGACCTTTACTAGCATGAGGCAGTTGAGAAATGCTACACAAGTGCCATGTTTGACAAGGGAATTCTGAATGAGATAAATCTGACTCTGAGCCTGGTTGTTCTCCCGGGTCACGTCTGCAGCGTGCGTCAGCAGCAGCCCAGGAGATGGGCATGCATTTTCCAACGCTGTGATTTACTCAGGAGCATTTTGTTTATAGAAAATGAAATTAAGTCTGAAGAATAAGTGTTTTCTGATGAATTATTCGCCTTGAGAAGGCGGTAGCATTTAGCTGCTGTATTTTATTGACCTATATAGCACTCCTCACGGGTCCCACACCGTGCTGCGCTATTACAAATGAGGGGTCTCTGCAGATGCTCCTGAAATACTGCTGGAAAATGTCACCTACAAGGATGTGGTATCATTCATCACCAAAATGAATGTGCCACCTGAGGTGTAAAGCAGCAGCTCTTTTAAGAGTAGCATGAAAACTCCTGCTTAAGGAAGTAGGTGCCATTTCTCTCAGAGCCATGCACAATTTTAGGTGGCCACATCTGAGTTTTTCTATTGCAAAATGGCATTAGTAATGTATTTTACCAGCCATGTTATGAATGTGCCAGTCAATCTTTTTTCAATAAAATATGACTATGAAACACTATACTACGACCTAAAATGTTTGAAAATGTGGTAGGAGGTTTTCTTAGGGAAAAGGAAGCCAGACACTTCACTTACAATTTGATTTTTCAATTGACATTAAACACTTAGTACCATTTTGTTCCTTGGGGAAAGAAAAAACCTCCTTCTTGGGTGAGCACCAACTAAATCAGCATGTTATCTGTCTGCCCTCTGTGTGCCAGCTAGCAAGATGCAAGGCAACCAAGTGTCACTTTGTTAGAGATCTCCAAAGAACAACAATATTGCAATTTCTACTCATACAAGCTCATGCAGCCTATGTATTACACACAGGCATATCAAATGATTTAAAGCGTGGCTTGGCTTTTAAAAATAGCATCTTATTGTCTATTAATCATTGTCCTTGGAAGTTCTTTCATCAATTTACAGGCCCTCTTCTGCTGTGAATGCCAGCAACGATGATTTCACAAGCGGGGATGATGAAGACAAACATGAACTGTTGTTTACAACTACAGTGGCTGCTGATTAAAAAAAATAAATCCTTGTGGAGTCACAAGAACGCTGTCTGCAATCTGCTTGCTTATCCAGCCTGCCCTGGAAAAGTGCTTGTGTAGAGCTGCAAGCCAAACTGGAAGCTGAGAACTTGGGATCTGCCCCGGTGGAAGCGGCGGTGGCGGCGCCGGGCAGCGCCGTGCCCGCTGGCTGCACCCATGGATGGTGGGATGCTGCCAGCAGGATGCCTCTGCTGTGTGCTGGGAATGGGCCCCCTTCCATGTCTGGCACGCCAGGATCACCATGATTTTATCTAGCTAATCACACTCACACCAGTGGAAATCCATGCTCCCTGTCTCAGACACCCTCTTGGGATTGCTCGCCCTCTGCAACAGGAGTTTTGCCACATCTGACATGCTGCAGCCCCTCGTGCAATATAACCTAACTAATGAAAATAGAGGCTTGGATGGAATGATCTCCATTTCATCCCAACTAGGAACTCTATTTCTTAATGAAATCCCTTTAAAGGAACTTCCATCATTTTGTTATGTCGCCCACTGCATGCTGAGGTAGGATTTGGGGAGCTTTGTGCTAGTTCTGGATAATTTAGACAGGATGTATTTAGGGAAGCAACTGCTTCCTTCCATGATTACTGTATCATGTTGTATTTATACAGGGCTCTGCAAAATTTCAGCCAAAGCATCTCAGCTGTACAGCACCACAATAACAAGGGAGGAAGCAGACAATTCTTTTCCTACCCAGAAAAGACATCCTAAGACTCTAGAGAGTGCTTACCTGTACACAGTATTTTCTCTGTGTAGGTCTTCCAAGCCACAAAGAATCTCTGCTGCATAAAACAAAGCTCTTTCCTCCTCGAAGCCTGGGTTTCCCATGTTGTAGATATGAAACTTCAGGTCACCTCCGTTCATTATGGTCAGAACTAAACACAGTGCATCCTTTGTTTCATAGGCATAGGCTAAATTGACCTAGAAAAACATTTGCAGCACAGTAGTGACAGTTCATAAGACTGCTAAGAAGGAAGTGCTAGCTTTTCATTAAAGATTTTCTCCAGAAAAAGAAAAAAATACTTTGAATTTGGCATGGGCTTTCTTACAATGGCAAACATATATTTTAAAAGCACAGAAAAATCAGATGTTAGGATTCTACAGATTAATTTATGGAATCCAGCCTATTTATCACCAGAAACCCTCAAGGCTCAGAATGGCTTCAGAGGCTGGACAAACATACTAATTCTGGGCATATTTTCCCATGTATGAGAAATCTTAGTAATCAAGGGAATCTACACCTCCTGCTGCACCATTTTGCATCTCAGTGAGCTCCCTGGAAGGTCCAGATATCGCAGTTCTGGGGTGATCAAATGGACCATCACAGAGATGTGAAGGTCAGCATCATCCCTGGGAGGCTCTGGTGGGTGCTCAAGGAACAATTAGACCAGCTAAAACCCACCCACCATTTTAAATATGTGCCATCCTCTGGCAGAAGCAAGTGAACATGTGAGCAAACACCTTGCATGTGTTGTATATATGGTGTTTCCTGAAATAAGTATAAAGAACGTGGCAGATGCTGAAATAACACTTTTTTTTTTTTAAATTAAATTTTAGGCAAGTTTTAAAGGAGGCACACGAGCTGGTGTGACTCAGGAGAGCCCTGCATCAGGCTGACCAGCTCCACCTCATTGCTTAGATGCTTCTGCAAGCCAATTTCATCTGATCTGTTTGGGATGAATCTCCTTCAGTCTCCTCCAAGCACATCTCTCCCAGACCCTGGGAATTTAGGTAATGACTCTGGATAAAATAGCTCATCCTGATGCAGCTGTGATGCAAGCCAAGGCTGTAAAACACAACATACTTTACAGGCACAGGTCCCTACTGCATTTTTCACGGACCAGAGCCTAAAGTGAGGCTCAGCAGAGGTACCTGGAGCAGGGCTAAGGTGCAAAGCAAAGGGACTCAGCTTTTCCCGGAGCAGGAGACGGAGGAGGCACTGGATTCAACCAGAACAGCGCCCAGCAGGTGAGCGGGGAACCACGGAGTTCAATACTCACTACAAACTGACTATTGACTTTTTCTAAAATCTGCTTCTCATTGAGCGCCATGGATTCGCCTTTCCTCTTCTTTATCCTCTTCTTCTCTAATCTCTTGCAGGCGTACATCTTCCCCGTGGCTCGCACTTGGCAGGCGCAGACCTGCGAATTGAGCACAACAATTGCCGGGTAATTCGAAGCAAGCGCTGCCGTGTCTGGGCTGCGCTTTACTCCTCAGCATCTCTCGGGTTTAGTCCTTTTAAGGCGAGAGACGGCGGCTTAGCGAGCCAGGCTTAGGCGGGGCAGCTGGGGGACTGACTACTGTTTCCAAACCTGCTGCGGAGTAATGGTTTAATTATTGCACTTTCCTCCGCCCGCTTCCTCTCCCACCTCCTTTTGTCTTTTGTGCAGATTGTAATCTCCGAGTCCTGCCTCTGCTGCCACCCCCAGACACCAGGAAAATACAAATAAGGGTGTGACCCCAATTCCACTGCGGATGCAACAGCTGGACGCAAAATAGCTCTCAAAAGTGTCCTTTTGAGATTAAGGGGTCATGAGGGGTTAAGTAGAACTGCCAGCAATTAATGAAAATCAGCCTCTGTCACATCAGGCTCCTGTACCTGCATTTTCAAAAACTAAAAAACACTCTTAACAAAAAGTTTCAGAATTACTCACCTCCCCAAAGCCGCCTTTCCCCAGTACCCTGTACTGCCTAAACGTGTTTTTTGTTACTGGTTGCCTGGAAGAAAAGGAAATAAATAAATAAATAACCCCCCCACCACACTAGGTTTAATGCACTCTCAGCGATTTATTTATTTCAGAGAATACTTTTGAGAAGCAAAATAGATAAATATTATATAATACCATTATTTCAAGGTAATTGTATTATATAATATAATACATAATTATGTAATTACATTACTTCAATACTATGTATGGCTTGAACTTTTCAATTCCAACATATTAAGCTGTAATAAAATACAACACATTAGTGAGTCATCAGTATAATTTCTGCTAACATCTTAGGACCAAGGAGGGTTCTGAATCTCTATTATACAGCTTTGGCCTTTGATGAGCAAAGAGGAAGCCTGAGATCTTCCAGTAAGATATTAATTCCCATGACATATAGGATGGGCTAACACATGGCTTTGCTTGGCCAGCAAGATGAGAAAAAGAGTCCCAAAATTCAAACCACCAGAAAATACTCCTGTTGTGTTAAACAAGACATGAAACTTATATGAATCAAAGGCAGAAACAATCCTGAGAGCAGGAGAGGTGGATTTACGTGACATTTGCAGGCTGGGAGAGCAGGAGGACAAGATCCAAGCCATCCCATTCCCTCTGGGCTACCTCTTCCTGGGGGAGCGTCATGGGCAAGAAGGGAGCAAGATCTAAATTAAGGTTAAATAAATCTGTTCCTGAGGGCAGAGTGTTCCCTATCACTTGATATGATCCCCATACAATCTCTCAGGCTTCCCACAAAATCTGCTCCACCAGAATGGCTCCAACTCCACATCCAACTTTTACTTTGCCACTGTAAAAGTTTATAACAAGACAGAAGAAGAATTCTAGGCTCAGTGAGATCCCATTTTGTTTCCAGCACCAGGGTTTTTCAAGGATCCCAGCAGTGGATGTGAATTTTCCTGCTATCCTTGCTCCCCTCTGGCTGGCAGCCAGCCTGCAGAGGGAGCACAGTTATGTGGCTGTTCCCACCACAGGCATGATGAGGTTGATGACAATGAAGAATAAATGCTGAAGCAAAATCCTTTTATTAATGCCCATTATTGTTTTCCAAAGTAGGGGAAGAAGAGCATGCAGACAGTAAAAACTGTAAGACGAAAAGATGTTATTTTCAGTATTCCACGAGGCTGCTGCAAATGCTTTTGGGGTTAAAAGCAACAATTAGTAGTGATAACTACATGTTCAGCAATGTCCCTGGAATAAATGGACTCTGTGACTGCTCCTTTGGAGCCAGCAGGCTGTCAGAAGGAGCTGTTGATCACTCCATACTACTAACATCTCTTTAATAATCTTAAAAACAATTATCTCAACTTCTTAAGCCAGGCATATCCAACAGCTTGCTGCTCTTGTTGGGGGAATGAAAAAAAAATCCTCAAAGCACTGCAGAAAATTCCTTATCCCTAATGTGAAAACAGATAGGAAATAGCCTGGCTAGAGATGAATCACCCAATGTTTTTCAATTGAAATGGAAAGTAAATGCTGGGCTCAGTGAAGATGGCATGTGGAGCATGTCTTGGCATGAAATGGCTCTTCCCTCTGCCCACCCCTCTCGAGCAGCAGCTTTGCAGCTTTCCAGGGAGAGGAACTGGCACAGCTCCTTTGATCTGGAGGCGTCCTGCTGACACTCACCGCTCACGGATCCGGCCCTGGCTCATCCGCCGTAATTAATTCCATTTGTGGAAAATGGGGCTTCTCTCAGCTCAAGGTCACTGTCACCCAGCAGTGACCGTCTGCTGCAGCTCCCCCTGACAAGGGGAAGGCACAAACTCCTTTCCTTGCAAATTAATACCCACTAAGGCTGCCTGGTTATTACATGTGCTCAGGAATGTCCAGCCAATAAATACAGAGAGGAGCTATAAGCCACATTTTTTCTCTGTTTTAGAGTGATTTAATAACAGTGACAACTGGTCCAGACAAAAAGTCCCCACATTCAGAGGGTAGCTAAACACAAAGACAGCTGAAGTTGTTGAATGTACATTAATCATACCCAATATGTTTAATGTACCTAAGACCATTACATGGTTGAACACTTGAGCTGTAGAAGCAAACATTATCTCAACTTTCAGATTTTGAGCATATTCTACAGACTTTTCATGGAAAGTAAAAATAATTTTTTATTCATTTTTATTAAAAAAAAAAAATCTTGTGACACTTACCTTTCCAACCACTTCCACTGGAGAAACCTGTCGAAGTACATGCTGTTTAGGTACTCTTGGAATGGTTCCCCACTGAGGTGGTCAAGGACAGATCTATCTCAGATGAAAAGGATATATAAGCATTTTATAATCCTGAACTTTGAGCAAAAAAGAAACAAAACAAGAGGAGAAAAATCCAGACTTCTTCTACATTAGGACTATGTTATTTCTACCTTATTTTGTACTTATTTTGCTCACTGTTTCAATATAAAGTGATGTGCTTGATATATTTCATAACAGGAGGCCTCATACAAGCTGAATACTGGTGACACTTGATGGAAATTATCAGGGCAACTCCCACTGGCTTTAATGGACTTGTACAGAGGTTGTTAGCCACCAGACAGTGAATGTCTTAGCTTCTGTTAGTAAACTGAAACAACATCCTCAGGAACTGAGCTCCTAAACTTTGAGGGATGTTTACATCTGGATAGAAAATTTCTGGCTGAAGCCTATTTCTATCAAAGAGAGACCATCAGAGGCGTCATTTTGAGTAAAAAGATCCGTTTCAATTTCAGCTATACAGAAGAATTAGTACATGTGACTAAAGTCAAAGGGGATTTCCTAACAGCTGTGTGCTTTATAGAGTAAAACTGAGGAAAGAAAAGTCTGAACAAGGATGTGGATTTGCTTTTGGATCAAGAAAAGAATTTTGGGGCTCATGCAGTGGTTGCAGTCTTTTGCATAATGGAAGGAATAAAGGAGTAAAAAAGTCAGTCTGCAAATGTGAGAAGAAATCTGTTGCTTGTGGCTGGCAGCAAACAGCCAGAGAGCATCAGGCATCCTGTAAGAAAGGCCAAAGGTTTGGAACTAAGAAAACATGGGCTGAGATGGGAGCTGTCTGGAATTAAGGTGATCATGTTGTTTAACAGCTCCTGGTGCTGGTTCTTGCTTTGCTTACTGGGGCACCTCTGCTGGCAGCATTGGGTTTGGGTGAAAAGTCCCCAAAGAAATGAGCATTTCTGTCTGGGTGTACACAGACTCGTTTGTGTCCATGTCTGAGGGTGTACAGACACATTTCAGATCTTGCTGGAAGGAGGAAATCCTCTCTGAATGACTGCTCTAGTCTGGGGATGGATAGTCCATGTCTTACCCTGGGGCAGTTCTCTGAGCAAACAAGTCACCATGAGTAATATGTCTCTGCTCAGTTTAGTTCCTCTCTGATCATAAATTAGCATTTTTGGAGTTTCTCAGCTATTACATTATTTTTTTTTTTGTAATTCTTGCACCATCAGTTTGGAGAAGGCAGGTAATTGCACATGTTCAGTATGCACAAGTCTAATTGTTGATGTCTTCATTAGCTTTGACTGGACACAGATCATTGCAGTTTCCCTTAATGGATTAAAGATTACAAAATAAAATTAGAAGTCTTAATTTGCTTTAACAAATGTCCAAATTCAACATCAGAATTCTAGGTGAAGCTAGAGGAGGACAGGAGCAGACAGTCAAAATGTTAAAGGTAAAAGCAGAAGTTAAGTTATACACACATTTTTCTTGCAGACTGCTTTTTATCTATGAAGATGTGAATGAAACTCATCCTATCCCTGTTCCTCCAGGACAGCAGCCTTGATATTTGCATGTATGTCTCCCTTTTCTGGTCTGACTGTGAACCCTTCCAAAATTAATATCATTCAGTACCAGTAAATACCAACAGCAAGTTCTTAAAACTTCCTTTTGACCTGATTTTATTCCGTGTGAAATGATCAGCATATTTATTAACAAGGTCCCAAACCTGGCTCACTCCTGAGTTTCAGCTGGGATAAGGAAGGAGCCTGCATTAAGTGGTGTCCAATGCTCGCCCTTTCCATTCAGTTAATTAAAAGCTGCACGTATTTTAAAAGAACAATAGCTGCCTTTCAGCAGTTGTTTGCTTTTCAGTTCCCCTCTTTGGCAACAACAAAGTGCATTTTAGAGGGAACTGTCAGCTTTCAAACCGATTTGAGAGCTGGAAATAGGCACCAGGGGGGTTTGTGTGGAGCACAGCTCTGCCTTTGTCACTGGGACTGGCACCCACAACTGGGGCGAGTCACAGAGCATCCTACAGGACACCAGGCCAATGCAAGGAAACTGCCTGTGCCATAAGAGAGGGCCAGAAATAACCCACAGCTCCTACCAACGCAGAGAATAACTGGAACCAGAAAAGGTCAATGAAATGAGTCAAAACAATGAATGACAGCGGAGCAAATTTTACAAATCCCCATTACATCACCCAGGGAAAACAAGCCGTGCTCAGCCAGGAACCACATGGGCCCGCGTGCCATGATCCCTCCTTTTCATATTTTTATTGGTTTATGATCTCCTGGCGTGGACGGGCTCGGGGCAGGGGTTGCAAATGCAGATTGCATACCTGGAGCTTTAGCACATAATGGCACAAATCGCTGCAGAAACTGATAAGCCTTTTCCCAGACAAAGGGTGGAATAATGCACGTTCGTTTGAGCAGCACAGGCAGACAGAAAGCATTAAAAAACCCCCATTCTCCTGGTGAAGATTTTCTGGAAAAGCCATGCAGAGCAAGTTTGCACATTCCTCTGTCTAAATGGACTGTATAGCCACTTAATTTTTATTCACTTTGAAACAGAGATGTTTTCTTTGGATACATTATCATTGTAGCTCTTTTCACACAGCATGAAATCCACGGCTGGTTTGCTTGGCTAGGACACTCTGTCAAATACCTGAAACAGTAAGTGCCTGTGTGCAGCGTATATAATGGCATGGAAATATTTATTATATCAGATGAAATGACTTCACCGCTGGTCAGCTCTGCCTCTAGGACTGTGAGCAAAGATACCTGCCTCAGGTTCAGGCTGAAATTTCTCTCTCTACCTGGCCCATTCCCGACAAGCTGAGCTGTGATTTTCGGGTGTCGTGTTATACTTACTTTGTGCAGGGAGAGAACAGCTCTTTGCAGGGGCTGTTTTCGAGTTTCTCCTCTGTCTGCTGGATAAGTTCTTGACTGACTTCGGGAACACAGGCTGGAGACTGGGGAGAGAAGACAGGGGCACATTAACTCTCTGACGAGGTGCAGGCTCTCCCCTCTCAACGTGTGAGAGGCACATTCATTATTTATGCCCCTGAGCTGCTTCCATTCAATTCCAGCGGTTGTGTAAAAGCAAAGGAGCTTTACGTCAAAGAGCAGTAAAATAGGATACCGTGGCAACTCGCTCCACATTCCACTCTATCCTCACATTGCTTTTCTGCCTTCTCCTATACCTTCACCTCCTTGCCCAGCCTCATGAATATGCAGGACCCACTTCTTGCCAATTCTTTGAACTGTTTCCTTGCATCCCATGAAAAATGTGCTGGCCTGAACTGTGTACAGGCCATTCTATTAAACAAAAGAGAATTTGCCCAGTGTTTTCACTTCATGGGTGATTCATTGTGCTGTCTGAAAAATCCATCTCTTTTTTTCTTTTCTTTTTCTTTTTTTAACCAGCAAAGCAGAATAGGAGCAGAACATTGGTACTTATTCATATAGATGTACATCTATCTACATATATAAAGAAGTTCATAAAAGTATCTGGACACCTTAGTTCATCCTTAGAAAGACAAAAATAATTCAGCAGCATTAAAATAATAATTTCAAAAAGGAACTTTGCCAACCAACCACATAAACACTTTTCATCCTCTCCTCCCTTTGGAGAGAATGTAAATTCAACCCTGCAAAAAGCCCTTACCAGAGAGGTCTCTTGCAATATGCCTTGATGGTTAACCCGTTTAGGACTTTTGGGACTAATTATCTAAAAAGACAGATTTTTAGGCAGTCCACACATTGACTGTATACTATAATTATATTACAAAGTATATATTTGTGTGTGTGTGCACCTATTTATAGGCATTTCTCCCATGTACAAGAACGTCCCTTTATATAACCAGTTAGATTTGGGTATTTTCAATAAACCCAGCCATAGATGATAAAATCCTCTTTCCTTGCAGAAACCTTAATGCTCAGTAAGGTTCCCTGTCCATGCCCACAACCAGATGTGCTGAGTGGGTGGGTCACAGAGCATCATCCCTCATTCCTGGCCAGATGTTCTCATTAACTCACCCCTAGTTAGAGATATCTTGGCAAGCACTGAAATGCATTGCAGGCAGAGTTCAAAAATACTGGGAATGAGGACAGAGGAAGGGGCAGAGGTGGAGCCACAGAAAATCTCCAGCATGTTGAAAGCTGAATTAAGTCTTTTATCTTTTCCTTCCCACTGCTGAAATGTGAATATGATCCTGGTCGTGACATGAAAAAGTAAGTTTGTTCCACTTGAATGTTTTTAAATAGGAACATGGTTTACAGAACTGTCTGTGCATGCTGTGCAATGCACTCTCACTGCTCAGCCTTGACAGACAATCTGCAGAACGTGCTGGGGACACCTCTGACCTCACTGAAATGTTTCCTCATCTCCTCAGTATAGTCCTCCATTTCCTCAGCAAGAGATATCTAGGGAACACCCACCTTTAATCACAGACAGAGTAGATTACTAATAATTAAGAAGTCTCATGGTTTCTTGAGAGGTAGATAAGCCTCTCGTGTTATCATCTAAAAGAAAGAGAGAGATTGAGACAAAGCCAGATTTTCTCAGCTTGATTGACCACTGAGGTAACAAGACATGCTCACAACAAAATCTAAGTCCCAGTTTCGGTTCAAGAGAGTAAGTAGAGGCAAGAGGGAAGCAATGAAAGAACTACAAAAAAACCTCAGAAGTTCTGCTTTCCAGTCCTACAGCACTGAAACTACTGGGGGAAAAGACAGGGAAGCAGATTAAAACAAAGGCTTTTAAAGCAGTATTCAGATATGAACAAAAGCCTAATGATTAGCAGTAATTCAGTTGATTTTGGCTAGAAACGAGATGAATGAATAGCTTTAGTTTACAATTTATGTACTTAGTGAATACACATTTGCACACAAATGCTCTCTGGTAGCCCAGAGTTGGTAGGTGGTGTGTGAATCCAGTGGTCCAAGCCCTGGTTCTAGATGATCATCTCTCTGATTTACAGAGAACACAAACACCCCTGAACTCCACAGTTTTGGCACTGCTGTGGACCAGGAGTGTCTTTTGATGTGAATGGAGCAGCACTTCAGTAAAATCCATACTGGGGCCTCTTGCTGAAGTTCCTACTGGCTACATCTGGAACTTGTTCTGCATTTAGAGGTCAAAACTGGAATCCAAGAGCTAAGTACTAAACTGCATAATTAGTCATTTAGACCAAGTGACCTGATTCTTACTCATGCCGGGCAACTTCATCTCCCATTGGGAATTAATTTCCCAGAGGAAGGCAAACTACCTTGAGGTTAGTGCTGAAGATCATGCCCATGACACATTACTAGAGTACTAATTCCAACAAACTTTGTCTGAGATCAAAGTACATTTAAAAAATAAATTATAACCATCAGCTAACTCTTATTCATAAAGAGGAAATTAAATTCTTGTAGTGAAAGGGGGGAAGAATGAGCAAAAGAAATAGTAAGTAAGACAATGTGAGAAGTATTTTAAAATGACACAAACTGTGATTCTTCTCTCCAAGTTTGTGGGAGATACAGTCACCACCTGGTTTTTCAAAACCACTCATTGCTGGCCTCTGAGTCTTTATTTCCTCTGCACAAACTGAGAGCAAGGTAGCAATATCAAGGTAGGCAAAGACATGAACACACTGAAATCCTGTGCATGGACTAAGGCCTTAGAGTGCAGTGCAAACACCTCCCTAGACCACTCCATTTTCTGTAACAAGGAATACAGTTGGTTTTTTTTCCCGAGGCTGATAATTTCCAAATGATCTGCAGACCCAGCGAAACATTTTGTATCATTCTACAGCCGTTCACAGAATTCAGGGCACCTCATGCTTGGGTGGAACACCCCCAAGCCTTTCCAACTCTGCCCACAGTCCCAGGGAGCCTTTGCATGATCCTTGCTGAGAATCTCCTCGAGCCTGCACAGCTCCCACTGCTCCCATTAAACAGCCCTGGCTGCCACTCTCCCTGTGTGCATACTGTGCATACCCACAGCCTTCAGAAGTTCAAACAAAGCCAGAAACAATTACAGGCCAAAACCCAACCCACCAACCTACTTTTGCTGCCCTGGAGAACAATTAGGTAGCACAGGTTATGCGTGCAAGGAAGCATTTGGATCCCAAGAGGAAAAGCTTCCAAAGGTAACACTTTGGCCATTTACAGATGGAAAAGCTCCCTGGAGGCGTGCAGAAGATTTCTGCAGCCACAATGAAATGGTTATTAACACATTCTCCTGCTGCATTATGGGCAATGGCTGTAAAAGCAAATTTGGCTTTTACAAGGGAACAGAGACACCTTTTCCAGCATATTAAATGTCCTGTGGCAGCTAGGAGAGCCATACACTGTGATTAAGACCATTACATCTGAGCTTGTGACAAAGAATATTCTGCTAACTCTTCAGAAACACCTGCAGAAACCAGTTACACTTTCTTGCATTCAAAACAAAACACTGGGGAGTTATAACAAGTATAGTTCCATATTTCCCCTAATGGCTATTCTGTTTCCTGAAGGCAAAGAAAGAGATTCGCCATCTCACTTACAATAATGTAATCAGAAATTATGCCAGTCAAATCCACTGATTAACACTAGGGCAAAGCTGGTGGAACTGAAACCAGATTCATGGCAGCACAAGATGTGCTTAAGTTGGTCCTACAAAACAAATCTCTCTCATCACATTATCCTTATTGATCAGACATTTTAATAATAGTCCAAAAGTCCACACTACTTTTACTAGGCTTTAACCAAATTCTCCTACCTCCTGTACCTTCTCTTTTATGGCCAGAAACTGAAAACCTCTGTACAAATATTTTGCTGGTATATCAATACCTCAGTTTTATGAATTTAATTTTTAAGAAAAGAATGTAACTAGGAATTGTGTTAGTGGTTATTTGAGAAACAAGAAATGGATATTCAGTTCCTTCTGAGTGTCATTAGCCCACCCTGAGAAAAGTCTCCACTTCTAAATTTTATTTTTTCTGTCTTTATAAGACAAAAGAGTTCCTCTCAGATGCTTTTCCCTTTCTGTAAGTGGCATGAGAACAGCTGATGTGTCTCACACTTGCACAGGGTTAGTTGTGTTCGTGTCCACAAAAAGTCTGGATGCCAGCAGAGTCCTGTCCAGCAGCAGTGTCTGGTGCTGCCCATGGCCTGGCATGCAGTGAAGAGTAGCAAAGTCTGATTCAGATCAGATGAAAGCCCCCAGGCTGTGTGACTCCCCATTATCTGTCATTTTCCATGTCATGTTGCATTGCTACACTTTTAAACATGGCCTCTCCTTTTCTGACAGCTCTGTAAGTTTTGCTACAGGCTATTTCACTCAGACCTCCAAGACCCAGTCTTTGCTGAGTTCACTGAACAGGACAGCCATCAAAAAACCCTTCTCCTAAAGACATCTCTATGTGTTTATCATGGGACTCACAGCATCTCTCAGTGTTTCCCCTGCAGCTGTGTGGGGACATCCGACCTTTTGTTGATCTATCAGCAAATCAAATTCTTTATCAAACCAGCTGAAGTGCTGGCAGTACCAAGGGAGGCAGTCAGAAGATCTTCTCTTTTACTTTTTCATGAAGATGTGTTATTTATTCTACCTTTTCTGATAACTTCCAAACTTTACTGTGCTCAGACGTGGTGTGCTGCAGGTGCTGCCTCCAAGCCTGTGGGAGTGAAAGCAGGCAGCCAGCAAGCAGAGATTGGCACTTCCAAAGAACAGAAGCTTTTTCCTGGCAGCCCAGCAGCTGGGGTTCACACTTCTGGAATGGGATGAGGTGAGAAGGATGTGCCCCCAGTTATTCCCAGAGCCCAGAGCAGACAAACAACACAAACCTGCATGGGCAGAGCTGGTTCATTGTATTCAATGCTGATGTTTCCATGGGAAAAGGGCCCAAATGACAAAGTGGACTGAGAGGGATGTGTTGAGGCTCCAGCTAAAGATGTATCTAGCTGGGGTCACCAGCATTTGAGAAACCTATAGAAGCTGACAAGAGCACCAAGTGCCTGGAGTGTTGGGAAACATGCTTAGGAAAAAAAGCCCAGAGGAAAGCATTAAGGAACTAGATCTGTTTAGTCTGGAAAAGCATGGGTGAAACTTGATAAAGGTCTTTTAATATAGAAATGTTTTTAATAAAGAGGGCAGGGATCAATTATTCTGCATATTCTGCTCTGCTCTGGGGGAATGATGTGAAGAAATCCACTTAATTGGATATGAAGGCTTTTTATTCTAATTTTTCGCACAGGGAAGCAGAAGAACAGGCCTATGAATACTGTGGAATCTGTTCTCAGAGGTCTGAAATACCTCCAAGGGCACTCAGACATCTGTTGATCATCTAAGTGTATTTGATCTCTGTTCAATGCAAGAGGCTCTTGAGCCCTTTCCCAGTCCTTTGTACCAATTTTGAAAAACACTGGGCTTCATAAAGCACAGGCACATGGCATGGCCATGAGAACAGATGAGGAAGGGAGTTTGTTTGCTGAGTGCTCAGCAAAGGAAACCTGTAGCTCTGAGTAAAGGAATAAGAATCTTTTTTGCAAATTAACAGGCCTGCTTCAAAGACTTGTCTCAATCATCACTGTCTCCTAAAAAAACAAATGACATGGCTTGCAGATCCCTGAACTTCAGACCAGAAAAAGGGAAAGCATTGAGTTTGGCCAGACTGACTTTGTAAAAAACAGAGCAGGTCCGTAGTTTGGAGGTAATTCTTCATCCTTACACAATGACTTTCATCTAAGAATCTCAAAATTTTAAAGCTTCATTGCAGGATTAAGTCTTCATGAGCTAGGTGGCAATCTCACAATATTTTACAGAACAATGAACAGGAGGTTAAGAGATGTGTTTTGCAGAAGATTTGATCATCACCTGCGACTGAAATCAAAGAAGTTGCACTGAGATAAATGAAAGCTCAGAGATGCTCAGATTCCTCAAATCAGTCCAATTGTCTCTTGCAATTAGTGAATAAAGAATAGAAACCTAGAAGTACAGGCTTTCATTTCACACCAGCTCCTGCCAGTGGATGTGAGTCATCAGGGTGTCTTACAGCACAACTCTTCATCACTACAGAAACTATATGAACCAGAAAGATTCCACACTCCTTAGATTGAATAGACCTCATGCAAACTTCTGTCACAAACACAACTGCTTTCCTGGCAAGTTTCAGGCGTGCAGCTGATACTGAAACACGATGAGTTATTTTCAAAGTCACTTGCGTAAAATAAATAACGTGCAGCATATGTTATGTTTCAGGTTATGAAAACATTCCACAACAAACTGGCTTAAAACAATTAAAAATGTTTCAGTCAATGGACAAAAGTTCAAGCTGTAACTTTTCTTGAGCTGCCTCTGCTTCCAAGCATTTGTCTTCATGATATGTGTATTTTCAGATGTTGACAGCAATGTTCCACATATAATCTGTTTGAAAATCTCCACACAGATTTGCTACTAGTAGAGACCTCAAAACTATGACAGAAACATGCTAAAATGAACTTTTTGTGTGAGATGATGCATGATCAGACAAGAAGAGTTCATACACAAAATCCTGGAAATTCTGGCTTCATCCAGCAGTCTAAGCTGCAGCCAGGGAAGTTCCAACCATGCAGCCAGGGACTGACTGAGGGAAAGTGTGAAAGGGTTGACAGGGGGAATCCCAAATCCTGTAGGTTGGGAAAGACTTTTAAATCACTGTGTCCCATCAGGAAATTCAGAGGAGAGCAGAGGATGAGGAGATGGAATGTCTTGGTTGTATTTGGGTGTTGGGAAATCGAGGCTGGGCATTCCTGGTGAGGGAAAGTAGCCCAGCACTGTCACAGCACACGCAGACTCCTGATGCCTCTTGGTGTTACACACAGAAATGTTGGAACATTCCTTTGCCTTTCCCTGTGTCTGATCTTATCTGCTCAGTTTCAGCTCTGTGTGTAGTAAGCAGCCAATTCTACATCAGGAGCAGCTGCAACACTTTAACTAATCAACTTCTGCATTTTCTTTTTACTTTTTTTTTTCCCCTGCCACAGTCATTTGGGTCTGTATGAAATGAACCAGTAAAGCAAAAGGCTCCATAATTCCAGGATATTTGCTTTGAGATGACAGATGTAGGAGTTGGCAGTGAGGTGGACGGGGAGCATGGAAGGCAGCTGTGTTATTAGTAGCAATTTATCTATTACAACAGTGTGTAGACATGACACCTAAGAATGGGGCACTACAGACACCTCATGAGAGCCAGAGCTTCCAAAGCAAACCAATCTCACCAGCCCTGGGAGTAGGAGCAGGGGCCAAAGATATGAAATACCTCATCCAGGATTACAGAGAGGGTCAATGGCAGGGAAAATATTGAGCCCAATCCCAGTACCCAGGGCAAGATCACTTGCTGTATCTTGAGTGAAGCTGATAATCAGTGTCTGTCAGCTGTGGAGTTTGTTTTGTAGCTGCAAGCTGATCTGGAGTCATGACAAATCTGTTTTCCCTCATATGCTACTAAACTATCAAAACACAAGTTGACACACAGAAAAATACAATGACTGGAGACAGCAGAGCCCTCAGCAAGCAGCTGAGCATGTTCTAGCCTGGAGGGGTTGTATTCATACTACACAAAGGGCCACGCTACCACCTCACTTCTGGTGGCAGATCTGAAGTAGCTTCAGGCTCCCTCACCTGCCCTGGACTCCCTGGGGCACCTCTTGTGCCTCAGCAAGTCCAGCAGCAGCAAATGGATGAGTTTCCCCCTGGGTTTCCAGCATCCTTCCTCTTTGGTGCTGGGATACAAGCTGTAGTCTAGAACCATGCCCTTCCTTGGAAAAACAGCAGCCTCTGAGCTTCCCTTTCTGACCAGTGCATAGGAAGGATATGAATTATTTTTTGGCTCTCCTGTAAGTCCTGCAAGTCCTGCTATCTGGCTGTACCTTTTTTTTCCTCTTCTCAGCAGACATTTTTGTAGCTGCTCCTTTCTCAAAACCGCATTTCTGCTCCCAATGGTGGCAAACAAGGAACTGCCATGCAAATGGTGTGAGTCAACATGTTTCCTACATAAAACTGTTCAGTCCAGTGTGGTTTCCTTGGAATGTTGACTTATTTGATTCAGAGAAATCTGGGGGCATAACCAAAACAGGAGTTTTGGAGCAACAAAGGAAAAGACTGCCTAGGCTCAAGAAAGAGAAAATCCTTTCTGACTCCTTTAGGTGACCAGGCCTTAAACACTCAAAGCCCCATAGAAAGTAATTTGGAAATAACAAATTGTCCCATGAGACAAGATGTAGTTGCTTCATCATCTCCTTTTGCAAGTCCAGTGAATCAGCTGCAGACTTCATACTCTTCAATTAAACAGAAACACTCACCGCAATCCCAACCAGCTACAGCGTTTTTGGTACAGCTTATTTTAAGAATCTAAACTGGTCAGCATAGAAGATATGCTTTTGACTTCAATTAGTGAGAAATCGGCCTCCCAAGAAGTGCTTGGCAGGATATTTTTCTGGATCTTCAAACCCTAGTCCTTCCCTACCCATACTTTAAAATGATTCTTTAGAAACATGCTCATAGAGGTTTCTTCACCAGAGACACACATTTTTCCTCCTTTCTGTAGACAATAGGTTTATTGGTGGAGGGGTGCTCATAAACCAGCCAGCTGAAATTGTTTTAAATAAACTTGTTTTTAAAGCAGGGGAAGGGAAAGTTTTGTTTTACTCGTTGTTGCCCTTTTTCTGCCTCAAAAGCATTTTGCACCCAGATTAAAGGATGTAAACAGATGAAATAATCTACCTGCAGCAGGATGAAGAGGGCAGCTTAAGGAACAGAGAAGAGAAGGTTTATATCAAGCAGGATTTTCTATCCATCCCACAGTGAGGCTGCTGACAATCCTCTGGAGTGTCACAAAACCACTTTTGCTGGCACCCCAATGGAGCCATGGCTACAGAGCATTGCTACAAGCAGCCAGATACTTGATGAAGGAGAACAATGTTTTCCCACTATTATTAGCAGCAAACATGACAGGACAATTCTGAAAGCTTCTCTTCTCAGGAAGTGTTTTTCTCTTGTCACATGTGCTTAATAGGTTTGGATAACATCCAGTGTCCAGCCTCTTATCAGGACTTTCCTACCTTTTAACATCCTCCTGCACTGATGGATGGCCTAAACATTAGCAATGTTGCAATAGTCATAGCTTGGCTTCCTCTGGTAAACCAGATGTCATTTTTTCCATTAAAAAAAAACTCAAAAAAAACCAATAACCCCTAAACATATAAACACTCATTTACAACCTAAACGTTAGTGAATGGCTTTCCTGCAGGATAACAAACAGATCCCTGCTTGAATTCACTCTGAGACACAAGGTTGTAAACAAGAGTAACCCTTCCCTTGCAAGCTGAAGCCTGATCCACACTGAGCTCCACTCAAGGGCTGTTTTGCCATCACTTGCAGGGGGAATTCTAGATTATAGAATTTGCCTTCATCTTTTTCCATTAGCAGGTCAAAATCCTGAGGTCTCATTTGAATGAAAAAATGAAAATCCAAAAGAGAGTCTGGGAAGGTCTTGAAAAGAATTAGGAAATGAATCAAACAAACATCAGGCAGGGACCAGTGGCTCACTCACAGAAAGACTGGAAACACCTGAGAAGGCAAACAAAATCACTGCTGGAAAAAGGGCATTCCCACATCACCTGGATCACACAATCCATTAGCAATCATATGGTAACAGCCATCTGCAAAGAGCTGAAAGGGAAGACATTTATTGTAGGGAATGACACTCTGTTTGCAGTGGCATATTCCACTCTTCCTCACTTTTGCTTGTTGGACAAACAACATCAGTGCAAGGATAATAAACTTACTATATGCTTGATTTTTGACTCAGGTCAGAGCCTGACTTGGTTATAAAAAAATAAATTAGCATACAAGCTAAAGCTTGGCAAGCAGGAGAAATTACTTTTTTCAGTGTTGTTGGATTACTGGGGAAAAATATTAAACAGGAATAGCTTGAAGTGTCACATATCCATAACTTAAATATGCTGATGATTTCTAAATCAATTTGTAAAACATGGACTTAAAAAATCCTCACTTTTTACACTTATCAAGCAATATTTTAAGGAAATGAAATATTTTTTTTTCTGTGAAATTTAAAACCCTGTGATTCCTGGTTCTAAGTTAAAATAGCACACTCTACCAGCTTACTGATTCTTCTAGTTGCATCATCCCAGCCAAAGGTGTCAGCCTCAGGCATCTCATCAGAACTTCCCTGACCCATTCTTGTGAAGCTACTCAGATGGTGAAGTCTCCAGCTGTTTTTTCAGAATCTTAATTTCCTATTACAAGGGAATCAGGTGAGAAGCAAGTTATGATTAGCTTCCATTCTCACCATGTGTCTCTTCATTCTCTTCTTTGCTGGGATCAAGCATGGGGCTGCCTTACTGCTTCTGATTTTAGCACAGGGAATCCTGAGCTCAGGGAGACATTAGTTGATCCATTATGCTTTTACTTTCAGAAATCTGAAATAGAACCAACCAGCAAAGTTGCAGCAAGGAGGAATGGAAGGTTTGTGGAGGTCAGGTCTTCAAAGGACTCCTGAGCTATTGAGAAATTGTGCACAGAAACCTGTGTGGGTATGCCCTGCAAGGCAATTTAATGTATTCTGCATTACACCTAGCATGGAATTCACCTCATCAGACTTTAATCATCTAAAAGCTGAGACACTCAGAGTCTCCCCAGGTTCCCTGTAGCCAGTGGGCAGAAAGAGTCATCTCATCTCTCCAATCCAGATGCCTCCAAGGCTGAGTGCTGGGAATGCAAAAGGCTGGACTCACCAGAGTTCTATTTTAATGTCATTCTGTGCAAACACACAAAAGCCATCTCCTCCAGATTTCTGGATGTTTTGCAAGTCAGTGTTCCAGACAGCTGGAAAAGGCTGATTCCTTTTTTCCCATGTGAGCAAAATTTTCAGGCAGAAGAAGCTGTTTCTGGGAAAGCTGAATGGACCTGAAAGTCTTTTAGAATTAACTTCCCTGGCCACTGGATAATCCACACAAACCAAATATAAATCATGAGGGGCATGCAGAGAGGATAGGGAAAAGATGACCCATGAAATGGGGAGGAGGAAACTCTAATTAGCCAATAATTCATTAGCCAAGGGCAGGCAAATACAGCCTTCCTGCTGCCAGATAATGCTGAGCAGATCTGCTCTTTGTTTGCAGAGTCCTTTTGGATGGGCTGGCTGCTCTCTGGAGCAGCCTGGGGGGCCTGCCCTGCCTCACACACAGATGTAAGCCAGGTTTACATGTGCAGTTGACATCCATTAGTGGAAACGAGTTTCCATTTTCCAAAGGGTCAAGTCAGAGTAATTCCAGCAAACACAGGGAAGCCAGAAGGCTTTTGCCCAATGGCCAAGGCATCCCAATGCTTTTCCTGACCAAAAATGACAAACAGCTACAAGGCATGTGCACTGGGGAGTGTAACCTCCCTGGAAAAACAGGGAAAGAGAAGCAGAGCTTCAATAGCTCTGAGGAGCACAAAACCAGTGGAGTTTATGACTCCAGCCCAGACCTGCTACCAGTCTGAGCAAAGGCATTGCAAATGAGGCTAAAGGACAGGACACAGGACCACCCATGGATCCATTCTGGGGCAGCATCATCAGGACAGGGCAGGCTCCATGCTGTTTCCACAGGCTCTCCTGCAAGTTTGGCACCACTGCAAGAGACAGAAGCCCTCAGCAAGTGTTTAGTTAACTAACATTTGGATTATAAACAGTGGGTAAAGGTTGAGGAAATAGGACTCAAGCAAACCATGAGAAAAAAGCCTTTTTTTCCTGAGACCACAGCAAAGGGACTCCTAACTAAGACAAAACTGTGATTTTTCAGATACCCCACATTACAGCCCAGCTTCAGTGGCAGATAGATATTTATTAAAATAATTTCTGACTAGAAAGCATTAATTTGAGCCACTCAGATATTTTCCCAGAACTGAACTTTGGAAAGATGAGCTTTTTCAGAAAGCCCACTGAGAAGGTACTTTCCTGGACTCAGACACAGCGATCAGCAGAGATATTGATCGCACTGTCTCTGCAGCAACAACAGGAATTATACATTGATTTCTCTGGAGACTGGATTATGTATTGATTATGCGAGCTGCAAAGCAGAGGCCTAAGTAATGCTATCATGTCTGGCTAAAATGGTGCTTCTAGAGTAGTGAAGTCAATAGAAAGGGGAGATGAGAAATCCATTGAGGCAAAGGGCAAAGTCCCAGGGTAATTAATTAAATGGCAAAATTCTCCTGGCTCAAGTGATGCCAGTATTTCTATTTAAGCATTTAGCATCCTGAAAAGTCTCCTAATAGGAGCCCAAAGGATGCAGTGAATAACACTTTGAGCAAGTAAATAATTCCAGCCCATCCCGAGCCCATGGAACACACTGTGGACAGACAGGCACTTCATTCATTGCTTACTTCAATTGGGTCATTAATGAAATGCATAGGGTTTAGAAAAATTTGAAAACTAGCTGTGGAGATAACTCTTAGACCAAGCCTTAAGGGGCCATCCACTGCAGCCAGTGAAAAGAGACACTGTGTTGGCCTTTTATCAGAAGATAATAAGCTTACAGGGGGACAGAGATGACTTGCTGGATATAAGTGACATAAGCTGAATTTGTAGGAGAAAGATAACAATGTAGAAAACAGTCCCTAAAGGCTCACCTTTCAAAACACAGAGCCTCTGTCTCACATTAAACTCTGTAGATTGCTTTACAGAAACTTAATGTTTTCTATCTTCCACTGCTTCCCTTAGAGTGGCATTCAACTTTTATTCTGGCCATCCCAAAAGCTCATTAAAACATGTTCCCTAGGAGGCACTTAGTAAAACTGAACAGTTAGAGAAAGAGGTCTCAGGACTTGAATCCAATTCTTGGTATGGTGTGACCTGCAGGATTCAGGCAGAATCATTAAGAAGTGATAGATGAAACTCCCCTTCTGGGAGATGGAAGGGCTTCACTGATCAGCAAAGATGACTCACTCAGAAGCACAAATGCTGAAGTTTGCATTTATTTTGGGGGTAAAAATAGGAAGGAGGGGAAGGAATCTCAAGGAGAGAGGCAAAGGTCCTTGCTGTCAAGATCAAAGGAAACGGCTCTGATGGTGCACAGAGATGGGAGAGGTGTCTGTGAGCAGGAGCCTAACTCAGCTGCATGGCCTGGCCCAGCAGAAAGCCTCATGTGTAATTTTAATTTCATCTCACCCATCTTATGGAGATGTTTTCTTCTCCATAAACAACTGATTTGAGAGAAGGGCACATTTTTGTCAGTAGACAAGTGGAAGGCCAGGCACTGTTGGTTGGCCAGGGTCCCTTTCAAGGGACTTTATCCTCCCTTCCTTATCCTATAATTGTTCATAAAAACAAAGACATTGTTTTGTTTACCAAAAATCCCCACTGGTAGCCTTAGACTGGAGTAAGGAGGTTATTGCTGTGCCCAGCTAACCTCTTGCAGCAAAGAAAGGGCAAACATGGTCTTTATTCTGTGCATTTCTTGGAGGAAAGGGTATTGGGCAGGAATTCAGATAAGAAAATTAATGCTGTTGCTGTTCTTCATATTCTGTGAAGTATTATAATGGGGATAACAATACACATTAGACATCCTGTTCAGTAACATTTTTAGTACCCAGCTGAGTCCAAATATAAACTATAATGGCATATGGAGACTGTCTTAAGAGCCATTTCAAATCAATTTAGTTTTATATAGCGTCTCTCCAAGTCTCTCAAGGTGATTTACAGTGAAAAAGCAAATAGTGGGATAGTGATTTAGTAGAGTAAGGCATGGCAGCTGTCAGGCAGGAAGGCAAAAATGCTGCATGGAGACGTAAAACTCTAATTTAAAAGCAGTACAAAGGTAAATATATCTCTTTGCTCTTCCAGTACAAGAAGCAGTCTGGTAATGAAGCCAGACTGGGTTCAGTTTAACTCAACAGTTCAATTGAGCCATTTACAGATGGAACTGGACCTAAAACTGAACCTTTTCCACTCAGCTGTAGAGATTAGGAAAAAAAAACGGGGAAGAAATATTTGTGACCAATTCCTTTTACCAGTTTTACCATCATATTTCACAACCTCAGAAATTTCAGACTTCCTGTGGGTTGGACTTCTGCCCTAGGGGCTTATGAAGTCAAGAAGACAGCTTTAAGTGCCTTTTGCATGGAAATTGTTAAAGCCTTTTTCAAAGAAGCAAGATTCTAGTCAAGAAACCTTGACCTGTCTGTGCTGCTCCTGTGCATGGAGAAGGAATAATTCTTCAGGGAATGTTTCCCTCAGTTACAGGACACCTTTCCTGTGGGTTTTTGCCCTCCTGCTCACCCCTCAAGTGAAGCTGCTACAGAAGCCATGAAAACACTCGTGTTTTGGTAATCTTAGTGTGAAGATCACTTGCATTTCCCTCCCAGCAAAGAGTTCAGAACGGGCTGGTGGATGTGTTGTGCTGTTAAAGTGAACTCTAGGCAAGAGAGAGGGAATACTAGGGAATACCACTGTCTTCCTAGGATCTGAGGACACAGAATCCTGGGACAGCTCAGCGTGGAAGGGACTTTTGAAGATCATCTGCTCCAACCCTTCATGGGAAAGGGAGCTTAGATGAGATGACCTAGTGCCCAACAGCATCTTGAAAACCTCCAGTGATGAGGACTCCCCATATCCTTAGGGAGGTTGTTCCCATGTGCCTCTTCTTTGAGAGGCCTGAATCACCCACGTTTCTTTCCACCTAACCCATCTATATTCCCTTCCAGGTGCCAGGATTTGTCAGGATTTGTCACTGCTGTTGCCTGTAGGTCAGGGACACGGTGGAAGCCTGACCTGCTTGTCCACCAGGACAAAGATTTGAATTCCCCAACAAGCAGGTAGGGGCTGTTCAGGATGCCAAAGCTGTGGAGAGCCTGAATTGGGATCACTTGCAAAAGCACCTCCTTTCTGTACCATCCTGGCAAGTGCAGGGCTTGTTTAGTGGCCTCGGGGTGGATATCTTGCATGCAGTGACTTTGGGAGTCACACGGGGCTGGGAGTCCTGCTGGGATGTCTGCTCATCTGGGAAAGTGCCTTCTCTTCCTTTCTGCTGTGCAAGAAGTGTATGTTTTATTTAATAAAGTGCATGTTCTCTATGCAAATGAACACCCTTTGGAGTGGTGATATACTGACACGCTGTATGTTAAATATGTATGCCCTTTAAAAACTGAAGCAAGAACTAAAAAGTCATTTATAAATATTAAAGAGCAAGAACTCTAGTTTTTGTTTTCACTGTGCTTCTGATCCTGCACTCTGGGAAAAACACTCCTCACATTATAAGACTGAATTATCTGTCCAAGAACTAAACCTGTAATTTTTCTTCTATCAGTCAAGCTGTATGTCATGCTATTTTTGTATCAAGACAATCAGGTTCTTTGAAGCACAGACACACACCTACTTAAAAGAAGCTTTCAGCTGAAAGCAGAAGACTCCAGAAACAGCAGCAATTTGTACCTTTCAAGGGACTGATAATTAAATAGAAAAATGCTGATTCTAATGAAAAGAAGGTTTCTTTGCTGCCCAGGATGATGCTCCATTAGGACATTTGTGTCCAGATTCATCTGTTTGGACTACAGACATCAGTCCTTTGAACCACTGACTTCTAATGGTTTTAAAGGTGTCCTTTGGAGATACTTATTTGACAAGAAAGGACAGTAGGCCATCTGCATTCCTAACCTGACTACCTTAGTTAGGTATCTAAAATGAAATTAAATCAATCTAGGCCTTGCTGTAGCTTTTAAAGTATTTGTTGTATGGGACACCTATTAGAAAGTCTAGTACTCAACCCACTGTTATAGCACAGTCAACTTGCCTCTAGGAAGCATTTTCTGCTATGCAGGGTTTCCACATCCCTCTAGGAAGAAGCAGAAGTTTCTCATTAAGGAAAAAAAGTGCAGGAAGGCCAATGCAGACATTAAAGCAACACCACCAGGGAGGCAGTTTTAGATTATAAGTGAAGGAGAGCAGCCCTGTGTTTCACAGGATCACAAAATGGGTGATGCTGGAAGGGACCACTGGAGGTCATCCAGTTTCCTTCTGCTCAGAGTTGTTAAGGTAACTTGCAAATACCAGAAAAGTCTCAGGACAGACTGTAAATATGCTGTGCCAATTTTACATACTGAGAAACCAGGTACACAGGTCAAATAAGAAGTACAGGGCACGGCAGAGAATGGAAACTCCAGCTCTGGAGTCCCAGTATTTTTCCTTCCTGTAACATCACCGTTCTTTATTGATGAAGAAGCAACAGTTTTCAGCTTGGTCTTCACTGCACATTGACTAAATTATTCTATATATAATATTATATATTATGTGCTTCTGGCTGCACCATGGATGGCAGGAGAGCCAATGGGCAGCAGTGAAGGGCTTTTGGAAACTGCAGCAGGACTGGCTGAAGTGAAGCAGTGCTATCCTCCCCTTACTTTACTAGCTCTGCTATCAGCAAAATGCCTTTCTCCCTTTCCAGATGGGTGCTGGAGCAGTGGGAAATATTTTCCCTCAGAGTTTGTTGCTCGTGCCTCTGTTGACAAGGATTTTTAAGACAAAAGGTCATTTTGGTGTATTGAAAAAGCAGTGGAACTTCATGCCCCTAATGAATGGGCAGCAGGAACTCATACTGGCAGTGCTCAATGGCTGCACATGAAAGTAGCCAGGCTCAGTAAATGAAACCAGATCCCAAAATGCAGCCTGAGATAACTGAAAGTATGCATCAAAGTTTATTGTAGGAAAATGACTGAGTGGAAAAAGAGTGGTCTGCTCTGCCCCTGCACCTCCAAAACATATTGTACCATTTAAACCCTCTAGAAAGACATCTGCCAAAAATGTGATTAATTCTCCTGAAGGTCAAATGTATTTCTTTTGTAAAATAGTTGAAGCAGCGATTGAACGTCTTTGATTACTCTTACAAAAGCAACTCAGGAAAAATCCTAGGACTGCTCTTATGTTTGAAGCTGGATGTTTACTGCTTACTGGCAGTGACTTGTGTAGCAAAGGTGAAATGTGGTCAGGAAATGATTGTGACCCCCCCAAAAGGGTCAGTCCCAGAGCAGCCTGTCCCAAATCCTAGCAGCACATCCGTGCCTCTGTTTGGAGTGCCACCCTGTGGACACGGCTGCTCCCAGGAGCTCCTCTCCTTCCGCAGCAGGTGACACTCAGGACCCCCCGTGGGGGACACGAGGATGGGTGACAGCACCTCTGAGCTTCCAACCCCACTGTCCCCTGCCAGTCCTGCCTGTCCCTGCCCACCCTGGGGAAAATGGTGCTGGGGGAGGAGTGGGAATTTCTGTACCAAAATACAGTGAAAGACCATTTTTGCCTGTGCTTTCTACACAGAAATGAAACGCCACCACCACTTTTGAGCTGGATAGGAAATAATTGGGGTATCTGTAGCTAACAGCTGAAGTCTCTTGTATTACACCCCCAATGCAGAGTTTTGCACACTGAGGAGAGACCAGAGAAGCCCTCTGCTCATCCATGGATGAATTAAGCCCCTGGTAAGTCAAGTTCATCCTTAGAAGTCCATTTCTGGATCGCATTATAATTTTTTTCTCTCTGACTGTTAGTGTAAGACTTGCAGGTTTATTCACTGGAGATTGCCACCATAAATTTTAGGAGTCTGGCTTACAAAGCCTGTAACAACCTTGTTTAGTAAAGGTGTGCCTTGCAGCCTTCCTTCAGTAATGCCACTTTGGCTGCCCCTTACCTCTGGGGTGAGGTATTTCATCATGATTTCCTTTCCTTTCTCTCCCAGCTTTTCATCTGGAGCAATTTCATATTCTGCCTGGAACAGACATATAAAAAATAAAAGTCAATATTTGCACTCATATTTCACCATTATAACTTCATTTTGGATGTGGCCTTAACAGAACACTCCGTATGAAAAATCAGAAGGACAAATATAATTTTCTGGTGGAAGTAAAACCTGTACACACAATCTTATTAAAAACTTTCCACTATATTTTGACCAGACCCTAGTGAGGCATCTTCTGGGGCTTTGTCTCTTAATTAACACCAAGACAATTTAATTAATTTATATTTTATAACCTTGCAAAGCCAGCTTTCAGAAAGCATTCAGTGACAAGAGACATAATGTTTATTTGGTTTTGCTCAAAGGAAGGTGAACACAGAAGGTAAAATTATTTCTCTGAGTAGTAGAGAAAGTGAATGTTTGTTAACCCTTGTCACAGTGGTATTTCAAGTGCCAGGTAAATATATATACATATATATATATCTTCTTCAATATATTTTCTTTTTTTGTTTAATGTGTTTCTTCTATGTATTTATGCCTTAACCTTGGTCTAACAACACCTGTGCAAAGCAGAGAGACCTGCCCATCACTATTAGTGATCCTTGGCTCAGTCCCTCCAGAATGCTGATTTCTTAGGTGGAATTCTTAGGGTTAAGAGGAAACAAGAGAGGTCATTTGAAGGAATAGACACCATAAGCAAAATTCTCTTTGGCTTCCCTAGTGCATTAAAAAAGGAGGCACCCCATCCTCACACACAAAGTCTACCTACATTTTAAAATTCTGACTTTCTAGGTATTGAAGCATTACTGAATTCTGATGAGCTTTGTTTACATTAGAAACAAAAGAAGCACTACATGTGTACCACAAAGATATTAATCACTTCAGCTGAAGTTTCCGATCCATGGCAGGCATTCGAAGCAAACACGTGCTGCAGGGGACCCCAGTGGCTAAATGACAACAAGTTCTTAGAGGCATTCCTGCTTGGCACTGCCTGGATATGAAACTTCAGCCTTCAGATCAAAATATTTTCCAGAAGTAAAAATAAAAAAAAGAAAAAAAAAAAGAAGACAACAGTTTTCATGACTGTATTAAAAAAAGGATCCCAGAAAATCCTGCCAAACCAATTAAATAACCTGGTCCAATACAAGCTGTCTGCGATGATAAATGAGGAGGGAAGCTAAAAAAAAAAAATAAAAAAGGTAAATCAGACTGAACTGGCAAACACTTGGAAGAACAAATTTCAGAACTATTGCCCACTGGAAGATGTATGTACTGCTCCAGGCTGGATGCAATAAATCTGCAGGCTGGCTGTAATGGATACCCCAGCTAAGCAAACCTAGGAATGTCATGGAAACCACAATGTAGTAATAATGCAATTCCCCTTCTATCTGGCCAGTGCTCATGGAGCTATTGCAGCTCAAGTCTGGAGCTGAATATTTACACACAGGCATAGCAGGTTGCTTGAACAATCTGGAATTATGATCTGATTTGGTTTGGGATATGATAATGGCCACAAATAAAAATGATGAAAAAACAACCAAAACCAAAAATCTGCAAGTACAGTACTTCTTCTTGAGCGACAGTTTTGGAGATGAAACTGATTACGTTCTCATAAAACTTAATACAAGGGTTTTAAAAAAATCTTTTATCTAATTTTCTGTCCTTTTAGATGGTATCTGAGTATTTCAGATATATTCTGTACTTTAAGAGCTGAAACGAACTGGGTCATTTCAGCTCTTAAAGTTCAGAAACTCTGAAATCCTTAGAGCATCTTAGCATTTTTTTCCATGATTCCTCTGTCCTTCATTTGCTTTCAAACTCTGATAATATATTGTCTCCCTAGCAAATAAAAATTGATTATAACTCATCATCTCCTATTTGAAGTGCACCAGGGAGCTGTTGAAAAATTTGAAGTCCTTTTTGCCACGTATAACCTGTAACAGTTACATCTCACCTGAACTGTACAACAGGAAACAAATCAGGACAGACCAGATGACAGAAACTCAGCAAAAGCGGGATGTCTCAAAATGCAATTCCTAATGGGATCCAACATATGCAGAGCTAAATGCACACCTATACATATACAGAGTATCTCGTTCTGCCTCGAGATAGATAGCAAAGAATGAAAGTTTAATTTTTACTTGCACTTGACATTTCCAGGAAATGTGACAAGGTGGTGGTGAAGGTGGAAAGTGACAGACAAGTGAAGATGTGAGGAGGAACCATAAGCTCCATCTGTGATTTCACTGTAGGTCTGCACTAGAAGCCTGTTCCATTTTGTTCATTATTATTTCTCCCTTCAATGCCATTTTTGAGCTATTCAGCAACAGACCCTGGTACATTTTCAGCCATGACCTGTTATTACAGGAGACAGACAGGGATGATGTCCCCATGCTCTCCCTGCCACCTGCCTGGGAAGCCACCAAGGTCCTAACTCCTGGTCTTGTGCTTAAATCACAAGATACCTCCTCTCCTTTCCCAACACTCAAAAGCATGGCACAGTTTGCAAATACCTAATTGCTAGAAATAACATCACTACTTAAAATCTGTGTGGAACAAAATATTTTCCATTATTCCTTTGATGAATCCAGGCATATGTTTCAAGGCTCCTGCTCTGAAGTCTAATAGCTTCTCCATGCCCTAGTTAGGTCAGACAGGGCCCTATTCATAGCCCAGAAATGAGGGGAGGATTTACGATCACCCTGACTCCGTGGGACAAGCTGCAGGGAAGGCTCTTTCTGTGGGCAGGCACAGATCCTCCAGCCCAAATGGCAAGAGGATGTGGGCTGCCCACTGTCTGCTGCTAACCTTTCTTCTGGCTGCTGTTTTGGAGGTAGTAGTTACATTGGTGGCTCCTTCTTCCATAGAAGCAGCCCTGGCTGGATGCAGGAATGGGAGGGGAAAGTGTCCTTCCCTTTGGAGCAGCTGTCCTCAGGATGGGCTGAGAGAGATCAGATGGAAAAATGCTCTTCAGCTGGGAAAGGGAGCAACATCTAGCCTGTGACTGGCTGTGGGATGGGGCCATGAGCTTAGGGACAGCTCAGGGTTGGTGGCTGGAGGCTGCCTGTGATGGATGGGGAGCTACCAGGGCAATGACACAGCAACCCCACAGGGGCTCACATTGATTCTGACACATCAATTTATGTAGTATTTGATTTTCACCTTAATATTATTTGAGCTCCTGAAACTGCATGGCTAAAAATATGTGAAAATGGAAAAACATTTCTGCAGATCTGGGAGGATGCTCTCCCACAGCAGGTAGCTGATGGTTGCCTGTGGCAGCATGGCATGGCCAAGGGAATCATCACTCCTTGTACCCACCAGGAGATGGAGATGGGAACAGACACTCCCACCAGAGCAGTTTTGGCTTCTTGGTAAAAGTCAGAAACAGTGGAATCACCTTTGGAGCATCTGCAGGAGGCTACTGGCATTCTAGTCCAAATTTTTCACCTTCACTTTCTCAGCTCTCTCCTCTGTTATCTGAGAATATCTCTCTGCTCAGTCCTTTCTCACACTCCAGGCTCTGCCCTGTTATTGCTCTGTCCTCAGTGCTTGTCCTTGCACTTGCCTCCACTGGATATTTAAAATCTGTGACTGAAAATTGGAAGGCAACCTCCAAACAGCTGGGATTCATAATAATTCACATTTCTAAATGAAAAGTGAACTTGAAACCATATTTTTCATATTTAAAGGCAGGGCAAAAAGAGCCCTTTCAACTGTTTGAAAACACATTTTGAGTTAATGAATTTGTTGATACCAACAAACTGGCATTTCTGATGGGAAAAGCCTTGAACAGCTTTAAGACACACATACACAGATGGTTTATATACCACAAAAGGGACTTAACCAAACGAAATCTCCCTAACAGCAAGACAGGATTTTTATAAATGGCATTAAATGGATGCTCATTCATCCTTTCACCCCAGATAAGTGCAGTGTCTAGTGAAGCATTCAGCTGCAAAGTCCATGTGAGGAGATTGTGCCTCTCACCCTGGCTCCTGAGCCCAGATATCACAAGCAGAAACAACCTGGAGAGGCAGCAGGGCTCTTTTCATCCAGAGGATGTATTTTTGTGTGACTTCAGTGCTGAAAAAGCAACCTTGGTCACATTAGAGAGAAAATAATGACCAAAACTGTCCACATTCTCCTCCAGTCAACCTAAGTCTGGTCCATATTAAATTGTTAAAAGCCCTCCCTTGGAAAAAAAAATTATGAATGTGAGTAGATGAAGCAGGAAAGGGAGTCCAGAAGCTAAAGCTGACACATAGGAGAGAAGAAGGAAATGTCAGGAGCTGCCGCCCTGGGAATGTGCTGATGAGAAGGGGACAGGAGCAAGAGGTCCCTGCTGAACTGAACTGCCACCTTCTTGTGCTGGAGGCTCTGGCCGTGGAGAAGGAAACACATCTTGCTAGCACTTTGCCTGCTCACTGATCTGTGTTTTAGCACAGGAAACATTTCCCCTCACACTTTATTTTAATGTCTCTCTTCCAACAGCTCCAAAGTTGAGCGATGTTGCTAAAATATTTGTAAGCAGAGCAAAGTGTGCTTCTGGGCTCTGCGTGATTCCTGGGGCAAGGGCTTCCAGAGGAGCCTGTTTAATCATAAACCATCTCCATCTAATGATAATAGTTTATGTTCACATAGTTCCACCATCTGAGTGGCTCCATCAGGGCTTGCTGAGCCATTCAGGGCAGATCTCTGTGGTCCCATGCACCCAGATAAGCATGCAAAGCCTTCAGAGCCACATGGGTGCTGGGTGGATGTTTTATCTCAGCCATCAGGACCTCTGTCATGAGTTTGTTTGCACAATATCCGCAGTAAGAGATGGTTGTCTGTCCTTACAGCCCTTTGTGCCAGCTGGGACAAGAGGTTGTTGCTCCATTTTCCAGACAGACAGACAGACAGACAGACAGACACAGGGACTCTCTGGTCCCACAGCAGCAGTGGGAACCAAACACCCACAGCTCCACCAGAGCTGTGCTGCAGAGCTCTGAGTCTCTTTGTTCTTATCACTGTTATCATCTAATGTTGGGGCCTACTGCTTACAAACCACATGTGTTAGTCCGGGCTACAATCGATTGTGACTAATTACCCAAACACTGCTCTCAGAAAACACATACAGACTTTATGCCTCTGAGCACTTTCATCTCAATTACTGGTTGAAATTGCCCAAGGTATTCACAGGTTTCAGAGAGAACTGACAGCCACACCCCTACATGCACGCAGAATTTAGTGACACAAATCCTTTTTCTTCAGAAAGCAGCTTAACAACTGTTTAACAGGCAAAAATCCACAAATGCTGCCATAATTACATTTGCAGGAGACTACATCAGACCAGGTTAGTTATTTCACACAACAGCTGACATAAACGTCCAGTCAAGAGAAGATTTTTTTGTCTCTTTACATATTTTGGTCTGCAAGGTCTGGATGATTCTACCAGCCTTCGGAAGCAAAGGTGTGAGAGCTTAGTCTCTCATAAGGATGTTGGTAGATTGTTGAATGTCTGGCTCAGCTCCTGGTTTTCTCCCAGAAGTCCCAGTCACTTCTTTCCTTGCAGACAGTTGAGTGAATGAGTTGAAAAACTATAAAATATTGGGAGGCATAAAGAACTGGCTTCTGCCAGTGACTTACTGTGTCACCTGGTAAAGTCACTTAGATGGGCTCTGAAAAAGAGAGGTGGTCCTCCCTTCCAATGTGCAAAAAGCTCTGTGAGTACCTCATGAACAGCTAAATATTATCCCCTTTTATCTTTTCTCTTTATTTGACATTACACAAAAGCTAATTTTTGCATCTTGTGTTAGAAAAATTACTGTGAAGAAAAAAAAAAAGAAAATGAAAGCTCTTAGCTTTTCCTGCTTGTTACAGCAGGTGGTCTTGAAAAGGTTTCACATTCCTGGTGGTCTCAGATTAGGGCTGTAAAGCCAGAGACCTGGTCTCATTATAGGGCTTTTTTTTGCCTGACATAGGGCTTGGCTTGAATCCCACTACTCACTAAACACAGTGTGACCCTGCTGGGCAAATTTTAGTAGCAATCATCCAATTCAATGGCAAAGGGCTGGGTTGCTTGACCTTAATATTGCCTAATGCAGGGATTTTCATGGGCTGGGAGCAAGCTTACACAGAATTTGAAATCAATAAACAAAGGAGACTGCTGTAAATTAGTGTTAAAAAGAAGATAAGGATTCAGACCTCCACCCAGACAGGCATTTTGTTTATCACATCCTCACAGTGCCAGTCTGAGCCTAACTGGGAACAGACCACTGGCCCAGTCAAGGTGCACAGGGCAGCTCCAGTCTGCAAAACCAACTTGGGGTGGGTGCCAAGCACTCCTCCGTGAAGGGATCTGGGAATATCAGCCCGGGATTGCTCGGAGACAGACCTTTAAAACAAAGGCAGTGCCACCACGAGCTTTGGCAGGGCTGTGCTGCAGGGCTGAGGGCAGGACACGGAGCCTGGCGCTTGTCACAGGGCTGGGGAGGATGGAATGACACAGTGCCCTCAATTCCCGGAGCCGGGATAGACGGGAGGGACAGCCCGGGCTGCCACGGTGCCCTGGGGGGGACAGATGCTTGTTTCCCGGTGCCCTGGGGTGCACAGATGTTTCCCGGTGCCCTGGGGTGCACAGATGTTTGTTTCCCGGTGCCCAGATGTTGTTCCCGCTGTCAGAGACATGCCCTGAGCGCCTGCAGGGCTCGCACAATGGGGGATGCTCCTCCGCAGCCCCCGGAACCAAAATGTGCCTCCTGCAGCTGAGAGGAGGCGAGAGAATGGAACAGAAGAGACATGGACAGAGCAAACTAAGCCCCCTCCAAAATGAGCACGGCTCTGCCTCTGCTTCTGTCCAAAATTAAAACCGCGCACAAGCACTCTTCCGTGGCTGTTTTGCCAGGGCTTTCTGCAGGTGCACAGGTGATGTGGCATTTCTGCAGGGATGCCTCCTCCCAGATGGGTGGGTGGTGTTTCATCAGGGGCAGACACCTTGCTGGACAATGCTGGTTCAGCATTCAAAACACATTCAGGGTACCCAAAGTGTCCTGCTGCCTGCTGGCTTTGAGCACAGCTGCACAGAGTGTTTGTCAGATGTCTCATACACCTTTCACCAGAGAAAATCACAAGCAGTGCTAGGAATTACAGGTGGAATTACAGCTAAAACAGATTCAGATATTACTTTATCCAACACTTTTTGTGATGCTGTAGATTTGCTGTTGTTACTGCAGGAGTAAATAAACCTTAAGAGACCACGTGTCCTCTCCATACTGTTACTTTTAAAGCTTCAAGTGCAATCCTCACTTTTCCCTGTACTTCAGAGTAGCTTCACTATGGTGCAAACAAAACAGATTTATGCCTGTTAGCATGCATTGTTTTACTTTTGACAGAGACCAGGGACCTAGACCCTGCAGGCACTCATAAGTGACAAGTTAATCTTCCTCTTTGGTACCATTTCACCTTTTGTTGATCAACACCCTCCCCTTTCACAGGCTCCCAGCAAAAGAAGAGAGACTTTTCCACTGTGAACAGCTGGCAGGACACATGGCCAAGAGCTGCCAGACTGGGAAAGAGCATCAGGTCCCCCAGGGCTTGGGGGTGATGCTCAGTGTCTGGGTTAACTGATGGCTCACTGGGGTGGAAAATGGAGCACATTTGTTTCTCAGTGACCTCAATCAAGTTATTTCTGTACCTTGTGCCTCTGTTCTCCTATTTGAAAAAACAGGGTGATTATCAGGATGTCCCTTGTAAATCATCCTGAACTCTATGGATGAAAAGGCTTGGTAAGAGATATTAGGATTATTACACTCCCCATCCTCTCTTGTCAGTCCATTCTCAATTTCCCTTTCCTCCCAGTGCCTCCCAGCATCGCAGGCTTCACCCCCATCAGCAGACATTACCCACAGCAGCTCAGCTGCTCGGGGTTTGGCAAGAAGGGAGGCCACAGCAGCACTGTGAGGTGACTGTCCTTGTCCCTCTCTGGTGGCTCATGTCCCCCAAAGCTGGCACCACTGCCTACTCCAGCACTTCAGACACAAAATCCCATGAAACAGTGATTTCTTGGGGTCAGAGGAGTCTCCTCTGCCAGGAGAACATTGCAAAGCACTCCAAAATACCACAAGAATTGACTTACCACTGAGTCAAGGAACCTAATGCAGCACTCGAGCTCGGGCCGAGTTTCACAGAACTGCCGAAACAGAAGCCTTCCAATGGGCTGCTTTTCACATATGCTGCAGTAATCTCTCTCTAGAGGCAAGAAAGAGAAGAACAGAAGCATGAAAATGAGAAGAGCTCTGACTTTTGGGTTGCTCAAATAAAGCATTGCAAGAGAGTGCAGAACTACAACCCCAAATCAAAACATTCTCCTTCTCCCTGCCACCACATTTCAGGTATCCAAATACAAATATAATTAATGGATTTAAGACTCAATTAAGAGAGGCTGAATTTTGTAGGGCTGATGTTGGCAAAGGTCAAGCAAAAGCCATTCAGCTATTATGAGAAAATAATTTCATATTTTTCTGTGGTGGAAATGTATGCAAAGGTACAGCTCAGACTGGTGGTATTGGTGGGAATGTGGGGAGCAAATTACAAGTCCTTGAAACATGAGTCATGCATTAAAGGGTAGAAAAAGCTGGAATTTGTGGAGTCCTTCCTGGATGCTTCCTAGATATTCACTGAAGTGCCCCATATCTCTGGAAATGCTTAGCCTATTTTCTATTAAACAATTATAGTAAACTACACATTTTCAAAATTTCTGCTATTTAATTGCTGAGCATTAAGGAATGGATATGGCATCTGGCTCATTTCAGTTTCACACAACACTTACAGAACTGTATTTCCCCCTAAAACCCATGTTTAAATGCCATTCCCATGTGCTAGGTTCATCTACAATCACCACTCACAGTAAAGTAAAAGATCCTTTGCCCACCACAAGGACTATCAGCAGGAGAATATGGATGAAGGGCAGGCATCATCAACTGGCATGGCACCAGCACAAATGCCAAGGGCTTTGGATATTTTTCTGGTGAGAGCAGAAAATCCCCCTGCTTGGAGCAGAAATACTTGCTTGAGACACATTATTCCTCTACAAGTACACACATGTCAAACAACATACTGTGTTTCCTTAGGCATTCTTCTCACCACCCTCCTCGCTGCCATATGGCACTTGCTGTTATTATGGAAACAACCAGCTTCTAAACACATAACACAGCACTGCAAACAGACATACCAAACCCACACAAGTTGTCAGTGCCTCGGTTACTTCTCTCTTGAGCCTGCAGTCACTCCTGCAGTGTCTTTGATTCCCCCTCTGCTTTGGCCCTGCCATGTCCTTCAGCTCCTCCCACCCCATGGATGCAGGCACACATCTGTGATGGAGCTCCCCTTTGCCATTGGGGCAGCCAGCTGAAGGAGCTGCTCATCTCAACTTGGGGACCATGTTCTGCAAAACCAGGACTTCACAGAATCGTCAAAGAGTCATGGAATGGTTTGGGTTGGAAGGGATCCTAAAGATTATCTAGTTACATACCCCCTGCCATGGGCAGAGACACCTTCCACTATCCCAGGTTGCTCCAAGCCTTTCCCAACCCGGTCTTTGACACGTTCAAGGATGAGACATCCACAGCTTCTCTGGGAAACCTCTGCCAGGCCCTCAGCACCCTCTGGGTACATTTGTCCTGAACTGAAAACGCTGTATGAGGTGTTGGACTGCTGCCCTGTAGCTGGGTGACAGTGGGCAGGAGCAGCCAAGGCTGCCTCTTGTAAGAGGAAGGAGGGAGCCTGCCCAGTGCTGCACCTGGCTGTACTTCAGGAACTGATTCCTGAAGCACTTCCAGGATGGTCACTGGAGACATAGCTGAAATGTGCTGTTTATTCAGTGTGGTCCTGCTCTGGTCTGGTCTTCTGAAGCAATTGGGAACAACATACCAGCAGCATTTTTTTGCTGGCACTGCCATTCCATTTTGGATCAGGATATCACTCAATCTGTTGAGAAGACTGCAATGTTTTGATGCTCTCTCACAAGTAAAACTGGATTAAAATCACTGTGTAAATCCTAACCTGACCTCCAGTCAATCTGATTATCAGCAGCCACCCCCCTGGCACTGGTTTGTTTGCCTGAGCTGGAGCCTTCAGCATGGAGCATCATGGCACTGATACATGTGGTGGGAAACCCAGAAGGATCACTGGGACACGGAGCAGCCTTGGGGTGTCCTTGTGGGTGGGTGAGCTTGTGCTGCTTGTCCAAGTGTCATTTTTAGTGAGCAATTGCTGAAGGGATGTGCTGACACGTACAGCACTAAGGGAAGGGAAGGAGTCAGGAGAGTGGATCAAAATAGCCACTCACAACATCCCAGAGGCTCAGCAGCTCAGGTGAGCTCTCCTGGGAGGTGTGAAGGTTTAACTACATCTGCCTGATGCTGTTTTCTGCTACCTTGACTAATGAAATCTTGTGAGGGTATGAATAAAACATACACCCTGAATACCAGTGCATACAGCCTGCCTGGGGTGTCAATCCCTCCAGAAGCCCAGACCCACAGCAAGCCTCCATGCCAAACAAGCACTGCAAAGAATGAGACTGTCTGGATCCATAACAGAGTAAACCAGAAAGGAACAAACACAATAATCAGCTGGTTTGCCCCATATTTTCTCTTGTACGACATCATTTGATGGACAGTAATAACGTTTGTTGTACAAAATGCAGTTAGTTTATCAAAGTTGTTATGACACCCAATGTAGCAGAGGATGATCTTCTACCAAAAGGGCCAGTGAGAGCAGCTAAATTAGTGTGCAAATTGCACAGCCATAACTGTACTTCATCGCAGAGCAAGGGCAGAAAACAAGCAGCTAAACACTATGACATATGTGGATAAACAAAACATAAATAAGACATGAGCACGGACTTCCTCCTACTCTACAGAGCTTGGCCAACACATGAGAAGGGTGGCCCATTCGTAACGAGGAAAAAGGAAATACCAGAAATAATCTCTGAAAACACACCAGCCAGAGCAGTTCCCTGGAGCCATCCACTCCTCTGTCATGTGCATTTAACTGCTGGATATACCAACACAGACAATAAACACAAGACAAAAATGCTTTCATTCCTTGTAGGTGACACAAGCTGTTTTCTTAGGCCCTGATCTTGCCATTGGCCTCACTAAGTCAGCTAATGGAATCTGCACTCAACTAATTCTTGGGATGCACAGACCTGGAGTGGACTAAGAAAGAAAAACACGTCTCTCAGCTAAAGCTGAAAAAGAAGTGGATGGTTTTATTATGGCAAGAAGTGTTTTACCAGCGTGCTGCACCCCAGAGATGTGGCTGGAGCACCCTGAGCTGTTCAGGAGCTGCTGCAGGAGGGAAGGGATGGGGAGGCAGCACAGCCAGGGGCTCTCCTGGGCTGGGGCTGAGCCTTGTGTCGCTCCCGCTCCGCCTGCCAGTAAAAATATCCATCCAGTTTCAAAAGTTTAAAAAATAGAAGGAATGATTTCCTGAGGAAATGGAAATGTTAAACACTTGGAAGTGAAACCATATGCTTATGATGATGAAGTGTAACTAAAACAGCTCTGAGAGTGATATCTTTGGTAGTCAGACCCTCCTGCCTCAGCGCCATCCTGTTTAACACCTGCAAAGTCACCCAAAACGGGGGTGAAAAGCTGGGTGGGTCAAAGTCTTGGGAAAGCAGAAACTTCTCACTGACGCCAAACTCTGTATGTAGAAAATATCACAGGCAAACAACGCACACATGCAAGTGAATTCTCCATCTTCCTAACAGAGCAACAACACAGATTGATATAGAAAAGGTATTATATAAAATGCCATAATTAACATTCATAAGGTAAATAAAGATAAATTATGTTTATTCATAATTCTACTGACTCATTTTTCCTGTTACTTCATAGCTCATGTATTGAAATACTAATTTCAAGAGCACCCAGCACAAAGAACATACCAAAATAGTTGCACCTGCACACGTCATGCTGTCACCATTCAAAGCCAAATTTGATCATAAACAGATATTCTGGTAAGGTTCTGAAAAATACCTGGGCTCATGCCTAAGAAAAATAGTCTTATTAACAAAATTTCATACCAGTCAAAACATACCATTGATGAAGTGAAAAGCTCAACACAAGTTAAGAGAGTTTCTAATGTCAAAATCCCCAACTTTCAATTAAAAGGGGGGAAAATAAAACATTTCCATTAGATAAAAAATCTCCCTATGCATTGTAAAGATTGCTTGTCCTAATTTCTCATTTAAATAAATTTCTTTTTCTTTTGGCTGGCTCAAAATATCACCTTTTGGAGAGAAACAGTGGTCTGCAGAGAGCCCAGGCCCCCCTTCTCTTTCACATTTGCCATATACCTGCAGGTTTTGATGGGTTAGTGCTGAACTAAAAAACTCTGTCATAACTCTGGGCTGAAAATCAGTCTTTTATGATATTCAGTGTTAACTGCAGATGTCTAAGTAAGACTGTAAAAGTTGCAACTTCTGCAACTCATTCTGAAGAGCTGCAAATCCAAGCCCTGCAATCAGCTGGTGAGGCTTCCTCTTGTAGGTGTCTGTGGGGAGGGATGAGCTCAGTTTAAATCACACTTTTAAGGTCTACAAAAGCCAGGAACATCTTTTCAGCTTTTTGGTCATTTATTGGTGTGACCAAGGATTGTATTTATGCACTATCTATTAAGTAACATTTTATTTTCCAACATACTGGAATCCCAAGAGCAGATTTTCCAGAGGAATGCATGGAGAATTGCCAAGAAGACATGCACCATGCTGCTGCATGGGAACTTTGGGACTTGACCTCTGGATCCCTGCTATCCTTGGCATTAAATCAGATGAAAAATGAGTAAGATCCAAATGCAAAGTAATTATGCTTCCAAAAAAAACCCCACAAAACAACAATAACAACAGAATCCCACTAACAAACCAACCAACCAACCAACCAACCAACACCTAGAGCTCCCAAAAAGGATGTAGGAACACTTAATTGTTCATTTCCTACTCATGCTCAGTGATACAAGATTAGAATTCATCTTCCCTTTCCTATATTTCTTCATTAAGGTGAACCTAAACCATTCAGATGCTATTTCAAGTCTATTATTTGTCCACTGCCCTCTTCTTCTCACCTGCTTTGTCCCAGAACAACAAAAAGCATCCCAAATTAATGGAAGAAATGCCTCAGTCCCTAGTCTCAAGCTGGGTAATAGGAACCCAAGGGAGTAGCAGTCAGTTCCCAAGAGTGCTGGCACACCAAAATTAAAATTTTCTTATTTCAAGGGGCTGGGGCCTGTCAAAGTGATCCCCAACATGCCTGAGATGGGTGGAAATTTCAGCTAAAGATGTCCCAAAATCACACACCTCCCTCCTCAATCAAACTTAGGGAGATGCTGCTAAAAGAGATCCTAACCCTGCCCAGCCCAAATATAAAACCACTGCTGGTTTTTTTTGCCCATCTTTGCTTTCTTTTTGTAAGTTTCCTTACGGGGCACACAATGAAAAGGAGGACAAAGGCAGGAACTAAGAGCAAGATTAAAGAATATGCAGCATAACTGAACTAAGCAGACTTTCAAAGCCCATCACACACTGTGCACTTGTAGCAATTTCCTTCTTTTTGTGAAAAAAAAGACTAAATCCTTTGAGGTTCACAGAATTATTTTGTGTCCATTCAGAGTACTAATGGAAAACAAATTGCATCTTTAAGCACTGAATAACCCCATTTAGAGCTATATTAATATAAATACATTTTTCATTTAAAACCAGCAAGTCTAACACTGGTGCTTATAAAGATGTCTTATAATTTACTGCTGCTCTTCTCCAGCCAAAAGTGGAATTACCACTGTCTGTGTATAAACTTAATAAACAGCACACACTAAACTGCCTGGTCTTTCAGGCTGATGAAAGTTGCTTCTTATCAAAGGATCCTTTGTGGATGTTTTGAAAGGATTTAAATTGCTTTGATTGCATTATTAACAGTGTCTGTTTTGCTCTTGTATTTCAGAGTGATCTGGAAAGTTGGAACATCAGCTCTTGCATTCTACAAAATATGGTTTTCCATCTCTAATAAAAATGCTTCAATACAAAAGATAATCCTTGTGTTCAAGAGCAAAACCCCATGATGGGCCATGTTAACACATATTAAGACCTTTTTACTCTTGCTCTTAATTTTCTATGGTCTTCAGTCCTGGAGATGTCATGGCCAGTCAGGACTTCATGAACTTTGCTGGAAACCCAGGTACTTGCAGTGCAAAACATATCAGATTTTTCTCTTTGAGAAACTGAAAATAGAGGGCCATTTCTGATGAAGAAACAGGGATATTGCTGTTTAAACTGCAGAGCCTGATCAAAAATCTGTACACCAATGTAGAGAGGGATCTCTTTTTCATGGTGCCTATTTGGGAATATTGCAGGAATGGGAGGAAGCAACAGCAGGGAAGTTCCTTGTCCTTCTTGTCTGTCATTTTCTGGGGTTTGGGGTTTGTTGGGTTTGGGGTTGTTTTTTTTGTTGTTGTTTGGGGAGCAAGGGGGGCTGTTTTACAATGGAAACCTGTGGTTAACATGCTGAGGACTCTCCATTTACCCTGTCTCCAGCAATGCACTTAAAAACTGAGGCAAGCCAGATGGTTAGAGAGCACAAGACAGGAATAAAAATGTCACATTTGAGTTCATTCAAAAATTCCTATAAACTGTGGCAGCAAGTCATGTTATAAAATGAAATACAAGCATCCAGGCTCCCATGGGAATTCAGTTACCAGCACAACTAATATTCTGTGCCCTGCAGACCTCAGTGGCCTGCTGTATTTATAAAATGGGGCTAACAGCAGTGCCTGCCTCGGAGCAGCATGGCCAGAAAAAGTCCATTAAAGTGTGGGAGCCCCGAGCGCTGCTGCCTGGCCCCGTGGCTCCCGGCTATTTACTCACAGTGCAAGCTCCCCGAGAGGAAATTCAGTCCAGGAGAGCACAGCAGAGCCTTTTCATACACGAACCACTACACTGCTCCAGAATTCACCTGGCACTTCACAGAGATGAAAAACGACGACGCAGCCTCTGTCTCGGGGCGTGTTTGCCTTGGCAGGTCCAGAGCCCTGCAGGTGCCGGACAGCAGCTCTGAAGCCAAGGGCTGGGATGAAGTTCTCTTGCTGGTGGCAAAAGCACACTCCCCTCTGACCATAAATATTTCTTCTGCTTTCTTTATTTTTTTTAATAAATTACAGAAATTGTTATGACCTATGACAAGATAATGGTTTGACAGATTCCTTATATTAAACAGCAGCTTGTCCAAGTCTGCAGTTCAAACCAGCCCTTCATTACTGAGGAAAACTCTAGACCTAATATATGAAGTACTGGGGGAAAACATAATATTTTTTCTATTTGAATTTAGGATTTTCTACCAAAAAAATTTCTACTTGGAGATCCTCATCTATGCTGTTACAGCAAGTGTTGTTCTGGCACTGACTAGCTAAGTTTAATTAATTAAAAATAAGAATGCAATCAAGCTTACTTGAGGCAATGGAATTACCCCAAACTGGTTTTAAGTCCTGCCAACTTAATTTTCTCTGCTTGTCAGCTGTCTTTTTTAAAACAAACAAAATTTAATCTCCTGATCATCTAACATCTAATGTAATTATTCAGATGCAGACAGTGTTTGCTTTGTATAACTTCCCTTATTTTCACTCTTTTCATGGCATTAGGCTACAGGGATAAACTCCACACATCATAGCAGCATTACACTGGAGATGGAAACAGTCCAGTTGGACCGATACGGAAAATATGCTTGAAGAATATTGGAACAAACTCGCAGTTAAATACACTTCAGTGATACATATGGATCTTCTCATTTGTTTTTTGAAAGCAGCTGTATTGAAGCTTTGCTCATGGAATTCTATTTGAAAGTCAAATCCTACAAGCAGTTGCATAAATATGTTTGCACGAGTACTTGAACCAGAACGCATTTGTGGCTTTGTTGATTTTGGACAAAGATTTTGACAGGAGGAATAATAACCCACCCACCCTTTTTGTAGCAGCAGCAGGAGGAGGATCAAACAAGATCCTGCGATCTCAATATAATCACTGCACAGGAAAACATGAGCGGGGTCCAGAACCTGGGGAGGGACCCTCAGCTCTCACAGGGGAGACATTTGGTCATCCAGCCTTGTGCCAGCAGCACAGTGAGATGGCAAAGAGAAAATGCTCTGCCCTGAGACCAGGCTGTTTGCCAGTGGAAGACAAATTCTCATCCTAACAAAATCTGAGCTACTCTGCTGAGTTATTCCAGCCCTCCCCCAAGACTTCTGGTATCTTCTAAAAGTTCCTCATTCAGGAAACTGCATCCCTTCCATATGGGTCACTGACCAAGCCCTGTGTTCAAAGGCAGAAACTGCAGGGTCAGGGTTCAGCTGGAGAAGATGGAGTTTGCCATTAACACTTGAGCCTCTCAATCAGAAAAGCAAAAATATTGCTGTGTGAATAATGGGGTGCAGGGAAAGAGAACAAATAATTGCTGCCAATAATGAAGACATTCTGCTCAGGATATTCTGAGTTGGAAGGGACCCAACCATCGAGTCCAGCTCTTAAGTGAATGGCTCAAATGGGGATTGAACTCCTAACCTTGGTGCTACCAGCACCATGCTCTGACCAACTGAGATGGAAAGAATGATTCCCATCAATTCCAGTAGCTCTTTGGTCAAGCCCACCTTAGTTTTCCCACCTCTCCTCTGTCAAGTACAATTTACATGAATAAACCACTCACTCTGTCTCTCAGTCCCACAGTCAACACCAGTAGTAGGACAGTGGAAATGTGTGCACCAGAATTAATCACCAGGAAATCTGGATTGCGAATGTGCAATGGGAATATTTTAAAGTCTTTTCTTTTTTAACTTAAATTATTAGGTACCATATTTTTAAACACATCCTTTCTTTTACATTTGGCTGCCAGTTAAAATAACAGTGCATAGAAAGGGAACAAAAAGCAAAAAAGAGCAGGGAGACAGACGGACTGGCTGACGGACAGATGGGCAGGTGTGTTACACTTCTAGTCAAAAAATTACGATTACTAGTAGTAAGCTGCTTTCCATTCCCATAAATTACACTTGAAAAGCACATGGCCCTGGATCAATGCCTTTGGTGAGGTTTCCCAAGCACAGTGTTTGAACAGTTGTCTCTGTGGCCAGTCACAAAGTATTCAGGGCAGGGTGGGCTCCCAAACTACTTCCCACTGATCACAAAAGATGCCCCACCAACATTTCCCAGCATTTCATGTGGTACTTGTGCAGCCCCAGGGGAAGGGCTGCCCACACCAAAACCCTGACCACCACCCTGGCTAGAAAAGGAGTTTGCCTTTATCTTCTTAAATGGCTTTCAACAATGTCTCTGTGGCAAGGCCAGAGGACTGGAAAAAAAATCCCTCAAAGAAATATGAAAGCTCACCTCAGAAACGCCCTGTGAAATTCGGGGAACAAACACTTAGTTGTTCTCATTTTGTTCTGCCTTGGATGGGAATGACAGAACTGGATGATTTGTTCTCAAAGACCGTAGCTACTGAGATTTTGAAATTTTTTTATTTGGGACTTTTATGTCCAGTCTGAAAGTTTTTAACTGAAATACCAAACTTATTTTCTGTCTAGTACTGTTATTTAGACTCCTGACTGGTGACATTCTGGGTAACACATGCTGAAAGAAAATTTCAGTAGAAGTTTCAATTTGAATGTTTAACGTTATGAAATCTACAGAACTGTTGCTGTTGTACATAGCACAAAATAAACATCTCGATTCCAGGAAACTGATGGAGACATCTTGTGAATCACTTTCTTAAGACCAAAAAGACTTCTGCAAAACTACTCTTTGACTTCTAAACCAGCCTAGGTAGAAAGCAAAGCAGCTTTCCTTTTTCAAGACAGAACTTTTACCAGGTCAGTAAGTGGCAGAGTGCAAAGAGCCACCAGCACAGTCTGTAAGTGTATATTTAAGTAGCACACATCACTGACAGGCACATAATAAAACTATTCACAGGGATTACTTACTCTGTATGCTGTTCAATAGTCACTGCAAGTCCTAAGCTTCCCAGCCATTTTAGTAGTGAATCATTTAACAGAATAGTAGATGCTATTAGTTGTTATTTCATTGCTAAAATTTCTTGGGTATTTTTCTTTCAATTTTTTCTCCTGATGTTTAGAAACCCCAAGCTTGAAGTACAACAAAACTCCACACTGGTAAAACTCCACTTATTTTATAAGTGTTTGTCAATCCCAACCTTTAAAAAATTGCACAAAAAGCCTCAACCAGCAACCTAAGTAATCAGAGACAATAATATACTGGAAAACATAATCAATCCTCAATGATCTTTAAGGGGTACCACTGACCTGTGACAACACTGCTAAATTACCACTTAACTGGATCTTTTGCTCCACTACAAGTGGCTTATTTGTAATAATACAGACACTGACTTTGCCTTGGTTTATATTGACAGGCTGATTTGACTGCCTGCTGAGAGACAGCCCCCTCTGAGTGGGTGTGAAGGAGCTGAGCTGCTGAGTAAAACTGATAGGAGGAGTGGAAAGGAGGTCTGAAAGTCATTTAGAAACTCCAAATGCAGTGGAAAGTATTTTTTTCTCCTTTTTGACAGAAGTCTGCATTACCAGGGATCCCTTCATACCAAATTACTGGGATGGATGCAGAGGGTGTGGCAGCTTGTGTCCAGACACAAAAACCATGAGCAGTCTTACTTAAAAAAACCAAATCAAATCAAACCAAACCAAACAAACAAACAAAAAATTTAGAGACAACTTCCACTTAATTCTTATGAAAACTGGATTTTCATAGGGAAAATATGCGAAAACTTCTGTGTTTTAACAGTTATTCTAGTATTTGAATTTTTTCAGTTTATCCATTTTTTTTTTCTGGTCATTTCTTGGTTTATTTTCCCACTGTCATACAAAAAAACCATCTTATTCTTATGGAGTGGTTTTTTTCCCATTTTGTTTCCTAACTTTCAACATACAGCCACAAATATCCAGCAACACAAAACAATGGTGTTCAGATCTGCAGAACAAGAAGCCCAGACTATCATCTCCAAAATTACTGAAAAGATTTCAGTGAACAAAAGGCAAAATTAATAGAAACTTCAAGTAGGGTTGCCTACCTTGTAAGCAGCGATAGGATATTGAGATGCTGAAAACATAATTTAGACATTTTACTTCTCACTTGGAAGAGGATACTTCAACATGTTGGATCTGAAGAAATAAATGAATAACTGAGATCCTAATGCTTGCCTAAAGGCTCCTTCAGCACTCTTCCAGCCAGGTGTTGACCCACTAAGACATTGCTTTGCTCAAATATATCAGCTAGATACTGAAATCTAATCTAATTATCTCATGAACTTTTATAGCAGAGTGACACATGGCAAGGAGTAACTCTGGCGTGGTAAAGCAGCCTCACAACTACATGAGAAATCCATTCCCAGGTTATTCTGGTCAAGAACATACGAAGAAGTGAGGTGGATGAAGCCAGAAACAAGAACTGTGCAACTGCTCATGCTGCCTTTTCTGAGCTGGGTGACACCACCTTCCCTCTGGGTGAAACATCATCTCTGAGACTGTGAATGTGAAGGGATGCTCAGACATGGGGAAAAGGATCATTTTTGTGGGACAGCCACTTAGATTTGGGTTACCCCTTGAATTCTACAGACAGCCTCCGGTGCTTGCACCTTCATGCTGACCTAAAGAATGGGTAGGGCAGATGCTGTACATGGCTTTTTGGTGTGCAGATGTTTGGAGCAAGCTGTTCACCAGCAATATTCTATGTATCATGTACCTGGACAGACTGCTCCTGTCACCTCATCAGTCAGTGCAACAGCTGCTGAGAGCTACCAAAAAATGGAATTCAGGATTGCTGTGTGCAATTATCCCTTTAGAGATGGGTAGGTTCTCCTGTGAGAGTGGGGTATGGGAACACTCAGCACAGTGCATGGGGCTGGAAGAGAACCATCAGCTAACGGTTAACAGCTCCATTGCCAGGACTGAGGTGCACTGTCTCCTTGGGTCCTCAGCCCAGGAACTCTACAGAAGACAGGGATTTCCTCTTTAGCAGACACATAAAATGTACTTCTCTGAAAGGAAAAGGGGGAAAGGGATGGAAAAGAAGAGCCACATGGCTGATCTGAAAGGAAAGCATGCTTGCACCGTCACTGAAACATTAGAGACATTGTTCGAGTGCAGTTCATCCTTGCAAAAATATTATCCTCGTCTCGATGCCAAGGTCGGTGAAAGTATGGGCTACTTGCCATGGAAGTGCTGGGTATTTAGGCTAGACCTGTCATGGGGCTTATTTACTCTCTGCACCCAACGTTTCAGACACACTCAAGTGTAGTGTTCATGTCTTGGCAGAAACTTCTCATTCATGCATTTTCTCCTGATCCCCTTTGAGGAGTCTTCCTCCTCCAACATTGCAGTGGTTGAAATTTCATTGCTTGCTGAGAAAACCAACACTGATTAATTTCATCCTACTTGCATGGAAGAGGTAAAGTATGCAGATCTCCAGCCAGGGACAAGGAAATCCCTGCTGCTTACATGCCACATTGAATAAGCAGCCCATGGTTGAGGCCATTGGACTTCAACAGTCTTCATTCCACCCGCAGGAAAGAAGCAATTATCCATAGCAGCATGGGGAGCAAACAGGAAGTAATGCAACACATTCACTTTTGATTGCAGAATATCTTTTTTTATAAGACATAATATTCCACAAGGAAGAATGCAGCTGCAGCGTTACGTCGATGCCCCCCAAATTATTAAAGGAACGTGACCGAGGCTGCAAAGCTAAACCTCAAAACCTAGGAAAAACCTAAATTGAAGTTGCTGCTGCAGCCTGAATGCCACTGCTCACTGTGTGTGCATTCTGGTACAGTCTTTAATTACATCACTGCAAACTGCTTTTCCCACAGGGCCTTCGCCTCATTCAGCACACAGGACGGACAGTGCTTAATAATGAGCAGCTATTCAGTGTTTGCTCCTCTCCTCTGGTTCAGTGTGTGGCCCTGGACTGTATTTACTGCACACCAGCCAGGCCTGCTCTGAAGACAGTGATTCATTTCCCCATGGACCTTTCTGTGACATTCTCTTTGAATACCTCAGGTGTATTCATGGATCTGTTTGCACCTCGCCTTTGGGAGACAGAGACTCCAACTTTGCAGATGGGGAACTGAAGCATAAGAAGATTAAGGTAAAAAGTGTCCACTGATTGGTGCTATGTTATTTTCTGTGTATTTAAATTTAAATGCTGTTCTCTCTGTCCAAAGCCAACCTTCCATTTGCTTCAGTTGGACACGCTGGTAACTGAGACCCAAAAATCTCAAGGCAACTACTCAGAAAATGGAAAAAGGCACAATTAGAGGCCAACTGTGAAAAACTAATTTTAAGTGACTTGCCTGTCATCACATAAGATCCAGTTCCTTAGTATGCTATTCAACTGCTTTGGCTATGAGACCATTTCCTTTGATGCTGCAAATCCCCATTTAAATTTATCACACACTTTTTACCTCATGCAGTAAATGAGTCAGCCATTCTATGCTCCTTTATTAGACAACCCAGTTCCAGCCCCAGACTAACTCAGGCTTTTGAACTGACGGCAGTAGGGCTCCTGGGGAAGAAAATTAATTATTTTATATATATACTGAAAGATGAATTTAAGCTGCATAGGCAGCCTTAATTCAAAATTTATTTTAGGTGCTTATTGTTTTAACACATATTTTTGCATGCCTAATTTCCTAAGCTTTTAAGGAACTGAAGAAAAAATGAAGAAAAAAACCTGCTGAGGACCAGTGGAGAAAATCTTGCTCATTTGGAAGAGTTTGCACAAAAGGCTGGGAACTTTCAACTTGGCAAGTTGAAGAATGTTCTTTTAACACAGCTTTTCTTGAGCTCTTTCCTAAGTTTTCTTTCAAACAGAAACTCCATCATGTTGACACTCATAGTGATACCCATACCAGCAGAGCTGACTCAGGGGTGTCAGTTTATCTGCTTCTGCTGCTGGGAGCTGGGAAAAAAAGCTGAAAATTGTGTTGGCTGATTATCCTGGGTTCTATGGACTCTGGGGACCATGACTTCCCTATTTTTACTTTCACCTTCCCTTCAAAACTTTTGCCATCTTCTCCAGCAGTACTCCTCTGAGACGAGCCAGTTTCCTCCACTTCTGCAGCCAATCTCAATCTCTCCAGATAGTGAGTCCCAATTTCCCCACCCATCTGATCCCAGCACTTGTCTTACACTGATGCTGTGCAGCAGTAGAGGTGGGATATGGATTTACTGCACACCAGCAACTCTGCAACAGGTCTTCAAGTGTCACCCTTTGGGAGACATCTGCAAAAGTTTGAGTCTCAGTCTGAAGTGGCTGTTTTCTTTCACTGGAGGGAAAAGCATGGAGACATCCTCAAGATGGGATCCTTCCCTGAAATGGGCCCTAAATGGCCTCTTCCATTTTTGACTGAGAGGATGAACAGGTAGATGAGCTACAGCAAAATACTGTTAAACCTTGTCAGCTCCCTTCAGCAATGTGCAATGCAACATCCTCTGAAATTGCAACAGATCTCATACGTAGCCTGGGTGTTTAAGGAATAACTATAATTGTTAATTCACCAGTGCTCATTCCCTCACCAGACTGATGCGGCTTCTTTGTCCTTCTGAACAATTTTGGCTTCCACCTTCAGACTGCTAGTTTTAAAACAAAATTTAAAAAAAAAAAAGTAGCAAGAAAATATCCATCATGGAAAATTTCAGTCTACATAACTCTGGCAAGATCTTAATCTTATAATGTCCAATATTAGACAAATTCAATAACAGATGGTGCTATCCAGCCCACCAGTAACAGCAACCCTTACTCAGAAGGTTTGGCTTTGGGAGAAGTGTTGTTATTATTTATCATGTGTTACAGGGCCAGTTCTGTCCTGCCTGCTGGTGTTTGGGGACCTTGGCTTGGGAGCCTCACTGGATGCTGACTGCAAAACTCTCAGAGGATGCTATCTTTGAGGGTCATATGGGAACCAAAACACAAGCAGCTTCTTCTTCCAGAGTTTTAGCCTAAATAGATAAAAATAAAACAACTAAAGATGAAGAAAAATAAGAGCCACTGCATAAAACTCATGCAAAGCTTTGTATAATTTTATGATTTGTAATAATTAAGGATCTCTCTCAGCTTATCAGGGATTAATATTACCTTACTTTCCTTGAATTCCATTCAGTTCTTACATTATACATATTCCACATGAGCGCTCTCTTCTCCCAATACTTCTGGCACAAATCTGAGCCTCTTTGGTAAGGACTCATAAGGTTATGAATGTCTGGACAGCCTGAGTAATGAAAGGCCATTTGGGGCCGAACCATTGACCACAGCTTTAACTTGCCAGGAAGCATAAAACATAAAATGTAAATTAGGTACTAACAACCCATTTTTCTTCTAAATCCTTGGTACAGATGCGCAACATGAAGTACAGATTATGTTTTGAGAGAGATTTTGGAATAATTTGCAGTTAAAAATATTGCATGGGACCTTGTGTTGTGGCCTCAGAAGAGACTGAATTGTGAGTTGTTACTGCTGCCCTTGAACCCACTTCAGTCGATGGAAAGTTTCATTGGCACCTGCATTTGTTGCTTTGGGTAGCTGCCTAGCTACCAGCAAAACCCAGCACATAATACTGTCATCAGGGAAAGAGGAATGTGCAGTCCAGCAAGCAAGACATGCATGGAAAAGTACATTTCTCCCAGCATGTTTTGCAATCTCCATGCTATTCCCTCCCCATCTTCCTTTCCACTGATCTCATCTGTGGAGATGAAGTCAAGAAGAAAACTTAGGAAGTGGCACTTGCAGGGCAAGACCATTTTACTGCTTGTGCATGAGCAGCATCATCCCTAACACGGCTTTGACCCTCTGGATGGGGATGGGGCCAGCCCCGTGTGAAAAAACAGATGCACAGCTCCAGTGTTCCTCACTCAAGGGATCCAAAATCAGCTTGAGGTTGGCTGGGCACATTTGGTTCCCATGTGAACTTGCCATTAGAGCTGTGGTCTTGGATTCTGCCAGCAACAGTGTGCATGAAACTGTTGGGAAATGGAGCTACACATTATGCAAGTCACAGCACAACATTTAGTAGTGCTGCTTTCAGAACACACATAAAGACGTGTCCTTTATGTGTGAATTCCAGCCTCCAGCTGCTTTATGGAAGAAGGCTGGAGCCATCAGTCCCCCCTCAGAAACAATTTTTCTTGCTCTACTCATTGCAACTCAGCTATGAGGAAATAACCAGCTTTTCTTTTTTTTTTTATCTCAGCCCAGGAGTATCTAAAAATATAACCCATGGAACTTGCTTCTTGAATTAATTATGCTTCAGGTAAAAATAAAATAAATGTACTTGGCCTTAATGAGATCTGCAACTGATTCTCCATCTCATGGCACACATCCTTTTTAGGCAAAACCTGGATTCTTGATATGTTTCAATAGGTCAGTGAACCTGATATGGCTGAGTCAAACCACAGCTCTACAGCTCAACAATTTCTACCATTTGTTGCACCTAGAAAATGAGATAATTCAATCAATACTTTAAAAAATTAAATAAATACCTGGTTTATCGCATGAGAAGAGGGGAAACGTGTGGCTATGCCTCTGATGCAAGACTTAAAGAGAAGACAGGAGTAGATTTCTACTGTATCTCTGCAGAATTGCCCTGGTGGGATAGATGCCTTCTCCCAAAGAAACAATGCAGGGGAAAGCAAACTCGTATTTCCTCCTTCACTCCTCCTGTTAATAATTTGTAGCATTATTGCTAATAAAGATTATTTTAGTGTGCTAATGGCTAATCATGGCACAGGAGCAAGAACATATGGAGGGAAGCACGGTGCTAAACACAGAAAAACAGGGCAGTCCTACCCCGATGAGTGGAAAGGGTTAGAGAATACAAATAAATATTCATTGCTTTTGGATGCCTGTCAGAGACACCTTCCAAGTCTTCTCAGGTTCAACCGCTACTATTGATGTAGCAAAAGAGAATCATGACTTAAACAGGGAAAGGAGGAGACTCCTAAAAACACACATCCTGGTGAAACAGAAACAGACTAAACAAGCCTCTTGAAGAAATATGCATTTGAGAAACCACCCTGATTTAAAAGATCTGGCTCTTTATCCTTCCCCCACTGCGTGGACCTGTGGTACAGCAGCGTGCTGGAGATACATCATGTGATAACTCAGGGACACTAACACTGTAGGAAAAGCAACAATACTGCAAGAGCAAGAAAATAAACCTTGAGATTACAAAGAAAAACAAGAAAACAAATCCACAAGGTCTGGTCTAGTGCACACTATCATTATTGATGTGAATCATGACTTTGTGATCCTCAGAGGAGGGCTGATGTGCCTCTCCATAAATCAGGTCTTAAGGGTATATACATTACTAGCAAAGGACAAGCACCACAGTTTGCTTTCACATAATGATCCAGCAATGGCATTTAATTGAGCAGAATATAAACACCCAGGCTGGAATTTAGCCAGGACACTACATTTAACATCCTACTCTAAATAAGAAATTCCATATAGGCTGCAGTGTCCTAGCAGAGCAGAGACAAGCTAAAGTAAAAGATCTCCTCTGATAATCCCTCTCAGAAGAAACTACACAGACCAGAATTTATAGTCCTGGGCAACATCAAAAGTTGAGTCTGCAATTGCCAAATGTGGTGGAGCACTTGGAGAGCATTTGCTCTCCAAATGACAGCAAGTGTCTTTTGTCTTGGAGTGTCCCAGCTAAGTCCCCTGGGGAAAAAACCAACCAACCATCTGCAAGAGGTCTCTCTTCCACCCTGTTCTGTTGGCCAGCTTCCCTTGACTGATCACCGTGCTCTCAAATGAACTCACTCAAAAATATGACGACAGCCTCACCATTTTTTGGATGTCGGACTTTAAGCGAAAGGAAATCAGGGTGTTTGGAAAGTTGTCACCTTATCCTCTGCCAAGGACCAGGAGAATTTTCTTTCTTCATTTTTTAGGAGTGGCCAAACCACTTTTGAATCACACAGTCAACATGGTGAGCATGACTGACTTGCCTTACTTTCCCCAGAACCAATCTACGCTGTTCAACGACAACGGCTTGTGCAAATACTGGCAGGAAGTCAGTAAAAATATGACAGAAGGAAGATGCAAAATTTCCAGCACAATTAAGAGCACTGGTTTTGGTTACTCTCATCAATTGAGACTAATTAGATCAGTAAGAGTGTCCAGACTTGGCTCTAGTGTGGAATAATCTGCTTGCATCTCTCACAAACGGTATTTCCACTGAACAGACCCAAGACAACGCTCCCTTTGCCTTAGGTGTCTGTGTTGACCAGTCTGATTTCATCCATCCTGTCACCTGGTGCTGCCCTTGGCACAGCCCCACTGAAAGTACTGTAGCACATTATTCAGATAATTCCCCTCTTCATCCATCATTGTGAAAAGTCTTACAAATGTTGCAAGATAGTCCAGGAATTCATACAACGTCCCTTGATTTCAATGGGAGCTGTTGTACTGTGGAGTTCTCCAAATCAGATAATTCATATAATTGAAATGGTCTGCTTCTCTTTTTTTTTCCCAATTCAGCATTCTTGTGAGACAACATTTTAATTTGTTATCTTCCTAAGTTTTTTATCAGGTTTTCCTGTATTCTTCACTCCAGCCTTCACATAATTTTCTGATTAAATAACTGAAAACACCTGGAACAGACCATGTCTTTCAGCATGTACTCAGAGGAGCCCAATGACTTTGAAAAACTCAGTAAGCAAAGCCAGAGCTTTAAAATTTCCATGTGGGTATTCACATTTCAGTTGGAACATATTTGGGATCGACGAAAAAAATAAATAGGGAGGTAAGAAATCACTGATTAACAAACTCTGTTACTGCCTACAGTTAAGGCAGAGACCACCTTTTACTTGTGTCTGGGCACAGCTCTACATCAGTCCAGCTATCTGGCATTGACTTCATTTCTGGATCCCACAAGTCTCACTGTCCATGAGTAGTTGGCTGTTGAGTCCAGGGTAAGAGCAGAGGTTTCAAAGAGCTACAGTAGATCATTAATAATAAGAATAAATGCCTGAGACAATGCCTTAAAACAACCTTTCTCTAAAATTAATAGGGGCATAAATTTCACTTGCTTCAAATTAGAGACCAGGAGGTCCAAGCATTTTCTAAGCATTCTATTTTAAAGCAGCATAGATCAACAGCATGAAATGACAGTGCATGTACACTTCGAAATAAAAAATGCCTGCTAAGCTATGCCAGCTGCATGAAACACCCTGGCACGTTCCTCTTCAGGTTGGGGGAAGCCTCTCAGAAACATGAGTTGCTCTTGCTCCTTCTTCACAAGCCTGTGCTGCCACTCTTTTCATGCTGCTCCCATTCCCACTGCCTTAACCACGTGCATTCACACCTGTAATTCGTGGGCTGCCTGGCAAGGGCCCTGGGCAAAGACCATCTGTTAGTCAAAAGAACACAAGAACTTCCACCAGCCCAAAACCAGAACGCCTGGTTTTGCTCTTCTCCACTTCATCTTGCCTTTTCATGATGGGCTTTTATGGTGGCAATAATGTTTTCCTACTCATCTCATGCTGCCTGAGACATTAGTTTTTTTATTCACTTTTCCTTGCCTTGAATTAGAGCACAATTTTTTACCATGGTCATAGCTCTGTCATTCTCAGAATCTTTAGTCCTGATCTGTTTGATTCCAGGGCTGAATACAACTCAGAGTCCACATTCCTTGTGCTGACTGATAACTTCTTCCAGGCCACAGATAACTATTTGCCCACAGCAGTTCTCTCAGATAGGTCAGCTTTATTTATTACAGAACACTGACCACATGGCCCTCCCCTTCTTCAGCAACAGAAGCTGCAGAGGAATGCCAAGCCCTGATGCTCTGACCCCAAGGACTTCCATGGGAGATCCACACCATCCCTAGCTTTATTTCACATGCAGAGCTCTGACAGGACATCACATCTGGATTTCACTGGATACACTCTTGGGCAGCTGAGTGTCAGGCTAACCCAATAGGATTCAGAGACATTAACTGGAGCTTTCAAGCCTGAGGTGAGGAATAAAACTGATTTACTAAAACACAATGAAAAAGTCAGCACTTATGAGAAGCCAGATTGAAGGAGGCTGTTCTGTCACTCAGGTTCAGGGCTGGGTTGGATTTGCCAAGTGCTTTTCTCCTTATGGCTGATGAAGAAACTGTGGGCTTGACATTTGACTATGGACCTCTCTGCAGTGCCTCTGCCTCTCCCCCTGCAGATGGCTGGGAGCAGCAGGATGCTTTGCAATGGATTTTTCCTGCCAGGTGCCCTGCACTGCACAGGGTTCCCGTGGCTGTCATTAGCTGGGAGCTGAGCTCCAGCTTGAGTGGAAAACACCACACCATAACAGCCCAAACACCAGATATCTGCTGTCCCTGTGCCCCTGGCCATGTCAGTCCAGTCACTTGGAGAGCTCGAGATGGGCTTGGCACTGTGGGCTGGAGCTCTGCAAACACTCCTGGTGCAAGTTTTGTCTCCTCTGGAATGTGCTTCCCCACTTCAGCTCTAACAGCCTGGATTTCATGACCCTCCTCCAGGTCATCTGTAGGGTCCATCTGCTTTCCCAGGCTCTGAAGGGGAGGAGAAATTTGGGGAATTATAAGGCTGCTGTAGAAAAGGCTTAGTTGTAACAGGAAGAGTTTGTGCCTAGAGACATTGGCTCAGTGGGTAGAAATTGCAGTGGTATTGAGTAAATCTGCCCAGAAAGCAGAATGGGGAACTGTTACTGAGCTGAAGAAGCAAACATTTATTGACTTTCTGGGACAGGAAATAAAGGATTTTTACAACCTGATAAGTAAAATTGTTCTGATTAAAGCTTAAAGTCAGTAAGTAAAAAAAGAGAACAAGCAGGAAACATAGAACTTACGGTCCTAAGAGGGAGGGAGGGAAGGAGGGAGGGATGGAGAAGTCCATTACATGGGGATTGTTCCAAGAGCTACTTAAAGTATTCAGTGCTGATCCCTCTGCCTTCTTGCTCCTTAAAAGAAATCACCTCTTACATCATGCCATTCAAAATGAATTATACTTTCAATTTTCCTTGTTTCCTGCTATGTTAATATTAAACTATTACATTGTATGCAGGAAAGAATCCAGCAAAAGCAACTTGTTGCATGCTAGGAATGGCTTTCTTCAGATGGCTTTAATGCTGAAGACAAAGGTCAGCAATTTACCCCAAACAAAGCACTGGAATTCAATCTTTCCTCTGCTTGGGAGCAGCATGATTCCACAGCCTTCACTGCGTTCTTCAAATACATTCCTACTGGAAAGCAGGGCTTTAAAAAACCTTTTATAAAGCTGGGGTTTTTTTCTCCCTGAGAGACTTGAAGCCATGAATACTGTTTTAGGGAGCTGCCAAGTTATCTGCAGAGGACCTCTACCACTTTACCTCTTCCAGAGATTCTTGTTTAATTAACACATTCCACAAGCTGTAGGGCTCCTCACAGCTGAGGATTTCTTCTGACCCGTGCTGGAGGAGGAGGGCACGGACAGTTCACATCAAATCCTGCAGCCCCCCTGATCAGCTTTGCCTTGCATGCCAACTGCAGAGCCTGGAAATGCATCCCAGAGCAAGGTATGAAACCAGCAAACTGCACTCTGGAATTGGGAAGGAAGGGGAAGACAGCTGGAAATATGCATTATTTAAAATGCTGTAGGATGAGAGACAGATGCTGGCATGGCATTTGTGGAGTTGAAAGCCACCCAGCTCATGCTGCCAGTTGGCAAGCCAGCCTGGTATCAAGCCCACAGCCATGCAAAACCCACCACCACAACTGGCACCCAGGCTGGCAGAGCTGGCCAAGGGCCAGCAATCATGGTCACTGGAATGTTCCTTCTCTTGCCACTGTACCTCCACCCTGCACCACAGCACAGACAGGGAAGGCAGACTGCACCTGGGAGACACACCGTGTCTCCCTTTCAAGGGCTGCCTATGCATCACCAGGACCTAAATTCGTTTAAATGAAGGGTAGAAAAGGCATGAAGAAAAGCAAAGGGGTGTGTTTGCTCTCTAATTTATCTTGGTGACCCACATCTCACAGGCAGAGCCTCCAGCTGAACTCCCAGTGCCTTCTCTCTCTCAGGCAGCCAAAGGAAAGGCTTTCTGATCCCTTCCCAGTGCATGCTGTAAGTGGGTGAGTTGGCAGCAAGATGAGATTCCCTTCCTTATTGCTGCCTACCAAAAAGGGAAACCCTGGAAAACTGCCAGATCTGAGGACTTGTTAGGGAAATACAAGTTTGTTGATGGGAGGCAAAAAACAGATGAGGCAGAATTCCACATAATTCTGCCAGCTAAAGCATTGTTTTGACTTGCATCAGTAGAAGGAAGCTATCAGCTAATTTACACAAAGAATAAAGGCTTTTGGGGAGATGTGATTTAGCATCATCAACCTCCAGCAATGAGTGAGGCAGAAGGCTAAAATCATAGAATCATAGAATAGTTTGGGTTGGAAGGGATCTTTAAAGGTCATCTAGTCCACCCCCCCTGCAATGAACATGGGGGTTTAGGAAAAATATATAATCTGTCCTTGGGGATGGAGAAGGACAAGTTTTCTCATATGATATGAAGAAGGAGAAAATAGAAAATATCCTACCTATGCTAAGAGTTACAGTGAGCACTAAAGAGCACTCTGTAGATGTCAGAGTCTATAGGTGCTGTACTGGGAATTGGGTGTGGGTGATGGTTATTTTCCACTTAGTTCAATGGTGCTATTCGGAACAAAATCCTATCCCTTTTTTTTGAAAGGGGATGGCAGGTCTCCATCAGAGCTCCTTCAGGATTTGGAACAGAGGCCAGTGAGTGCCAGAAAACTTGCGAAAACCACATGGCTACAGGGTGGATCCATGTCTTCCCTGTCTCTGTGCTGGCCCTGTTGTAATCCCAGTCTGTGCTGGTGCACAGAGCCCTTTGCAGAGCACAGTGGGAGTAACCACAACCTTGTGTGACCTTTGTGTTGGCAGCTCCTCTGCCGAGTTTGAAACTTTGCATTGCCTCCTTTCACTCCTTTAGATCTCACCTAAAGAAGCTGATTTTTAACTCATAAGAAAGGCCCCTGCCCCCTGAGGAGGCTTTGATGTAGGTTCTAAAAAAGACATTAGTCCCCGTTATAGGGCTTGGGGCTGTCCATGGCAAAGAACAGGGAGAAAAGGCTGTAATTCTCCCTCACAGCTCTGACCACTGATTCATAGTCACACTGGCATAGACAATACTGACATAGACAATATTTTTAGAAGTTGGTTGGGGTTTTTTTTCCATAGAAGATAATGAGGTTATGGCGCCCCATGGACACCCACAGTCTCCTGGGCAGGGATGAAAGCAGTGTTAGAAGGAAAGAGTTTCTACCTTGGAGGAAGAAAGCCTCCATGGAGCTAAGGACAGTCATGAGGTCCACTCCCAGCACTGGGGCTGCTTAAAAGCTGCTCTTTTCATGCTGGCTCTTCTCCTCCCACAAGCAGAACAATTGGGAATACTCCCACTGGTGATACAAAAGGGATGTATCTTTGTTTACCTACAGCTTTTACCCCAGCTCACCCACTCTCCTCTGTTCTCTGTCCTCCTTGGGCACAGACCTGGGCACACAGAAGCCTCTAGAAGCCAACAGTGCTGTTGTTCCCTCCCCAAGAATAGGTTTGTTCCCTCCCATGTGGGGCCCCCCCTGTCACCAGCACAGAGGTCTTTCCCAAAGATTTCCCACCTAGTTACTCATGGTCAGGCTTAGCAGGTTCAGCTGAAGAGATCTGAAAAGGAAATCTGAAAGGGATCTTGCTTGAAGTGACAGTTGGCTTTGGAGAGCTGATCAGCATAAACATGTCATACTTCGCTATATTAAATCAAATGTTCCCTGTTATTCAGTACGTTCCCCACCACACATTTCTCTCTTTTGCATTATAGAGTCATTATTGTACCTTTGAGGGTGTCCCTACTTCCTTTTTAGACCTCTCTTGAAGCTCAGTGTGCTGAAGTCATTGCTCATGAGGCAAACTATGCCCACACCAAAAGGTCAAATGTGATGAACCTGGTGCTCAACTGCTGAATGTTGTTTGTTTGGACTGATCAGAATAGTTCTGAAGTGACTTACACCAAATTCTTCCTGTGCTCAAAACCACGTTTCTCCATAAGCCATGTTTACAAATGCCAAAAATATTTTGAACCAGGAGTTATGAAAGCCTGAAAGCACTTACTTATAGAGAGCTGTTTCAACATTGCAAATACTTGCATGTATTTGAGCCAGGTTCTGCTGCTCATGAGAACAGCCTTCACCAATCTGTCAACACTGACATAACTTGTCCAAGAGAGAGCTCAGAAAATCAATGTGACGTGGAGAGACCTTCAAAGTGCCACTGTGCAAATATAAAGCTGGTGCAGGGCTGGAGGATGGTGAAATCTGGCAGGTACAAAGAAGTTTGTAACCATCTCCAAAGATTGTATTTATGTGCGTCATTTAATACTACAGAGAGTCCCCATATTTTCAAATTAACTATTCTTCTGGAAAGCTACACCCTTCAAGTTTTTCTTAATATACTAAATGGAATTGTAGCTTAAACGTATTAGTCCATAACATATTTTTAAGGATTATAAGAGTTCAGACTATTCGTTGAACCATTTTTCATGGACTTTACCAATGCCATGACAACAGGGGGTTCTTCAACAAAATCAAGTATCAGTCTACCATCCTGCCCAAACTTGGGAGACTTTTTCATAGTTTGCATTATAGTGCCCTGCACTATAATTCTGTTTCCTTTCCCTAAACTGGGAACTCATCCTTTCCATTAGTTCAGCTAAGGGCTGAGAGTATTTTATTTTACTTGCCTTAGAATTCCCTGGCATCAGTTTAGCATGGTAAAAATGTGATTAATAAGTAAATAACAGTACTGGCACAACCAGGGGCTCTGTTCAGAAATGGCCTCATAGCTCCTGCTTTGATCCTGCCGAGTGGAGGTTCTATTTTAATAGCAATATTTAGCAGAATTCATGGCCATGTCCTGATTTCTGACCTACAGAACACAGAGAAATATTTCAAATTATCACCTCCAAGTGTTTTCAAAGCAGCACAGAGGGATTACCTGAAAAATAAATGGAATCACTCAACAACTTCAGGGACTCAGCCAAACCACTGAAAAATCAGACTTGTAACATTCCACAGGTGAATTTCCTCATGCTGTCTTGAAATCAGAATTAAAAGATAGTGTGGGATTATCTTGAAAACACTCAACCTCTCTTTTCCTTGAAAGCTGGAAGCACAAGGTCGACAACGGGCCATATTTCCACTAAGGGACTTTCCCTGGTGCATGACTGTTCCCAGAAAACCCTAAACAAAGCCCAGCCACAATCCTAGAGGCCTCTGTATAACCAGGAGAAGCCAAGTCAAAATAACATTTTCTCTACAAGCTACTCCAAATGAGTTCTTTTCCTCAATAAGCATTAACTTTGGCTAATCCCATCCCTCCCTGAAAGTCTGAGTGTATCCCCAAAGGTGAGGATTTCAGGCTGTTCACTTCACAGCATCCCTATAAAGTCCATCTGGTAGATCTTTTCTCTCCCTTTTCCCTTCCTGTAGCTCCCTCCTTCCATTATTAGAGGGCTCCTGCACAGTTTAATTTAAGGGAAACTTTCTCCCTGACTCCAGCAGAGCTGAGCAGAGCCAGCCAAGCTTTGTCCTGCCACCACCTTCCCATCACTACCAGGAGCAAAACTACAAGAGAGTCCTGCAGGGATAAGAGCAAGGTTTTACCACGAATACAGCCCTACCTTTCATTCCCCATACCCAGCAAATGCTGAATTGGTTTTAAAATAAATTTCCTTAACAAACAAGTACTACTATTTAACAGGACCCGTGAGCACTTCTATAGCATTTTACAAATCACTGCATAAGTATTAATTAGACTTAATGACTCATATTACCTAATGAGATAATGAAAATCCCTGCAGCTCACAATATCTACTTCTATTTTCAGCAAGAGATGAAATGGATCTTGTAAAAGGATATATTCTCTTCTAATTCCCTTCCTGCATATCCCTGTAATAACATTGGAAAGTAATTCAAAGTGTGCAAGTCGTGGCATTTTTTTCCTTCTCAATTTGCAAAGGCTAGTACAGTCCTTGTCACAAAACACAAATACAGAAGTTTAGTGATAATATTTGTTCCTTAGGAGGTTTTCTGTTGAAGGATGACTGGTGGGAGCTCACTTTTTGGTAAGGAGACATGGATTTGCTGCCTGTTCTTTATGGAGAATAGCAACGTCTTTCTTGCTTTCCTTCTGGGTTGCCCCTGCCAAGGTAATACTTAATGGATTAAGCCTTGTGAAATAAATTCTGTAAATAGAACGTGGACTGAGATCATTTCAACTCATTTCCCCTGCGTCCCCTTCCCGTCCTGGAAGCTGTCAAGCACAAGCAGCCTGCAAGGAGCCTGTTCTCCCAGTGTTAGTCTTGAGTCTCACTAGATGCATAAAACAGCTTGTTTTTCACATACTTTCTGTGATGGCATTAAAAAAAAATTACAAGGGGGGAGAAAAAAACCCCAACCCTTCTCAATTCCACCCATAGCTATAAACTGGATAGAGCTAATCTTGCAAGGGCACCAAACATTGCTCTGTTTGTCCACATTTGAGCACTAGAAACCTATGTTTATGATGGAATTACAGTTGAATCTGAAGGATTTTAAAGAAAGGAACTGAACCAACTGTGGGTTTGTAAACAAACAATATGGTTTTGACGTCAGCCATATCATTTCATGTGCTGGAACTGTTTCTATCATGTGGCCAGTTCCTGCCCCTGAAGAGTATCTAATTTAATTTAGATGTATTCACGATATGGGACAGCATGTCAAGTCCAAGAAACTACAGGGTAACTCTGCAGGGAGGTCTGTGCTGGAAAGATTGCATAAGCTGTGCTTTGAAGGAGCAACAGAGATCTTTTGGCTCAAGGAAGAGAGGGGAAAGTGATGTCTACTGCAGAAAAAGGAAAAAAGAAAGCCAGGGGAAGGGAAGTGTATGGAGTGGGCACAATCAAGGGGAAGGGCTCTCTTTCTCCTTTAGAAATGAATCAGTTTGAGGTATTTTTCAGCATTAATGTAATCCAAAAAACTCTGCATAACTTTTTCCAGAGCAATAAATCCTATCCACAGCTTTCAGGAGTCCTTCCAACTTTGTTTTTGGTCCTACTTGGATTCTTCTCCCTGCTCTTTCTGTACTGGCCCTGCAGACAACCACCATGGAGATTAACTCATCCCAGGAGATCTTGTGGAAGGCACCACTCCAGCATCCATGGGATCACCCACAACAAGCCCTCAGGTCCTGGTGACCCCAGGGGTGATACAGAGCCCCAGTCTCTCCCCTGAGCACCTGGGCTGGGAACAAACACCCACCTGAGTGATGGGAGAACAACAGCAAGAAATCCCTTTGCTGCTGCTGATGGTGACTGAAATATGTTTCATGTTGCAGGTGTCTAAGGGCATCAGTGTGGGAAAACTGCTTTTCATACAGGGCATGATTCTGATTGCTAAAAATCCCCCAACCTGCTATCAACTGAATTTAAAGGGATGCCCTGTGTGGTTAAAAAATTCTTTTTGAGCCTACATGTTTACCAGCTTGAGCTTTAAATGATATGAATTTCTCTAGAAATATATTTAAATTAACAGTGTAACAACAACACAGCCTGTTGTCTTATTTATTAATTTAAATATTTTTACTAGACAGCATTTTCTACTCCAGTGGTTCTAGTTTCCCAGGTTTTCCAAAAACCCAGTTCCTTCCAGTGGTGCAGAGCTCTATGCTGGGTACTCAGCTGTGGATGTACAGACACAATCCCCACCAGCATTTTCCCAACTCAGCTACCCTGATTCCTACACACTTGGAAAGAAAAGTGGAGATGGTTCCCCTTGCAGTTATTTCATGCCATGGAATCCTGAGTGCTTGTTGGAAAACTATTTCCATTTAAAAATGTAAGGGTTTTTTTTCCAATGAAAGCTAATGCTTTCTACCAAAAACAATATTCCTCAAAAACTTAAAGTTTAGTTTTAGCCAAAAACACGAGACCAGCCTTAGGTGGATGATTCAGACCAATACTACAAGACAATCACAGAAGTTATAACCAGCTGAGCTTGGTTATTTACAGTGGAAGGCAAGCTGCAATTCCCTCCTTTGATCTATTTGTTGGCTTCAGAATTACATTTCCCAACCATGCTTTTTAATCACTGTAAACATCAGAGGTGAAGAATTTGGTGGAGAGAAATTTGGCTGCTTCTTTGTGTTTTTGATCAGATGGGGCTTTGATGCCTTCTCTTTCCCAGTTCCAGTGCCTGAGCTTTATTTGTGACACCAGCACGTGGCCTCAGGCTCTGGGATCTGCACATGGAGTGCATTTCCTTGCCTCCATCTCCATCCCCTGAGGGGATGCAGCCCCAGGGGTGATGCCCTTCCAGTGAAGAGGGGCAGGGTGCCACACAGTAGCCCCACAATGGACACTGACAGGCTGGGCTGACCCTCAGTCTCTCAGGGACAGCTTCCCTCCTGAGCAAGCCTGGAAACTCACACTTTGCTTTTGCAAGACCCCTCACCCATGAGTTTGTCTCTGCAGTGCTGGAAAACCTCTGGAGTCAGGAAACCCAAGAATGGCTGGTGGGGATTCATGGCAGATGTGCCAGCACTGTGCAGCAGAGCAGGGAGGTCCAAGCTATCTTTGAACAACAGGGGACCAGCAGGAGGCTTTCTGCCACAGGATGGAGCTCAGTGCAGGCTGCAAAGCATTTCTGGGAAGCTCCACAAATACTCAAAGCATCTGAATCTCATTGCAGAGCCTGCATCACCAATTGTGCCTTCAGGCTGAAAAAAAAATCACGTAGGTGAGGGTCTTGATCATATCTGAAAAAGTACAATATCCAAGAGAGTGTGTGGGGGGGTGGGGAAAGAGCCAGCTTTTGTAAAAAGTGAGCATGTGAACTCTGTGGCTTCGATTTTGTCCCACTTACTCTGTTCACCAGCTCTACAAAGTGTTTCTCACACAGAAGTGTATTTTTAACAACACTGAAAAGAATGTGCCAGAATTGGAAGCTCAAGCTACTTTTACCCTGGGTACATGGGATGAAAATGCCATATAAGAGGTTAAATGGCAAAGGAAGATTTTTTTTTTTTTTAAACCAAGAATGGCCAAATTAGTATTAATGCTGTGAAATCTCATTGAATAAAAATATTTAACAAGAGATCCTCAGCGTTCTCTTCTACCTGAGCATCATGCACAACCAGAAACTGCTTTACCAAAGGAGTTAAAAGTTTTCTGCAATAATGCAGCAAATCACTCTATGCAACAAGCACAGACACATTCTGTGGCAGTTTCCCCACAAGGTTCAATCTATGGGGTAAAAAAGTCTTGATTTATTATATAGCATTTGGACAGTTGCAAATGAAAATTTGCCAAAGATCAGAATAATCAACTCTTTCACCCAGGCAGTTTTTTTATGCAAGTAAAGAAGCACAGAATGGGTCTGAGCAAAATAAATAAAAATTCCACACTTTTAACCAACAGAACCTTCTGCGTCATTCAGAAATATTTACAGACACCCAGAATCTTTTATCATCAAAAAGACTCCCTGGCCTGTCCAATTACAACTTTTTTTTACATTTTTGTTTACTGATGGCCTTTAAACCAGTGGATATCTCTAACTTGTGGCATCTCTTAGTGTCAAGTCAAATGCAGGAAGTTTTAAAGCTGTTCCTCGCTATTTTTTTCTCTTCCCTTGAAACATGTCTCTTTTGCTAAGCTGTCATCTGTGAGTTTTAAAGATAGCAGAACCCCATCTACAGCAGCATCCATCACATGAGTCATGGTAACTATGCCTCAAACATCAGTTTTTTATTGATTGACTGGGCCTCTGGTGCCAGTATGGAAATCTTCCAACCTGGAAAAAGCTGGCTGTTTTAATACAATTAAATACAGCCAGGAAGAGGGCTGCAAATGGAAACATGCATTAGCCATTCATAGTATACAAGCCTCTCTCAGAGCCCAGTAAAGTGCAGCATCCCTGCTTCCCTTGCTTATTTAATTAGCACACAATGAAGGCCACTGAATTTCCCTGCAAAAGGTGTTGCGTATTTTGGACAAAAAAGAAAGGAGAAAAGAAGTTGCTTTTAAGTCCAGTCCAAAAAAATAGCTCCTTGGCTAAATGGCACTTTTAATAAAGATGTTTCCAGTGTTTGTTTATTTATCAAAAAGCAGTGTTTCTCTCGGGTGTTTTGATTTTTATTTCTGTGCACAAGAAGGAGGGGAAAAAAAAGGGCTTTACTAAGCAAGTCTTTCAGTGAGACACCAGATGATGGATAGTCAAACACAGAGTCTCCTGTAAACACAGAGGTAACCAAAAGGTATGAACTGACTCATAATTGTGTCAACACAGGTCGCAGACCCTTGGTTTATTTCAGCCTTCCTGTTTTTCACAGATTTCTTTTCACACTACACTATTTTTTTTAAGACACAGACTCTTTTCAGTACATCTTAGCAGGGTGCAAAAGCACACACGTTTTTACACCAAAATGTGGGCATCTACACACACATGTAGGCTGTACTGCCACAGTTTCAACAGCAGCATTTTCCATCTATTGCTTATGGCTGCATTAAACTAAGCTGTGCAGTCCATGACTGCTCTAAATCAAAAAGTCCATCCCATTCCTGCCTCCAGCCTTTCCCCAGAGGCTCTTGGGAAGTATCCAGAAGAGAGGAATACAACAAAACCTCAACAGCCTAGTGCTCCAGTTCAGCCAACCCTCTAAGACTCACTGTGATTTTTTTTTTTTTAACTTAAGTGGCCAGACTCTGTCTGACAGAAAATGCTGGGAGGAGGACAAGCAGCAAAGAGGTCTGTGATGAGCAGAACCTGCTTGCATTTGTCCTGATCTCTAAATAAACTGGATTAGGCTGCAGCCTTTTCCTTGTATGAAGTTTAGAGCCATAGTTTGGGTGGAAGGTTGGAAAGATCATCTAGTTCCAACCCCCCAAAAGACCTTCCACTAAAAGCCTCATCCAACCTGGCCTTGGAGGAAAAAGCCTTTCTGGGCTCTCTTTTTCATTATTATCACTGACTAGAAGGCTAGGAAATTGTTAGGGTAGGGGCTGATGTGCAGACACCCCAAGACACCGAGTCCCTGCAAGTCCCAGAGCAGCTGAGACACCAGCAAGGATGTCTCAGTACATTCCCTGAACCTGGGGAGACACTAGTCTGAAATCCTGAGATCCTTTTAAAGAACTTGCAGAAAATTACAAATGAAGTAGGGTTAAAGCCAGGGAAATTGTTCTTCCTTAGCAGAGGCAGGAAAAGAAGCCATTTAAGGCCAGACTGCAGTGACCAGTGCTTGTTCCTGGGTGTCCAGAGAACACTGAGTCCAGTGCAAGGGATCTGCAGTGGATTCATCCTGAGCACACACATGAAAATAACTTAATGCTATAGACTCACCCACCCAAGATGTGTCCTGTATGAGCAAAGAGAAGTTTGGACAACTGTTTATCTAGGATGTCTCAATTTCAGAGATTTACTGAAAATGGCAGAGCCAGCAAGGACAGAGAACATTATTCAGGCTGAGCAGCACCTTATTCCTTGTGTAATCACATCCAGCTCAACTCAACAAAAATCAGAGTTACAGAACCAGGATTTGGACCTTATTTCCCACTGTGGAAAAGGCAGTTGCTAAAATTCCCAGTTATCAGGTATTCACTGCAGTGACTGAAACCAAATCCACACAGAGATCCCACAAAGGCCCTTGCCTGGTTACATCACCAAATCATTCACCAAAAAAATGCAAAACAAATTACATTAGGGTGAAGCTGACATACACACAAAAAAAGCCAGAAATAGCATTTCAGAAACAGAAATAATTGGCAGAATGAATTTTTTAAAGAATACTCATTTTAGGATAGTACACCTTTGTAAAGAGGGATTTTATCTGGAGCCATTTTCCCCTTTGGAAAGCAAGGCTGACAGAACAATGGGGAGAATTCCCTTTGCAAATTACAATATATTGTCAGATTTGCTTCCAGCAGGTTCTGTACCTTCAGAAATTGGTCAGGCTTTGTATGTTTGTCAACTGGGGAAAACCTATACTCTATTCTCCTCCCTCACTTCTTTTCTTTACCTTCTTTTAGCTCTACAACAGAAGATGAAGGAAGAAAATTTCACTGAAGGAGACCATGAAACGAATTTTCCAAACATTCCACATATTTTCTCTGCATAAACACACTGTGGATTTCTAATGTAAATAGTGCCAGGGCACTGTCACTCAGACCCCAGGAGTTCACCCAAGTCAGACAAATTATGCTGCCCGTTATCTCAGTTGTTACAGATTCTTGCCTTTCATTCATTCCTTGCCAGTAGTTTGATTTCATGTGTAGGGGAGAAAAAGAGCCTCAAATGCTGAAGTTAACCTCTTGTGGTAAGACCAGTAATCCTGGGCTTTCCAGGGGAGAAGGCAGAAGGAGATAGCTACTAGCCTTGTCTGCCAAGGCAGCAGTCAAAAGAACGCTGACATTTGGCATGTATGTGCAGGAGAAATGCAGTGCTCTGAAAATGGACACTGCAAGCTCCCTGCCAAATCTGCAGCATTTGGCCCACATTAATAAAACAAATTAAGTTTAAAAAATTTTTTTTACATGTTCTGTAAAAAACCTCCATAAAGCTGTGTTGTGGCTGTGAATAGGGGATGGTGCTGCTGAGCAAGCCTGCCTGGCAGAAGCAGTGTCTGCTGCTTCAAACATCATATCCACACTATAATTAATACTAACCTTCAACTACAGACATAAGCCTCATTTCCTCCCAGATAAGGAGATAATTATTAGAAGGGAATGCAGGATGTGATGAGGGGATTCCTTTCTGAAAGTGTTTTTACAGTCACACTGGTAGGGACAGAGTGAAAGCCCCTGTCCCATGTGCCAGCTATTGTCCAGCTGTGAAACCCCTTTGGGTCCTGGAAGCTGTGTGTGGAAAACAAAGAGCCTGGATGCTGCCAGCCCTTGTCCACAGCCTAGTCCACAGCCCCTTTTAGGAACAGCAAACGCTGAGTTTGAATGGCAGCACCATGGGAGGAAAATGTGCATTGCATGCCCACCTGTAAACTGATTCCCTGTAATGAGGAGTACCTTTAATGCCATTCTAATAAGCCAGTTCTGATAGAAATTTTATTTATGCAGCACTTCCAAAGAAGGGAAAAGCTCTTACCTATTGTTCTTCGGAGATCTTCACACTGGCTAATGTGAGGGAATTTCAGGATTTCCTTCCACTTTTTGCTTTTGCCTTTGCGCTTCCCTCCACCCCCTGCAGAGAGAGAAATATCAGGATTAGATTGCTTTGGGGGGCACAGTTCCACCTAGAGTTTACTTGTCCAGTCACAGTTCTTATGGGTACCATTAATAATTAAAGCTGAGACATTATGGGTTGATGTACAAGCAGATCCCTTGAAGTGTTCAAGGAAAGGCTCAATGGGGCTCTGAGCAATCTGGTCTGGCAATCAAGATCCCTTCTAAGCCAAATCATTTTATGATTCTATGATATAGATCAAATCTCAACCTGTTTGAACTTAAAACAGACCGAGGAGGTGGCATCTGGTAGAAGGCCAGCTCACTAGAAGTTGGGAGTCCAGGCTACCTCCAGCATCATCTCCTCCCCAACCAAGAGCCACTTCACATAAAGTCAAACAGTCTTGTAAAATTACAGTTCATATCTTTTCAACACAAATATCCCCCTTCTGGTTTTGGGACAAGCCCTGATTCTATCCCAAAAAAGTGCTGAAAACTGAAGATCAAAATTCAATTCCTGCCATCCCCTCCCACCCTCACATCACATATCCTGCCAACATGGCACCAGTGCTGCTGTTACAAACTCTGGTCCCTGCTGCTTCCACTGGAGAGCTGTAGGAGAAAATTAATAGCTTCATGAGGAAAAAAATCACTTATTGGTTCTTCTTTCTGTTCTGCTTGGAGAGGCTGTGCAGCCAATGGAGGAGGAGTATCTCCCTGGACATGAAAACCCAGATGCAGACTGGGATTCTCCCAGTCACTGTATTTACTGCAATTCAGTCCCTGCACACAAAATCTGATTCACTTGAGTCTATTTTACATGCACTGGCATGCTGAATGACTAATTCAGAGCTGAGTTAATTCTGTAGAGGGGTTGGTAGAGTCACAATTGCAGATTGAGAGTGTGTTGGGTCCTGCATGACATTGCAGGCTAAATTAGGAGAGTGCTGACTCAAAAGATAGCAGACCACCAGAGAGAAAACAGGAGCCTTGGAAAAAAATTACAAGAATTGCTCTCTGTGGGGCATTTCTGATCACACAATGCCACCTTTGGCACAGGAGAACTTCTTCTGCATCTCACCTTTTATTCCTTTGCTTTTGATGGCAAATGGTTTTTCCATCATAGAGTCTGCCTTGAATTATTTTAAACTCCTTATTGACAGGAACTGATTGCATTTCTAAGTATGCAATGTAGAGCTGAGATATCTGCACTGGCCATACAGGAACCAGCTTGTCTGGGCTTTCAGGAGCACAGCCCTGCTATCCTCTCCAGGAATTAGACTGCAGCAAAGCACAGAGAGCTGTGACTGCCTCCCCACCACACAGTACTATGCAACACAGACGTATCCCTTGGGTCTGTAATGAATTCTGCCTCAACTCCCCTTTCAGTGCATCCCAACCACTGCTGCTGAAGTAATTTCCTTCCCCATCCCTCTTCCCACAGCATCAGAGGGCTTGTCTTGCTCTCTTGATCTTGCATGCTGAGGGATTTAGGTGAACTACAAAGTGCTGCTAAGCATTTTGTGGGCTGGGGTGAGCACTGTGATCAGCTGTTCACCAACTTCTGGAGCACATCTGCTCACAGATGGCTCTGCTTTGGCTGCCAGTGGCCACAGGGGTTAGATTTAGCAACCCTAAGAGTCTTCATTGGTTTTCATGTCCCAAAAAGCCCACTGCTGCAATCCTGCACAGCGGCTCCTGCATGCCAGGCTGCCACCCCCCCTTGCTCCTCTTTTCCTTCTCTTCCAGGGGCATTTTCCTTTGTGCTTCTGCTCTTGTGCCTCATCACACTGTACTTCCACTTCTCCCCCTGCGCCCTCCCTTCACATACTCTTCTGGGAAAATGATCCTTCCACCAGGAATTCCTTCTTTCTTCTCTCTTCCAATCATTCTCTACAGCTGCATTTCCTTCTCTGAACCATTCTTCCCTGAACTTTTCTTCTCTTTGTGTTTTTCCTCACACTCATGTCTCTTAGAATCACAGAATCCTACAATATACTGAGTTGGAAAGGACCCATCAAGATCATCCAGTCCAACTCCTGGCCCTGCATAGGACACCTCAAGAAACATACCTGTTCCTGAGAGTGCTGTCCAGATGTTTTTTGAACTCAGACAGGTTTGGTGCTGTGAGCCCTTCCCTGAGGAGCCTGTTCCAGTGCTCAGACACCCTCTGGGTGAAAAACCTTTTCCTCACACCCTCATTTCTGGCTGTTGCCACTGCAGCACTTCTGTCTTTACCAAGAGTCAGACAGAGATGATGCTTGGGGCAAGTAGGAGCTCTCTGCTCAAGGGATGCCTGGGCAGCAGTGCCTGCTCCAACAGTGTTTCCAAACACTTCTGGACACAGGAGGCAGTGGGGGTCAGCCAGATGAAACCATCCTTTAGGCTGAATCTGCTCAACATCTTCACCCACTGAAGGTCTACCCTGTAGGCACAAGCACTAGAGATTCCAGAGAACACCTGCTTCTCCAGCCACCTTTACAGAAGTCCTCCCAAAAAAGGCTTTAGCAGCATCAAGCAACACAGAATATTGCAAAACAGCCCTTTGCTCTAAATGACAGCCCTGAGATTTGTGCAGAGGTGATATGATTCTGCTAAGCTGGGCCAGGACATCTTTAAAATCCCTTCAATGTAAAATATGTATCGATGTATTTACATTGGATGATGTATTTCTGACATTAAACTTCCATCACAACTAGAGAAGGGCTCTGCGGTCCCCCGTTAAAACCGTGATCGATACAGCCAGCGTGTTCTCCTCTCTTTTGTGGCTACCCTCCAAAAATAAGCAGCCTTGCCTGATGAATCATTTGCTCTTAGCTGAGCGTGAAGTAGCGTTACTGCTTTGCTTGTGACGTCTTTATGTTAAAGATTCTGATCAAGTGCTTTAATCGACCTGACCTTTCCGCTCCCAGCTTTTCTTGTGGAGCCAGCAATGTTTGCTGGCTTCAAACATTAATTCTGGGGGGGTTTGAAGGACATAATGCAGTGAGACAGCTGAGACACAGTAAATTGTCTAGCAGAGCTAAAAGCTAAGAGGGGAGGTTTCTCTGAATAGGTCACGGTGCAGGTTGCAGAGGGAAGCTTTTCACACGTTGCCTTGATTGCTGCCTTTGCACTGTCTATTCCATACAAGAGAATTTGCATTCTTCAAGGCAGCTTCTCGGGGCAGGACTTGACAGATGTGCCATGTTTTAAATGTAAATGTTTTAAATGTAAGTTCTATCATGCTGTGTTGGAGGTTCTGACTGCTCTAAAATTTTGCTTTGCTGCTGATGACAAAAGGTGAGCTGCCAGCAAGAAAGCAAGAAAGCTCAGCCCCGCTTCCTGGGCTGCACTCAACCACTCAGCATTTGCAAAGTGAGGGTTGAAGTTAATTCTCTAACATGTCAACCAGTCCTGCAGGAAACAAAAGCATTTGCTCTACATCTTACCTACTGAAAAATACATGGCATTTTTCACATCATCTTGTGATGCTTCATGGCAAACCTAGCTCTGATCTCTGCCTGTGAGGAGAGAGACATAACCAGAGGCACACATGTAAAACATTTGCCAGAAGGAGCTACCCTTAGCCTAGAGTGCCTACCATTCTTTCCCCTCCATTATTCAGTATATACTTACTCTCCTAACACCAAGAGGAGACAGGAAAACACCTGCATATTATTAAGCCAGTGAGATATTAAGTGGCTTGTCCAAAATTAAATAAGAAATCAGAGACAGAGGACGGAGCTGAAGATGAAAGCCAAGGCTTTGAGCTTGTTAATTCTGCTAAAGACAGCATCAAGCCATGCCCCTACTCAGATGATTAAATATTATTCACAACACAGAGTAAAACATATTGTTGGATGAATTTATTCCTGCACCATGCCCATAGCATCTTCCATTTGTGCCTCATGCCACCATGCAGGGTGGATTTTAAGGATGGATAATCTGGCTTCCTACTGCTGCTCTGTTCTTGCCCAATTTGATAAGAGAGCAGCACATCACACACTGCCAGGCCTGGCTAATCCAAGACAGCCAAATATTTCATCCAACTGTATTAACTGCAGTCTAGTTAATCCAGATCACTGGAGGATGAATACAGCTTCTATCTTCCACTTCACAACAGTTCCTGGGTTGTCACCCATGGCCTTTCCAATAACAGTAGAGAGCTCTGTAGCCTCAAAATGCAAGGCCTTGATTACACAGTGAAAGCAGTGAAACAAACTCCCAAAATATTAGAAGTTTAAAAAATCATGGTTAGTGTCCTATTTCCACTCATAAGATTTTTACATTTCTTCTCTTCTTCCTCTCCCACCCTTTCTCTGCTCCGTCCCATGGAGGTGTTTGAAGCTACGTGTCATATATGGAATTACCACATTAGATTAAGGTCTGGCCAGTACAGGATGGACTGCAGGCAGCTTCAGAGGAAGATCTTGGTAAGCTGTTTCTGAAGTATTCAAAAAACATTAATTTTTTTCCATATTCTGTTAATTAGACATGGCTAACAAACCAGGAAGGTGTATGGCTTCCAGACAATTTCTTCTCCTTTTTTAGCATCTGTGCTACTTAGAATCAGGCTGTTCTTATGATCCTGGTAAACGCCCTGCACTGTTGAATGCCCTCATGTCTCATGTGGGTGTGAATACCAAAGATTAACTATGTATTTGTGAAGGAAAAGAATACTAAGTTTAATCTTGTTTTCCTAGAGCCCCTCATCCTAATGTGACAGCATGAATAAAACTTACCAGCCCATCATTTTCCCCCAGGAATTTTTCATGTCTAATGCATCCAGCCTCTCAGGCAAACAGTTTCACCCTTATTAGACCTGTTTTATGTCAAAGTTCTTCCAGGTTCACTATTCTTCTTTCATATTAGTTCCACCTACGCTCAGCTGTACTAGCAAATAAAACTGGCTTGTTTTTAAGGAATGAAAGACTGCTTGCTCTCTGCCCTTCATCCTGCCTCTCTCCTCTGGAAAAGTAGAAAAAAAACCCCAAGAACCTTGTTTTATTCTGAAAAGATCTTAAATGATACTCCTGATTAACCTGTGCTTATACCAAGCACTTACAAGACCATTATTAACCTCTTTATGAATCCCCTCCCGTCAGCCCAGGGAAAACACGAGGAGTGTGAGGGCTGGATTTCCAAAAGCAGGTGGGTGTCCACCATGCACTGGGGTGCAGTGCCTCTGCAAACCAGTCTCCAGAGGCTCTCTTTTATCAGAGACAATAAAAAGTCCACTGCAAGAAGAGAATCAGAAGAGAATCGTGTTACACAGCTCCTCTTATCAACGCTAATCTGCCTTTATCGCCCACAGCCTTTTCTGATGAGTGCAAAAGTCACAGACCATGGTGAGGGTTTTGTGCCCATCTCCTCTGCTGCCACTGAACATCTGCTCAAAATGCTGCTACAAATACCTACGCCTGCCAACCACTGTGTAAAACACCTCACTGCTTTTTGGAAATGAAGAACAGAAGTGTGTCATGTTTAAGCCTCCAGAACCACATTGATGGGAATTTCACAAGCAAAAGCACAAGCAGAGTCAGGCTGGTTTTGCAGTCTGGTTACCAGAGGACCAGAGGGCAAAATATTTTGTGTACAACTGGCATCTAAAGTACTATTAACCTTGGCTTACAGAAGTCAGTGTTGATAAACACTGCAGGAATATCTACCTATGATTTAAAGCAGACATCAGGTAATACTGTAAATACTGATAAGTGGCTGAAATATGATTTTAACAACATATTTTTTTTATGTTAATAATAATGTTAATATATGCTTTAGTAACATCCACTGCCCTGAAGGGACAGAGAAAGCTAAGGGATTAGTCTTTGAAGACTGATCCTCAGGGCTTAACTATCATATGTCAAGGCCATTTGGTTACTACCCTAGGAATATAAAGGAGACTTTACACAAGCCACCTTCATGCCAGGTCAGAGCACATTGAAAGGACTTAACTAAACTTAAAAATCAGGCCTTTAATTTCTTCTATTAGTCTTAAGTAGGCATCCCAGTTTGTGGCAGTCTCCACACAACTCTGCCTACATCCTCCACTGAATATTTTTAATGCATCTTTGAGATTATTTGAACAAGTTTTCTTTGGGTTTTGTGGGCCAGTTCACATATACTGGATTTACATTTCACTGCTATGCTAACAGAGGGTTGCTTGGTCACAAATTTCCCTGAATACAGTTTAATTTCCCCCAACATAAACACCTATAGTTTGTCTATTATGTCTCTCTCTTTTATGCCTTGTCTTTAACTGCATTGTGTTTATCTGCAGCTGATAAATGAACAAAAAGAGATTGTTGGCTTTTATGCCACAAAAAAAATCCAAAATATATAAAGTCTATGGAAGATTTACAATCCATTAAAAACAAACAATCAAACAGTAAATCTTAGAAAAATAAAGCCAACTATAATCTAAAACAGAAAAATTAAGAAGAGCCCAAAATTTCAATTTCCTATTCTTGACCTCAAAGTAAACAAAGCTACTGGCACAAACCCAGGCATTTTTGTTGGGTTTAGAATGCACTACCATGTATTGGCTGATTCAACATATCTGGGGGACTGTCTGGGGACTATTGAGAGATTTTCTTCATCAATAGTGTGGATAACAGCAAAAAAATTTTAACACCTTCATATCAATGATTACTATGGAAAACCAAGGTTTTGAACAGAGTTGTTGAGATTCAAGGTAATCATCCTGCTGAAAATATTAAATCTCTCAGTGGACCTTTACTCCAAACTGCAGCTGAGGTCATATTTCAAAGTTCTACAAAATTCTGATACAAAGACATTAAATCATTTCACTGTGATAACATTTGAGTCATCTCAGTTCTCTAACGTCAAAACATTATCATAGAACATATCAAATAGAGTTCTAAGATATCACTGGAACAAAATGGGTATGGTAAATTGACATTCTTTACTTTGTTAAAATGATGTTTCTATATTGTCAATAAGAAGGTAGAAAAAGCAAATCATCTTTTCTTTTAAGCAGACACTTTCCTGCAAACCCTTTAATTTTTGACAAAACTTCATTCTCCGAAAGGAAGATTCTTTGTCAGAAATGTTCTCAACTGTCACATGCTTTGAAGTACACAAGAATTAAACAAGGAATGTGGTCTCCCCATAGCTGAATGTTTGAGTGACTCTAAATTTCCACATTTCTTACCAATTCCCTTGAGTTAATTTGCACAGCTGTGAGTTACACTGACTGTAAGGGACCTGCTTCCCATTCTTTCAAAGGAAGAATGCAAATTCCTGCTCCAGAAATCCTGCTTGAATAGGGTTTGATAACATCTTTCCAGGAAGGAACTCCTCTTTAAGCAATGGCTTTTAAACTTATGACCTGTTCTATATATTTATTACCCTGTTTAGCAACATGCATGTTTAGCAACATGCATATGCAGCTTGGGGTGGTCCTGTGCATGGTTAGGATGATGATCTTTGTGGATTCCTTGTAATTCTATTCTATTCTATTCTATGAGTCTGTGAACTCATCACCCACATAGAGTCCATATATTGCCCAAGAGGATGTGTAGTGCTGGCCTGGATACAGCTGTGTTCCTCAAATATCCTAAATGTTCTCAGAGCTGGCCCCTAAACTCAAAACACCTTACAGGGACTCCTGAATCCTAGTTAAACACTGAGATAAGTGACTAGAAACCTAAAAAGCTCTGCTGATTTGCTGATAACATGCAGTTCTGATGTTTAGCAACACAACAGCACAATGTGCAACACAAGACAGGCAGAAGGGCTTCAAGGAAACCTGGCCCTGGTACAGGCAAATACATGGGGCTCAGTTCTCCTGAAAAATATGATGCCAGTTACAGAGGGAGAACATGCAAAAAACCCAGCCCTGAGCAGGAAACTCTGTGGGTTCTGTCTGTCCCTGTCAAAGAGCTGTGTGGGCTTTTTTTCCTGCAAATAGTTCTGCAGTATCTAAAAAAAAAATAACTTAGCCTCTGTGTTCCTGACATTTGAGTCTTACAAGGAGTATTTCTGAACAGTGGGGAGGAGATCCAGCTGGAGGGGAGGTGAGAATTCAAGTGTTCTTATCAGCAGTCTGTAGCCAAGCTCTGAGAATTATGTTCTATTCTGCTTTTTTACCCTCACCTAAATAAATTTACCAACAAGACTAAAGAAAATAATTTTCATAAACATCATGAAAAATTAATGGCTTGAGACAGGCTGTTTTATTAGGCCTGGCTGATTTATTAGTTCCACCACGTTGGTAGAATTGGTAAAGCTGTGAGATGTTCTGACAAGAACACAGAAATCATGTTAAAAATGGTGAAAATTAGGCTGGGAACCATATAGTATATGTATATGGGCTATACTGCCAGAATTGTTTTAGGGGAATTTCACTTCTGTGACATCTTTTGCTTCCAGAGTCAGTCAGGAAGAAAAGTACAGCATCATAACATGTTTCAGACTGGGTCACTTTCTATTTGGGATCAGGATCAGACACATCTTTCTTCACCACAAAAAGCAGATTATCATTTTTCTTGCTCTCTGTGGTAAAATACACCAATTTCTCACACATATGCATAAAGCATAAATTAAACCCTAGATAAGTGAGGAGCCTTCAAACACACCATGGGGGCAATGTGGAGAGGGGGTGAAACACCCTGAAATGCCTGGCTACCACAAGCACTTGACAGTTGCAGTGACTGACTGGCAGGGGGGAAAAGGTGTGGGCACAAGCATTGATGTGGAGGAAGGAGATTCTGTGTGGATACCAGGGAAAAGCTGTGAGAGGGTGCAAGGATTGATGCAAAAGGACATGAACAGCTTTAGAGGAGACTTCCCCCTTACTTAGCTACAAAGCCTGGCTTTGGCCCCATCATCTCATCCAGCAGCAAGGTACCAACAGCTGCTTTCTGTGGATCATGCTGGCACAACCTGCTAGATCCCCCCTGAAACCACAGAAAACATCCTCTTTAAAAACCATAGACAGCCCAAGACGTGATGGTAACAGTATTGTATGCGTCAGCTTTTGGGATCATTATTGGAAAAGGTTACAGAAGGGATTTGGGTTAATGGAGGTAATCTGTGATTATCTGATGCAACAGATTGCTCTGCCAGTGACTCATTCCTTCTGCCACAATATACTGTGGGCTGCAGCTGCAAATAGCGAGCAGGATGGAGCTGGCTCCCAGGCTGAGAATGTCCCTGTTGTTTGGAGAAACCCCTAAAAGAGAAGGTGCCAAGCCATTGCAGGTGTGTGACAGCCTGGCACAGCTTTCCTGAGGGCAGTGGGCTGTACAAGTGTACTACAGTCACTCATTCATGGGAGTTACTATAGCTACCAGTTGAAGGACTCAACACAAAAAGAAAAAAAAATTAGGAGGTAGAAGACAAAAAACAAGGAAACTTGCAAAGGCAGAGGGTTCCTCTGATTAGCTAATGAAGTGCTTCAAAAGCAGTGACTGAAAAATGAGGCTTGAAGGTTGCATGGTGTAAGTGTCAGATGATGCAAGCAGCTGGCCCAGCTCGGCTGCCTCTCCCACCCACCCACTCACCCACCCGGCCGCCTCAGTAAACACAAAACAGAGCTCTGTGCCAGGCCTGGATTAACTATTTCCTCATGGCTCACACAGTCCTGCACCTCCACTGGCTCTCACTGCAGCCCTGGGGCCAGAACTAAAACAAAGTATTGATCTGGGCCATCAGCCCCCCAAGACCAGTGTGGCAGCAAAGATCCTATCACCAGAGACTCCAGGAGAGAGCAAAACTGAAGTACTGTCATAGCCTGGAAGATGAAGCAAGAAGAATAAACAGCAACATGCAGCAATCCCACACCACCCACACCTCCCAGTGGAAAGCCCCTGACTCTGGTCTGGATGCCTAAGGTAGCCCAAAGCACCAAAAGCAGCTGCAGCCAGGGATGGACACTTCTAATATGTACATAAATCTAAATAAATGTATGATTCCCACTCACATGCTTTCCTGACAGCCAGCTGTTCCCTTTGCTTGTGTTATCGTCACTTAGAGATTAATGTCACTGCCTGGGACAGCTTATTAGCAATTTTTATTACAAAGCATATACATTTGGCTGGTGGTGGGCAAGAGCTAAGCCTTTGAGTAAATAAAATACTAGGACAGCTCGCAGGGAATGACAGAGAACAGATATCTGTGGGGTCTTTACCCTGGCTCTGAAAGCCAATAATGGCAGGAGGTCAGAGATCAGCGGCTTAATTGTCCAGTGAATTAATGGTGACGAACGTCTGCTTCCCCTCTTGTTAAAACTGACACCAGATATTTCAGAGAAAGCAGAAGGACACTTGGCTACAAAGGAATGTTTTGATGGCTGAGGCTGAGATTGTTGCCAGCCCCAGCCCGTCAGAGCAGTGCAGGTCAAACGAAGTCACTGTAGGAAACTGCTGCTGGCTCCTGCACAAACCAGAACCTTCTGGGCCCAGTTGAGCAGACACAGATTACCCTGCTCACTTTGGAAAGGAAGATTGTTTGCTTGTATTTAATTAAAAAAGAGTCAGATCTAGAGCTTTGAATATACAAGCATTAAAAAAAAAAAATTGGAGGAGTGTGAATTGCACCATAAAAATCAGCCTGCGCATGTTTCCTTTCATTTTGAAGAAAGAGAGAGAGCAACAGGGAAAAAAAATTACCAGAATATATTACAAAATGAAAAAAAAAATATCTGTGCATTTTTCCCTCTCCAGAAAATATCTCTCTTTCATTGTCCTGCACAACCCTGGTTCAACAATGCATCTCTTAGTGGAAATTGTCATCATGGGAGGAGTAAGGAAACTGGGAAATACATGGGGACTTCTTTCAGCCAGTTAGTGACATTTTCTGAGGCTGGCTAATACTTGTCTATTGAAACAGCTTCCACAGGGAAGAATGAGGTTTACTTATTTATTTTCTTCCTGTTGCTCAATCTCATTGCAATTCAGATTTTCATATGTAGCTGCAGGAACAAGGATGAAAGCTTTCCTTTGTTTTAAGGTGGTTATATTAGTTTTGAGCTGTTGTGAAAGAGACTGTAGGGCACATCTTTCCCCTTCATCTGAATATACGTGAACCCCTCTGGTGTTTAATTTAAGCTTCATAAACAAGGAACAAGCACTTTCTGAATATTAAAAAACACAGTGGCAACCTACCCGTCAGTTTTTGAGAACCATAACGTGACTTCTTACGTGGCAAGTAATCCCCCTCATTATGGAACATCTGATACCTTTAATTACCAGTGGTAATATGTAACACTGTTAGCAAGGATGTGTACACTGAATTAGGTGACTTAAGTCTATGTATTCTTTCAGCAGTGTTTTCTGCAGGGGTCATGACAACCATAGAGCAGCCGCACTGGTTTTCAAGTCAATCTATGTGCTCAGTCTCTGGCTGAGCTAATTATAATGGTGCCTTTAGCATCACTGTCTTTAAGTGTCTGCCAGCATGTCCCTAACAAACCACCAGGTCCATGTTTTTCTAGCCCAGACTGAAGAGTCTGATTATCAGGTTAGAGTTAATTCACCTCCAATGCCAGGCTTCCATCCCACATGAATCCAGCTTGCTGAACTTCAGTTACCAGTGGAGAAGCTCATGAGAAGACATCATTAAACAGTATATTTGTTTTCTTCTTGCTTCTGCCCCTAATCAATACCTGGGGGAGGAAGGCTGCTGGGTCCTCAAAGGCTAAAAAGACTTCACATGGTCCTCAAGGGCTAAGGGAGGCATCTGGCTCAGCATTTCCAGTGTGAGGACAGTCTGACCTTCACATGGGCACCAGACAGCACATGGCCCATGTCCTCCCAGCTGGGCAAAACTAACAGAGGGGCTTTTGAAGCAAAGGCTTGTGAGCTGCAGCTTTGGAAAGGGCAGTGGTCAGGGTGCAGCCCACACCACCTGTAACAGTGCTGGTGGGACAGAGCAGAGCACTGCAATGCCAGAGGCATGGCTGGGTATAAAGTCAATTGCATGGAGTGTGATTCTGATAAATGAGGTCTGTGTACTGCTTGTGTGGCACTTGGAGTCACTCTAGAGCTGAAGAGACCTACAAGGAAGTCACAATCTCTGCAGCAAGAAACACTTTCTGTTCAGGTGTTTGATGAAATCCATTTTTTAGGCTTGCTATTATCATTCCTTTTCGGGTGTCAGGGCAGAGAAAAGAAATTCAGCTATTGCTTTAGATAATATTTTGATGCTCAAACTCATGAGAGAAAAACTCCAAGTAGCTAGGCAGAAAATCCCAGCCTCCTTATCTCATCCGACTGCCCAAGTGACGCAACACGGCAGCAAACACTGATCTTCGTGTCTGAGCATCCAAGCCCAAGTGGCACATGTGCTATTTTAGCACCTCTTGGGACCATTCTGGGAGATAATGTAATTAATATTATCTTGGTGGTGGCTATTTACCACATCCCACTGGGAAAAACTGCAATCTGTGCTCATGAAACTTGAACCCAATTAATACCCACTTCCTACCAGTTTCAGGTGTCTCCTAATTTGAAGATACATTTACAGACAAAACAGGTCACTAACTCTTCCCAGTGAGCCAAACAGCATCTTAATCACTCGTGTTTAATAGGAAACAAATGACTGAGCACTGATAAAGTTCACCATTATGCTTTTGAGGAAAAGAAAAGTGACTACAGAACAATCTGATAACAGGAGAATTTGCTTCCTGTGTAACTTGATATTTATAAATCCTCTCAGTAAGGGGGCAAGAAGGAAATAATTTCAGCTGGCTGAACTTAACATTCCAAACTACGTTTTAAAATGACAACACAAACAGGACCCCAGCTGAAAAACATGCAGAATCCAGAGGAGGCAGGGAGGCTGGGGCTCCAGTGGCTCCTTGGCACGGGCTGTCCCATGGACATTCCTGCAGCTCACACAGCACAGACCCACCCTGAGCCTCCTCAGCAGCAACAGGGGCAACAGGTGGAAGCAGGATTGTCCTGGCTGTCCTTTCCACCCTCGATGGAATGACTGGGTTTAACAACCTCCCTCTGCCTCCAGCAAACACACAAGTGCCTCCATAGGCGTGGAGACATGGGATTTTTTCAAGGTAAAGGCTAGACTTCCAGTCTTAATAGGATCTTCAGTTATTTTCTGTGCTTTTCTATAGTTAATCCTCTTGAAGTGCAGGCTGTGACTGCCCTAAAGCCTGACTGCTGTCTCAAGAACAGAACCAGTTCTCAACCCCAACACCTCAAGTCCAGCACCTACAACTCCAGCTGATTTTATCAGGAACCACAAATTCCAGTGAGCCCTTCAACGAGCCCCTTGTGAGAGGGAGAGATAAGGACCTGAACTGAGGAGTCCCCTCTGTGCAAAATTGTAAGTGCAGAGTATTTCTGGAGTAAGTGCTGTTTTCCAAGGCTTGCTGGTATGGAAGTTTTTCATGGGAGTATAATGTGGGAGATGTGGAAGAGTGCTTACAGTGATAGTAAAAATAAATTATTTGTATTTTATGCCTAAAAAGGCAATGTTCTTCATTATTAAAAAAGAAATGTTTATCTCCCAGAAGCAGAAAAACAAATA
>VXBI01001816.1:556255-610113 GCA_013397375.1 Toxostoma redivivum | reverse complement strand
CCCCAGTAGAAGGTGCATCTATTTTGTTCCACATTTTCCACGTTAGTGGATGACAAAGCCATTTGCACTTTGTTGCCTTGGCTTCAGATATCAAGTAAAAAATTTCTGAGTTGCTTTTAAAGTACATAAATAAAAATAATAAAACCAACATAACCCTTGGCTTTTCAGCAGTGTCCTCTACTTAAAGACATAAAAGCATTTTGCAAACAAAAATAGTGAAAGCTTTTCCAGCTTAAAGATTAATTTTACCCTCACATAAATTAGCATGACTTTTACAGTCCTGTTGAGACACTCCACATGTGCAACTGGGAAAAGAAATTATCACAGGCAGTTAAATGCCCAGCTTTAATTAGGAAAAAGAAAACTAAAATAAAACCAGACCCATTCTTCTTGAAAAGTTTTCCAGCTGATATTGTCAGAGGACATAAGAAAGCTAGAGCTGCTAGACGCTAGTGGGAAAAGCATTTTTAAATTTGTTTTAGGCTGCCCAGCTCTGGAGAGAGAACACACACAGGTGTGGATCCCCTCCACCAACTCCAAATGGCTGGTCACTTGTCCAGGGGGTAGCACATCACATTCCTACTGCTGAGAGAACAAGCAGCTGGAGAGAGCAAAAAGATCTGCTGAGAACAGCCTGACACTCGCCCTTTGCCAGACACCCGAGGATCCAATGGCACCGATGTTTAATTACTTTCACTGCTCACAGGACAACTTAGCATTTGCTTTTCTGCAGTGCCTGGAGGCAAACCAATCCAGGACCTCTTTGTACGAGGCAGCACATGAACACAGATCCCATCCCCGAAGAGTTTGCAGCTCAGTGCAGCAGCCAAAAGCACTCCCCGTGACATCCTGAACCCGCTGCTGTCACTGGGGATGCTGCCTTTGCCTTCAGCAAGGGTTAGGATTTCATCCCCTGTGGCTTCAGAGGGTCACAGTTTTCCCACTCATCAACACAATTGCTTTCTGAGGAAGGCCCATTTTTCAAAATGGGGTGGTATTACTGAAAAAACATTAAAAGTTGCCAGGAACAATCAAGGGCTGTAAATGCACTGCTGTCCAGAGCTGACTGCATTTCAAACAGATTCAATAAAAACATGATGATGGAAAGAACATTGAAAAATTAAGAGCAAGTCAGACCAGGTGTTTCCCCTCATTTTCACCTTGACATTTCTTGTATTTCTGTCTTTTGCTCATCTCTAACATTTCTAGTATTAACTGCTTATTTTATTTTCCAATTTTGTCCTCTTTTCACCTCTTGTTGACTATCAGCCTCTGATGACACCTTGTATCTCTGACCTGTTCCAAACTGGACTGTTACCCCTCCACATCCTTCCTGCTCTTGAAAAATCCATAGGAACAGGGGCTTGGAGCCTCTGGATCTTCCCTCATTTCAGGGAAATGTCTCTAGGAATAGACTACAACAGGCACGCATCCATCCCTGAAGAATAAAACACAAGGGATTTTCCTTTTGAAGTCACTTGCCACAGACCTGTTCATCCTCTTCAGGAGCTGACACATTAAGACAACTGAATAGAAGGAGTTTATGGCAATCTACTCACACACACACACATAAAACCCCAAAACAACAACCAAAAAAAAACCCCACAAAAACAACAAAAAAAAAAACCAAAAAAACCAAAAAACCCAAACAAACAAAAAAAACCCAACCAAAAAAGAAGGCCAAGAATATGACTTTGGTCTTGTCCTGAAACCTAAGAGAGCTACAACAGCAGATGTCTTTCATCTATATGACCTTTTCCACTAAGACAAAAGAGAGACAGGATATTAAATCACAGTTTAAGATTTTTATGACTCTTGGCAAGCATTTATTTATTATGGGTTTGTTTGTTTTGGGACTTTGTTTTTAGGCAAAGTGTTATTTTTTGTACTTTTCATGGAACTCCAACTGAAACACCATAAAAATGTCTGAGACAAATTTCTTTTGGGTGATTTGTACATTTTCAAAGTCACAGGCTGACTCCCCTTCCAGCTCATGTTGCTCAGACCAGTGTGTTTATACCAGAACAACCATATGACACGAAGATTGCAATTATTTTTTCACTAAGTCAAGGGAAACCTTGATGGTATGTGCCATCATCATGTGAGCGGGACAGCAAGTCCTTTAACCAGCAGATCTAGATCAGGAAACGTGCTCAAAAACTGAATGAAAATCCCTCAGTGGCTACAGTGGGGAACATATGGTGACATGTGGACACAGCACAAGGAATGGGAGAGAAAACACAGATTAATTGCATTTGTCTTCTTAATTTGCTTACGCCCTTGGCTGGAGAGGAGCTCTCGCTACCATCTCAGCTTACCTTACAGATGACTAGGCAGAGGAGGATAGGGATGGCACCAGGAAAGACAATCCAGGGGAAAGGACATTAACCTCAGACCCAGGGAGGATTAGTTTTAAATCCTTCTTCTAGCACAGATTTATCACGTTATTTTAGGCAAAGCACCTTGTGAAAGTAAGGGCTCTATGATCACAGAGGGCCTCAGCGATGGCTGAAGCAGACACAGGTCTGTTCACCAGCCCCTCTGCCAGGCACTATTACCCTTGGGGAGCAGCAGATTTAATGGGCTGTGCTCCTGGTTCACAAAACTCCCATTATCCCAACGGGCTCTGATCCCTGCCTACAGGTTCATCCCACCTAAAGCTCCACAGCTTCTCAACTCTGAGCCCTTCATCTTGCCCTCAATCAGTTCCCAGCACATAACATGAACCCAGAGCATTTCCTAAGCATCCCTTTGATATTGATGGGTGTAAATACATTAAAGACTGAGAAACCCTAAAGCCTGATAGAATTTTTCAGTGAAACATTTTTCACTCAGAAAATACCAGTCAGCCAAAAGTAAATGTTTCACAGATGTGTCGCTTCTGATAACATTTTATTTTTAAATGTAGGAAATTTAAAAGGTCCTCAGTAAGATTAAAACAGTATTTCAATGTCTGATTCCAAACTATTTTTACCCCCTTTAAAATATTGCGTTATATCATAAGGAATAAAGTTGTTGTTACCATTTTTTCCCAAATAAAACATATAGGCTGAGTTCAAACATTTTTCTCCCTCAGATTTATTTCACAGCACATTAGAAATGTTTGTACTCCCTTTGTCTTAGAATAGAAATGTTTTCTTGAAATTAGGGAAGGAAAACAAACAAGCAAAACCCCAAAACAGGACAACAGCAAAACCTTTGGCCCTGCAAAGCTCCCCAAGGCCCTCAGCTCTTGCAGTCGTGAGGGCAGGTAAGGACAGGCTGTAGCTCTGCGTGTTCTTTCTGAGTGACTAAAACACGACATGGGCCAAATGCAACCACATGATACTTCCAAAACGAGAGCACATATGGCTGAGCGTTTCTGAAAAGTCAAAATCTGCTCGCACCGAAATCAATGGGCGTTTCACTCTTGACTTCTTGGAAGCAGGGTTAAGTCAACACGGGGTAAGATGGGAAAATCCCAATCAGAGATCAAGCACAGCGTTCCCCCTGGAGATTATTCATAAAGTGTGTGTAGACGTCACGAGAAAACAGAAGGTGCTACAGTGCTGTTATTTTTAAGCTGAGGGTGAGAAAATAGGCAGTGAAGCAGTAGAGCAGAACTTCGTATGTTGCTTTGTCACCAGTCTTGTTAAGGAGCTCGGGGAATTTATTTTAGGGAGAAAAAAATTCATAGTTATTTCTACTTCTTCCATTCAGAACAGACTTAATTTTACAGGTTTTTTGAATACTTCTGTATTTTCTGGAGATATTTCTTTTTGAATGCTGTTTTTCTATGATCCACCCCATTTTCAGAACCACTAAAAATGTCCAAGAATATTTCTTTAAACTACCTAGAAGACATCAGAAGTTATATTCAGAATTTAAATCAGGTCCTGATGGACCTGATTTAGCTGGCTGCAAAGCTCTTGCAGAATTGTGTCTTCCTTCTTTTGCAAAGAGCAATCAGTCTGAAGAAGCTGAGGCAGTTGCTGAAGTGGATCACAGGGAGCATCTGTGCACAATAGAGGGAGACCAGTTCTAATCATCAGCATTGCAGGACTGTAATTCTTGAACCCAGGCATCAGCAATTATCAATGTGAGAGCATAATTTATTCCTTGTAGTCAGACACAAGATGGATATCCCATTGGGCACCAGTTAGATTGTTATACTCATTTTAGAAAGCTTAGCAATACCACTTATCATGTATGAAACTAATGGCAGGCAGCCTGAGCTATCAGATGAGTTTAATAAAGGGATTCACTAAGTTAGCACTGCTCTCATCATGCAGGGGGGCAAAAATCCTGGCATGTAAAAGAAAGTACAGCAGCCTCTTGGACTTCCATACTGAAATCTTCCTTTGCTTGAAATCTCTCAACTGACATACACACCCTCGTTCATGCAAGCTTTCAGAGTAGGCTACTTAATTCACCACAAGAAAGGAAATATAAGAAATAGGATTTCAACACCAGGATCTTAGATCCATACCTAATCTAACAGTACTAGCCCTGTCTCCATTAAGATTAATAACACTCACACCCCACCTGTCTGACAATTAAAAAGGAAAAAAACCCAGAAACTTCTCTCTGTACCTCACAGTCAGGATTACAGCCTGGGATCTCAATAAATGCACTGGCAGCTCCCAGTCTGATCCAACAGCTGGGACCTTCCCTCGCCATCCGCTGGGGATGACGTTCCCCAGGAGCCATCCCTTCCTTCCCTGGGGCTGCTTTTCCCATCCCAGCCCTGACCAGCCTCAGCCACCCGGTTTATGAAGCTGGACAAAAGCAGCCACTCAGTGTGGCTTGGCCGAGGTGTAAAATATATCAGACAGGAATTTGGGTTTGCTCAGCCCAGCAGTCCCAGGCGCAGCTGCGACACCCGCAATTAGGGCTTGCGGAGAACACACATCGTTACAGCTTCACCCTTGGGCATTCACCAAAAGAGAGATTTGCTTTTCTAATTGGCTCAATATTTTGAGAAGGTAAATGGTGAATAATAACAGCCTCGGCAGGAACATGAGACGGGATGAAAGCAACACAAACTCCCCGTTTACGCTCCCGGCTTCGTGGCGTGAGCCACATGTTGATTGACTTCCAGCCCTGGGAGGAAAGTGTCCTGCAGGAATCATCCCTCCTCCCTCACGGGGAGCGCCCAGGGACACCTCTCCTGGCTTTGGTCACCTCAGCTGGCTTTTGGCCTCGGCGAACTATGCTGGATTTCTGTGCAGCTACAGCCTTCATTTGCAGAGCGACAAGTTCCCCGCAGAGTTAGGAACTCACTTCCCTTATTGCAGAGAAGAAATAAACAGTTCTTTGAGGGGAATGGCAGTGTTTAATTTGCATGGGTTGGATACTGTTCCAAAGTTTAAGCTAGGTAAAATGTTAATTTCTGTAAAGCACTTCCTCAGCAAAAGAATCTTTATGAATGGAATTTGATAGAAACAATAAATCTAATATTTTCTTCAGAGATCCTTAAACCCATATGCTCAGTCCTCTCAAATACAACGAAAAAAAATCAAAATAGCAACATCCATCATGAGCTTAACTGCAACTGGTCACACTTAACCTCTGATAATTTAGCCATGAGGAGTACCTTTTGCTCATAAAAGCTGCAGAAAATGTAATGCAATCTATAAATATCACTGAGGCCACCGGTGGCTGAGCTGTGGAGTTTAACCTCTGGGTTGCTGGGCTTTGAGCACAGCATGCTGCAGCCACTGACTGCTGCCTGGGTTCAGGGCTGACAGATGTCCCTTCCCAGAACTGGAGAGGGGGATGAATGAATGAAAATCCTGCACACCATTCATGGCTGCCAAACAGCTCATTTTTAAATGCAGCCGAGAGCCGCATCCTTCCACCGCCTGCTGATACAGCTCCAAACACTTCTCCTGCATTCCCTCTACCTTTTTATTTTTCTGTGCATGCCATTGTTTCAAGTCCTTTTTTTCGCTTTTGTGCAAAAGCCTAGAGCCTTCTCTCCTCAATGCCAGGGACATAATTCTCCTGCTTGCAGGGAGGAGCGTGACCTCAGTCTTCTGCTCTCCCCGAAAGAGCGAATCTTCCATTGACGTCAAGGGCTCTGCACACAGAGGGAGGGAGATAAGCATATTGGAGGCAGGATCTGCTTGCTGAATGAGAATTTTGCTGTAGGAATTTACAAGCCTCTCGCAGTCTCCTCTCTTGATTAAAGCCGGTGGGATTATTTCACAGATTCAGCTGCTGAGCCCTGGCTCTTGGAAATCTGTCTCAACACAGGGCTCTGTGCTATTAACCCACCCTGCCTGCTCAGGCAAGCCAAAAAGCACCATTACCTGAAAAAAAAGCACGTCAGACCTAGAGGGTCATGTCAGAGGAGAGCTGCTGATGCCTCTCTGTACGTCATCTCACACCAGTGAGCTCTGAGGAGCTCTTAGAAAACCCTGAATCCTGCTTGTGGTGCAGATTTTAAGCATCATGGACCTGTGGGTTAGAGGGGGTTGTATGCAGCCTTATGCATTCCTTTCCTGAGGAAGAAGATGGGGCTGCCCATGGGGTTCAGCACAGGCTGCAGATGAGCTCTCTGTGAGTCAGTAGCCAGGGCAGCATGGGCAGAGCAGGCACAGTGGGAAGGATCCCTGTGGAGAGCCCCTGCCCATCAGCCTGGGCACAAGGCCACCCCAACGTGGCACTGCTGTACACATGTTTGCAGCAAACCTGGACTGTGGGGTCAGGGACCTTTGGATCATGCTCTGCTGCATGTGTAGACCAGCCCAGGGTCAGCAAAGGGCTGACAGCCCCCTGTGCCACCAGCTCCTCCTCTGCAGTGGAGCATCCCAGCCCCACTTGGCTCCTGGGTCCTCTCGGACACCAGAACTGGGAAGCAACCTTGAGCTGCCCTGTTTACACACAGCACAGCACCCTCAGAAACACCTCCAGAGAGGACAGTACTCTGCATAAACACCAGGCTTCTGAGCAAAGCTGCTTATTACAAATACCATTACAACAACACAAACCAACAGACAATCTGATTACACCGTGGTGTACATTTAACCAGGATTATCTGATCCTACATTTGTGTGCAAGCTTTCCACTACTCTCACGCACAAGGCTGTTTCACATTTATTTTTATGCTGTTTTACTTGGTTATGCTTTACCTGTCTTTACCAAATGCCACCTCTGCAGTTGTTGCAGCTGTAAAGTGATAATGGCTGCACATCAACTGCAAGTTTTGGTCATAAGCAAGAGAAAACAGAGGTTTGAAAAGATGCATGCATAACTAAATGCCAACTTTCTGCAGCAAAATCTGAAGGGGAAGGAATTCTGTCAGTATGTCAGCAATACAGCCGGTGATCCTCATGGCTGGACTGTTACACCTGGTGGAACATTGGAGTAGGAACTTCTGTACAGGAGGTCTAGGTAGGACACCTGAAGAAAGTGATGTCCCTCTGTACAGAGGGTGTATTACATTATAGAATTAAAGAAATATTAGTGACTGTACACTTAAAGCCTGAGTGAAACCTCTGTGTGACCTCTCTGGCTTTCTGCTGTTACACCTCAGCACAGCTCACCCTGCTCGTGCTGTCAAAGGCTGGAAGGACTGGGGAGAGACTTATGGGTGAATCATGTTCCACAAAGCAAAAAAAAAAAAAACCACCAAAAAACCAACAAAACTCTCTTGTTTAAACAAAAGGTAAACAATGTGAATAAAATGTGAATGAACAGAAAATTATGAACTTCTTTACCAGCTCAGACTACTTCAGGGTCAAAGCTCATTCACAAATGTTTTGGCATCACAAAGAACAAGATACCCACTTACAGCCAAGACCCTCCTCCTTTCCTCTTTCCTGCAGCCTCAGCAGAGCAGGGCAGGTATGTTAGAACAATATAGAAATGATCAGCTTTGATATACATAAGACAATGATGATGTGGTTTGCAGATAACTCACACAGGCAGCTGCACGTTACTGGTTAAGGTTTCCCAGCCTCGATCACAACATTCAGTCATTGTTTCTGCTTGATACTTCACACAGCAACCTTTGAAAATGCCTACTGAAGTGTTTAATATGAAGCTGGGGAAGAGACAAAGGATAGATCATATCCTGAAGTACAAGATCTAATTTTCTTTTTCTTACTCTTCCTACGCAAAACTACAAACTTTATAATCGTGATAGTACCAGGCTTTTTCAAAGTCTTCCTACAAGAAATGGGACTCTCTGCCAAAAGGCTGCAGCAGTGAGTTCCCCAGGTTGACTGTCCTTATGCCCATTTTTTTTTCCAGCCATTAGGTATTGCTTTATACCTTCCCAGCATATTATAATATAATCAGAAGTCCCAAATAAACAAGGCAAAAATATGCTAAAGTTTCAGTATGATTTTCCACAGTATTTTTTCTATTCTCTAGTTATCTCTTTTTTAAAAAAAAATAGGGCACATGCGAACTTCCAAAATATTCCAGTCAATTAAATTAAGGCATTTCCTCCAGTTCTCCTTCTTTTTCTTCTCCCCTTAGGATTCAAATAAATTGCTGGTTGTCTAAATGCCAGGGGAAATCAAGAATTAAAATACAGAGCCATTCAAAACATCCTCAAGACCGTAGTCTGACACTGTGGTTTCTGTCAGCGACCACACTTTCATCTTATTGGGATGCCCTTGAAAAAACTCCTGCTGTCGGAAGCAAGACCTGTGCCCAATTCATGGAATACATGAATGCAGTATAAACCCTCACAGGCCAAGAAATTCCAGAGACACCACACGGATTAGCTGTGATAACATCTCTTCCCATAATATTGAACGACAACAGAAATAAAAGACGAATGTTTTTAACATTTAAAAACCTGGGGCCAGCCCCTGAAGCAGGGCAGTGTGTGCACCACAGGAAGAAGCTGCCCAGAAGCTGGCTTGTGTCAGAGTGAAAAAGTCTGCCTGACTTATGGAGGTCTCAGGAGGGCACAGAGCCTTCACAGCAGCACAGCATCATCGCTTTGACACTCGCCCTTCTTGCAGCCCAGCCACCAGACCTGTGCTGCAGGCACACCTTGGCACAGCAGCCCTTGGAATGCTTCGTTCCTTACGATGGGATCACACAGATCCAGGGAGGGGAAGCTTTGAATCCATGCTATAACCACCTTCATATTTTCTTTCTGCTTTAAAAACCCTTCAATCATAGGTGAGATCCTGTTCCCCAAGAACATGGCAGATGCAGATGGTGATAGCTGGAGACACAGGGTGTCAAATGGGTTCCTTGCTGATTTAAATAAATCCCATAAATAGCTTGATTGGTTACACTTTTTGCATTTCAACCACAACTCTTGGCAGGGTTTCCCCCAGCTTGTCTCCTGACACATTGGCCAGTGCCATGAGATGTGCCTGCTGAGGAGTGAAGGCCACATTTGAACAGCCACTCCACAAATAAAAAGCTTCAGAGGGCAGAGCTGCCCCCCTGGCCCTGCTCAGGGACTAGCAGGAATTGATCAGGTAAATCCTGTCTGAATCCCAGGAGTTTCTCAGGCCTCCAAAAGCCAAATTTTGAAAGTCAGACTCATTCTCTCCTGCTGCCATAAACCAAAGCCCTGTGCAACCCAGAAATAAGTGCCTCAGGAAATAGGAGTTACAGCACTTCAGGATGGACCTGTGTACAGAATCAAACATGCTTATATTAGGTACTTCCAAGGATTCTCTTAACTTGACTGGGACACCCTGAGAAGGATGACCCTTCAAATGCTGCCAGGAGGCTGGGACACAGCCATTGGGATGGCCTGCAAAGCAGCAGTGTGTCTGGGAGTGTGATGGTCAAAAGCAGAAAGTAATGTATTTGAGGTGGTGACTTTTCTAGCAAGCACAACTCAAAGCAACAGATGGTCAATCACTTTTGCCCCTTGCTCAAAGGGCTCGTGTTCCAGATGGCAGTGCCCTTCCACATCCTTCCTGGGCTTGCTCCAGGGCCATGCCTGAGGGACAAGTGCAGAGCTGTCCATCCAAAAACCCTCAGCTGAGATACCTTTCCCCAGTCACACCGGCATCCTGCTAACAGCATCTTTATGTGAAACCCAGCAGGCCAACACAACTGCACCCCTGTGACTTTCCTGTTCACCCTGTATTAGCCACCACCTTGTGTACTGCAGAGAGCTCTCTGTATCCTGCAGGCAGGATGTTGGTCAGCGAGGTGAGGAACCTTCCAGGCTGCCATAATCTGTCCTTGGCTCCTGGATGCCCTGATGCAAACCCAAGCAGGGCTATTTCGAGAACTTCTGTGGTCTAATTTGCTTTTGACTGTGGAGATGACACCATGCATCATACCCATCTCTGGTGCTGCTCCTGCCTCTGCCAACCATGGCCAGAGTGGGCTCATGCCCAGCCTGTCCTCTGAGACGTGGGCACCACACACAGACAAGAGAGAAGCTGGAAGCTCTGTTGGGGCTCCAGTCACACATTATGTTAAGCAGTGGTGTACCATCTCCTCCCAGAAGCTCTCAGTAGTTTTCCACACTCTGTTGATCTCCACACCACATTCAATGCAGCCAGATACAAGGGAGACTTCCCACAGCAAGCTCAAAGAGCCCAGTGAAGAATTTAAGAAAGTTTTGCCCTGCAGCCCAGATAAAACAGGAGGGAGAGGAGACTGGCACAGGCACTGCTGGACAGCAGTGAGTTCAGACAGACATGATGGGTCCTGGCCACAACAGACTGGGAAGGAGAGCTGTGTTTGCAGCCCCAGGTGTGAGCTCCTTCCCCAGAAAACAGATTTCACACTCCTCAGTGTTTTTTTGGCAGCCGGTGCTGAGGCCTGCTGTCAAGAACAGCAAGGTGGCTGGTCAGGAGCTGGCTCCAGCCTTTCCCTGGCCAGGCAAGCCAAGGCTGCTCCTCTCAGACAGCTCCTCAGCCACAGCACAGCACAGGCACGGCTCCTCCTGCACATGAGTGCAGCACACACATGTCAGCCCATGGAGAGATGTGTCTTCAGACCTGCCAGGTGGTTCTCAAATATGGAACCTGAAAACATAGCCCTCAACAGCCACCTTGGGCAAGAAGCATCACTTCTGGCAGTTTGGTAAGGAACAAAGCAGTGCTCCCATGTGAAAAGTTCAGTTGTGACAAGCTGCTCCAGCTCCCTCCAGCTCTGTTTCCATCCTTGGGACTGAGGGGAAAATGAAAAATTTGTGCTGTGCTGAGACAGCTCAACCTCTGCTGAAGGGTTCAGCACTCCAAGGAGATCACTTGGCTCCTCCTTTTACTGCATGGCAGCAGGAACAGGACCAGACAAAGGATGGGTGCCTCCAACACCTGCTGAGATTCCAGCATGGCATTCCTGCACCAAAGGCACACGTTTTAGGGGAGCCCTCACACCACAGCAAAGGTGAGGATGTGGCAAAGGGCAATGAGACTCCACACAGCTCACGTGGAATGGGCACTGTGTGTGACTCTGCCACTCTGGAGTTCAAACCTTGGTGACAAGGAGGGGATGGGGGGTCCCTGCCTACAGAGCTGCTTTGAAAATGTTGCCCAAAGGCTCCAAGTTTATTCTCAAGAGGACTGGATGAGTCAGGGCCATCAGTGCTGACACCCAACATCTTCACCAGTATAAAGCCAGCTGAGACTGACAAACCATTTTATCACTGAGCCTCCTCTATTTCCTCTAATTCAGAAAATAGTGGTGCCAACTCCAGCATTCATGGCAATCTCTTTCAATGGCCAAAGATGTAATTTTGAAATAAACAGGAGGCATCCTGAAGATTCTACATAAAAAGCACCACAACAGGTTTTAAGGATAGGATCATCTATTGAAAGGGATTAGATGGTGCTTGTGGTGCTCCTGCCCTGGTCCCACCATGAAGCAGAATGGTGCAAGTGGGGTTTTACCATTAAGCACCGAGTGAAGACTTACAAAGAATGCCTGAAATAAAGAGGAAATTCACACTCACCAACTGATCAAACACTAAAAAGCAGTAAACTGTAATGTGGCAGTGGTGGGAATTAAGGGTGGCTGAAGAAAAAGAAAACATCTAAAAGGCAGGGAACAGTGCTAGGGGAAGGGGACAGATCCTCTACAAAGACAGTGGCAGGCAAATTAGAGAAAGAACACAGAGGCGGATGTTAGAAAAATATAATGTTCCTGTGGGTGTATCACTTATCAGCCATTCTTGCACATAAAACACATTTTTTCAACATTTAGAAAAGAAAAAGAATGACTGATCTGTAATTAGCAGAAATAAAGGCCTGGCCCAGATCCTAGGATAGAATAACATTCTTGCAAAAGTGAATTTTGCTGAAATATTGGTATTAGACAGGGCAGGGCTGCTGCAGGAAAAGGGCAAATCCAGAATAATTGGAACAGTCTGCCCACTAAGAGCCACCCAGCTGGGGACCCATTTAATAAGCTATTTAAATCCTATTTAACAATCCATTTAACAACAATATGACCCCACTGAAGGGAAATCCTGGGGGAACAATTTTGCATATTTGATATGGGCACCTTTTGCACATCCTGCTGCCAAGGTTTCCCTCTACCTCCTCCTTGCTGGGGCTCGCTAAGGAAAGAAATCCCATGGCACAGCTGCATGGTTTGGAGTTAAATGCAAACTGCCTTGACAATTCTCCTCAAACCCACACTCCATAGGCAGAAGATGTTTAATTTTACAGTTCCTCTGCCTCTCTCAGCAGCCTGCACCCTCACAGGCCTACTTGTTTTGATGGTCATCAGCTTATGTCAAGCCATTAAAGTATATTTCCTATCCCAAATCCACCCTAACACTACAGCTCTGGACAACACCATCACTGGAGCACCACCCTGTCCACAGCATGTCTTTAATCACTGTTCCAATCTCACCTCTGCTACATGGTCTGCAACCTCCTCCTCCTCCTGTCTCAGTCTCCTGTTTTCCTCCCCAACCTGTGCCAGCTGATGGAAAGCCAGGAATGAGGGCAAAGCTACCACCCCCTTGAGTGGGTTGATTCTTCAAAGCAGCTAGAACAACAAAGGGCAGCAATTTATCAGGAAAATATCAGCTGTCAAGAAAAGAAAATGCAAATAATTTCTCTGCTGACTGTTCTTTTCACGACTGCCACACAATTGTCTTGTTGATTCCCACAGCTGGATGCTGTAGCTTTCTCCTTGGCATATGTAATTGAAAGTGATGCTAGAACAACTTGAGTAAATTGAAATTGATTTCATCAACTGTGTATGTGTGTGTCAGTGACATGTCTTTTTTTCCTCCCATTGTCCACTAGCATGTTCTCCAGCCCAGCAGCTGTTGACATTTTGTTTAATGGCACATTTTCCCACTGGGAAATGATGCTTCCATTAAACTCAAGTGTTCCATGAGAAGATACACAATTTGTCAACATTTTCACTAAAAATGGTAATTCAGACTTGACTGGTCTGGAATACTACTATGTGATAAGGTCAAAATGCATCATCTTGGCTTCATGCTTTAGATTTCTACATGATTATAGAATCATATAACTCGACACCAGCTGATACAAGTGGAAAGCTAAATATTTCAGTCTCAGTGAAATATTTCACTGAAATACTAATATGTGAGAGAGAAGAAACCTTTCTAAAAGGAAATTGCACATGGGAAATTTCACAGCTTTCTATACTTGTCCTAATTGGAATCTCATTTGCTTCAATAGTGCCCATGGAGTAAGATTTCCATGTTCCAGCAGCCTGTAGTCCTGAGTGTGGGATTACCAGCCAGGAATGTTTGCAGAATGGATTGATGAAGAAACTTCTCTCTTGTTGCCCTCATAAACAAACATAAATCTTCATTGTCTCAAGGCTAAAGAAGAATTTACAGACTTATCAGTGGCTCTGGGCTTTGCTGCAGCCAACTTTCCTAGTGCATGCTCTCATCCTTCTTTTGCCTCCTCATCTGTCTCCTCCTCCATTCTTCCCTTTCCTGTCCTAGAAGCATCTCTGTAGCTGTGGGGCTCTCAAATGTCAGTGTCCAGAGCCTGATTACCTGGGAGGTCCTCCCAGAAATTTGTCAGGTATGAAAATTTTCCTTCCAACTGATGTTTTACAGGTAATAGCTGTTTTTAAAACAGCAAGTAAACAAAACACCAATTGCTTTGGTGCATCTGAGCAAACAATTGGAGTGTAACCTAGATTGAAATTTTTTAATTACAGTATTAAAAAAAGCATTATCAACTAAATACAGCAACTGGAGAAATTACTCATGAATATGCAAATTATCTGACAAAACCTTTCTGTAAATGCTTCAGTAATTTTTAGAGATAAACCTTGAACCAGCTGCCTCTTTTATTTGCAGTTTTATTTGTTGATGAATATCCAATGCTATCTTATTTTGAGGAAGTATTTCCAATGCAGTCATCCTTTAAAAGCACTTCTTGTAGATGAAATGCATTAAAGGTACCCGAGGTCCTCTTCCTGCATTAAAGGACATTTTAAAGCCTTAAGTGCAAAAATTTTTATTTCCTTTTAACATTCAACATAGTAAGTGAGCAAAAGTCACTGTGAACCTTAATGTCTGGCAGTGCATAATGTAGCAAAAGTCCAAAAACCAGACACAAAATCAAACATCAAAATTTTATGGCCATCTAGGACAAGACTTGAGCCAAATTAAGACCTCAGGGAATTTTAAGAAGCTGCACTGATGTTGCTCCATGGACTACAGCAGGAGTTTCACTCTTCTGCTCAGCTGGAAGCGTGAGAGAAGTGGAAGACAGGGAATATCCACTGTTAAAATTTTGCTTGATTGCTTTGCTAAGGCACTTCAGATTGCCCTGGAGGGGAGCATCAGGCTGCCCTCAGTGAGGAGGGCTGCTCTGAAATGTGTGTATTGAAGCCAAAGAGAACCCTTCAGTCTTTGGAAGGAGCCTGGTTCCTACCTGACCTGTGAGAAGCTCAGCACTGTGGCCAGAGCCATCTGTCCCATCCTGCCAGGGGATATCCTAATGGGGATATCCTAATGGGGTGCAGATTGTCTCCCCAAGCTCAGATGTGCAAGATGCCATCTCCACCTCTCACCCATGACTCTAACCATCTCCTCTGCCCACACAAGATTCCTTAGGGAAGGAATTACAAAGTGTGGCCAGCTCCTACGTGTTCCAAAGCGAGCTGGCTCTGCAGTCACTCTGTGCTTGAAGAAGATCCCTGCCTGCCAGCAGCATGGAAACCCAGCACTGCTGAGGAGAGCCACTTCTTGCCTCTCAGCCTGTGACACTTTCTGTTCAGCTGTGGGAGACTTGGTGGGAGAGTGAGAACAGCCAGAGTCTGACACACAGCAGCAGCCACAGACAGCAAGTGTGGATGGCTCCCCATTCCCAACACACGTTTTCCACGGCTCTGCCCGTTCCCACAGCACTGGCCAAGCTCCCTCTCCTCCTGTGCTGCCTGCCCTTGGGAAAACTGGCCCTTAGGATGGGGAATATTTAACTCATCTGGTATGAAAGCACAAGCAGATTGCCTAGCCCACACCCAGCAGCAGTGGGATTTATTCTGATCATTCTAAGCAGGGAAAGGAACACATCATCTACATCTCACTTGGGAAAAGGACCCTCAGGAGAGTCAGTCTGCCTTAGCACACAACGCTGTGGTCCCAGGGCCTCCCTGGAAGCCACTCAAGGCTCTTTTGTTTTCTCACTTTCCCCTGCACCCGAGCAGCCTCACACATGTAATTATCCCAGCCTGAGACCCAACATGTGCATTCACATCCAAGGGTCCTGAGGGCAGCCAAGGCCAGCCTGAAGGGCGTGAGAATAACTTAGGTGGATGTGTGTGACACTAACTGTGGACCTTTATCATCTCTAGGCTGTAATCCTATAGCCCAAGCCTTCATTTGAAAGGTGATGTCACATGATTAATTATTTTGTTATATTGAAAAATCTTGTTTTACCAGTAAAGAGGAAGCACACCATATATATGTGTGTATATATTCATATGTATACAAAAGACTAAGTATTTATTGCAAGAATAACTGAAGTCTTAAGACCCTAGTCAGATTAGTCAAGATTTATTTTTTCAGAATTTTTTTTTAATTTCAGAAAAAAATAATATTAGCATATTGAGAACTGATATACACACAGACTTAGTTTCTACCCTGTTTCCTGGTGCTACCCTCTCCCTTTCCCAATCTCTCTGGGTCCCAAGGCCACAGGTTTCATTCTGGCATTTGGGGGTGTTTCAGTGAACCCCCATCACCCACATCCCTCTCCCAGCAGGAATGTACTGTTCTTGTTGATATTTTTTTCTTCCTCACACTTGGATCCCCTTGGGGTCATCTTTATGTGTTTGCTGACATGCTTTTACACCTTTGCTCTTTCTTCACTGGCCTGCAGCTCCATGTTACATCTGCATTTGCTATATATTATAGCTTTTATGTGTGCTAGATACCATTTCTTTGTTTCCCATAAAAGCAGTTCTGAATGTACTCAGCTCTGTCTTTCTTTAACTTTCTAAAAGGGACTTGTTTTCATGGGGCTGTGGACTTGAGCTACATAGGAAAGGATCCCAGGTAAATCCTCCTGAATTTTGGAAACCTGTGTCTTCCTTAGGTGTGTTCCTATAGACAACTATTGTGCACATCAGAAACTTCAAACATGTTTTTTCAAGCTGCTGTTTTACAGCCTGACCACAGCCTCACTCTTTACAAGAGGAAGTGAAGCTTTAGGAGGTGGCAATTAGCTCTGTAGCCCCCAGACACACGTGGGTTTGTTAATTCTGTGGGAGCAATCCAGGATCTGGAAGTGCCTGTAGCCTGTACTGGGGGATGCAATTAAATTCCCTGTTTGGGGGGTAGGGAGTAAGAAACTGCTCTAAAACAACAATGATAAGGAATGCTTTGGGATTTGAAGAGACAAGAGTGTCACACCTTGCTCTGCCATGGCTTCAAGCCATTGAATGATGAGAACATTAAAAAAAAAATTAACAAACAGCAAAAGAAGATATTTACAATGCCTCTGTTCCTCCTCTGTGCAAACAAAGCATATCCATATGCACATAAAGCACACACATATGGATGCTTGAACAGATCCTATCCCTCTCCTTTACCTGTTATTTTTTTTAATTGTCTCAGACTTCAAACTATTTGGTCATAAACAGTTTGTTCCTGTGTTGCCGCAGCAGCAGGATGGCAAGGCTCCAGTTTTGTTTAGGTCTTGGAGTGACAGCTATGATGAACACAGTACACCAACAAAAAGAAAAATCCCTCTATAATTTACTACCACAGCCCTTATGTAAACACAAACGAGAGATCTGGAGGAGACTTGGGCAGAGCCTGTGATACTCCTGTCACTGGAAACCAGCAATACCCTGACTTGGGCTGTTTCTCCAGAGAAGAACATGTGTGTGACTGTCATGCTGCCCTGTGGAGTTATTTGCTCCTTTTCCACTCTGCAGTAGGATGTGCATTTCCCATCTCACAGAGATGGAAAAAAAGCTCAGTGACTTTCTTTTCCTGCTCTGACTGCCAGGAGACTGTCAAATCAAGGGATTAAGATACATTTTCCTCAAAATCCAGCCAATCTCATCTGGCTTTGCAGACAGTTATTTGTAATTACTTTTCTTTCCCCTTAAAGCCAATATAATTTTCCCCTGGACTTAAGAGCCAGTTGTACTTTTTAATGTAGAAGGTAAATGCTTTTTAACATACAGTTTATTCTGCTCTTAAAAATAATTAATTTTTAGCACTGAAGAGAGAAAATTACTTCATATCAGAGCTATATCATAACAAAAAGGACTATATCACTGAGGAAAAGACCTGAGCAACAAATCAAACAGGAGTTGATTTTTTTCATTCCATTTTAATATTTAGCATCTTGAGGCAGCACTTGGTAAACACATTTTAAGAGATGTGTTAAACTGAACAGAATATCTGGCTGTAAATAAATATCTAGCTGTAAATTAAATATCTGGCTGTAAGTGGCACTGGCATGAAGCAGAATATCCTGAGCACTCCCTGTCTCCCAGGAAAGAGAAATTACTTTTTAGCCATTTTTCCCGTAAAGCCATCCCAGCCTGGCCCATACACGTGACTTTCTATCAGAGCAGTGAGTATGTGACAGCTGAAATGCAGAGATATTGATGGGTAATTTCATGAGTGCTTCTGCCAACAGATGCCTCTGTGATGTACTTGAGGGAGTGCTGGGCAGTGCTGACCGTCTGTGACACCCCCTGCATTTACTGGGCTGAAAAAGCACTCAGGACCTCTCAGGACTGTGCTAGCTGACAAAGAGTGAAATGTCCTTTTCAGTGTGCTGGGAAGAAGACGAATAAAAGGCCAAAGCCACACCTGAAAGAGGGTGAGGTTCAGAGAAGGCTGTAAGACTGTGCAGTTAAAAGTCATCATTAGCAGACAAGTCCTTGGCATCCACAAGCTCTGGCTCCCTCTGATTGGAGACAGTGTTGTCACTTACTCGTGACTCATATCCTAATAGGGAAAAATAAATAACATTGGAATCCCCAAACACCTATTTTCAGCCCTCTGATTAAACTGAGCATGTGGAAGGAGAAATACGTCCTCTCTTGAAATACAACAACAAAGGAATGAAATGCTCAAATATCTAATACAGATAAGTTCTTTAAAAAAAAAAAAAAAAGCAAAAAAAGCTGAACAATAAAGGCATGCAGTTGGCCCTGTCCCAAGCATGGGGATATACCCAGACCAGCATGAAGATCTATATCTACAAGCAAAGGATTATTCTTTTTACAGCTTTCCTAAAAAAACCCAGAAACACTCCTGGATGGAAAGGAGACTGTAAGTGCTATTGATGTTACTGTGCTTGTGGGGATGGAGGGGGAAAATACCAACAGAGAGTGCAACTGGGGGTCTGAATACACCAGTTTGTAGAAGGGGTGTCTGTCCTAGTGACTGCACCATGGTTGCTCCACAAAGGAACAGAGAACACCTCCCAAGCCACTAATGCTGATGTGGGGAATGGCAGATCTCTCCCAAGACAAACACCCCAGTTTTGGGAGACACAAGGAGGAGAGGTGTTGGGAAGATGTAGGATAAGGTTCTTTATAGACTTGGCAAACAGAGATTATTCAAGCACCGTTTGGAGTCTGATTCTGAGCACAGCATTTCAGCACTAACCTAAATGAAAGTCACTCAAGCCTTTAAATTCACCTGCTGCTGGATACAACATTGCCTCCAGGTCTTTTAAGAAAGGTACTACCACAAAGCAGGGAAATGGAATATACTAAGAAAAAAGTAATAGTAAAAAGTCTGCAGATGTTCTAAATTACTCATTACCAACTCCCACAACCCTCCCCACTCATTCTGTGGGCACCATAATTCTCATCCCACTTCTCCCCTCGGGTTATGCAACGTTTTGCGTATTTACTTTCGCTGAAGTCTGGTGGCAATAGAATTAAGCCTGGCCCAGATGACCTTTACATAACGTGGGGCTGGTGGTGGCCAAGCCACTCACACCCAGCAGCTAAACCACAGCAGAGGCAGCAGAGCAGAGGCACGCCGTGCTGTCCCTCCAGCCGCTGCGCAGAGGCGGTGCCGCCAAACAGCGCTGTGCTCTCCTCCACCCTCACATTCTCATTTTCCAGTGCTAAAGCACAAGAAAGCACAAATAAACATTTAAAACTGTCAGTGCGGCCTCGCTGCAGAACTTGAGTGTTTTACTCCCACTCTTTTTTTTTTTAAGTAATACTGAAATGTCCCTACCAGCCACAGCTGGAAGGGTGAGTTCATGAAGCGCTACCAAACCCTCAACCAGTGCAGCAACAGAAACCAGGAAAGTGGCTCAAAAAACAGGAGTTGGGAATTTTGCTTCCAGTCTGGAGAAAGAATATGAGCCTGGATTGCCAGGCAGCTTTGTGTAAAGGAGCTCTGGCTACTGAGACCTGGGCAGAGATGTAGGGACATGGAAAAACAGCGATGAACCTCAGTTCTTAAAATGCACAAATGAATAAAGCACTTCTTTCTGTAGGTACAGCCTGGATCCCGCTGGCAATGCTGGCCACAGAATAAACATGACAACTAGGACGTGACATTACACACAGGCAGACATTTCTACTGTCATAAAGCAGTATCAGAGAGCAGCGTGCTGGGCTCCATCAGCACATACCACAAAGTACATACACACACCATGCATTCGCTGGGTACAGCACAGCCTGCACCTCAAACAGGCACCATTCAGCTCAGAGGAGGGTTTTGAGGGGTTGCAGGTAAGGAGAGAGGAGTTTAAGGGGACATTGCTAATGTGGGTCCCTGAATAGCTGTGAGTGACAAGATACCCTTGGATGCAAGCGGGGATCAGCTGGAGAACACAGGGATGGGAACACAGCCTGATGTGAAGGATTAGGAAGGGTATGTGGAAAAGCACCTCAGCACCATCAGTGGAGAGAGTGGAGCAGCAGAGGAGCTGGGAAGGTGAGCTGGCAGGAAGGGGACTCCTGCAAGCAAGGTGAATCAACAGCTTTAAAATGCCAAGCTCTCCATTACAGGAATGGTGAGGGGGGAGGATTTATTGCAGCTGGCATTTTCTAGAGGAAAATAATTTACCTTAGCCTTTTAATGCATGATAAATGCATACAGATCTTGCTAGGAAAAAAAAAACAACACCCCAAAATGGCGTGAAATATCATGGTATTATCTTTAGAAGATTAGTTGAGTAAGCCTTCGCTGTTTTGCTCAGGCTGCAAGGTCTGGATGATGCATTAGGAAGCACACTTTTACAATAATTTTCTCCTCAGGGATGACATATAAATGTATGTCTAGAATGTATGTCTATGGATGTCTACCATGCTCACATTATCAACACAATGTACCAAACTCCGTGTTCGGCTTATTTTTCCTTTTTTTCTCTTTTATTTCAGTGCTGATAATGTCAAGAATTTGGAGCACTTGCATTCTGCATTACAAGAAGCACTAACCACACTCTTTTTGAGCTGATCCGGCTTCCTCCTGACAGCCTTCTGAAGTTACTACAAATACAAACCTCACAAACACTGAAATAAAGAATATGGAGAGGCTCCTAAGCCCCAGATTGACCTATGGAACCCCTCCAGGCTCAGGAATGTTTTGTGTTCCTTCCAGTTACCCAGGCCAGGTTCTTCAGCTGCTGCAAACAAGCAGCAGTGGGGCTGCTGTGCCCGAGCTCCTGTTCTCCATCCTCTCCAAGGGACAGGCTCAGAGCCAAGCCCTGCTGCGGGTCAGCTCCAACCCACAGGCCACCAGCTGCAGCCCCACGGCCTCTGCTGGCCACAGGGCATCCACAAGACTCTCTGCTCAGCACAGGGAAGGGGAACCACGAGCAGACCCAGCAGAAGAAAGGAGAAACAACTCCCCATTCATTTCTTTGTTGTGCCAGCCTGGCACGTCCCGGAGGTGCGCGAGCTCACACCACCTCCCCATCGGGCAGATCCACTCGCTGAGCTCCTTAAAGGATTTAAACATTAACTTCCCAGGGAGGTCCCCTTAATCTTTGTTTATAAAGGGAGTAAACAGAAAGGTTAAGAGAAATGCCTGTGATCTGACTTTTTGGGAAGGCAGAAGTGAGTTGCTGAGAGGAGTGCAGAAAATGCTCATGTTCTTCCCGAAATAAACAGTCAGGAAAATCAGGCTGTCATCTGTCAAGTAACAAACCAGTGTCAAAACAAAAAAGTTCAGCCCAGGGTCCTCAAGTCCTTCTCTAGAGATCTGGTAGCATTCAAAGCTTTCTCTAAGCATTGCACATAATCCAAGGATTTCTCTGTAACATTCAGAGTTTGGCACTCAGTGGACTTTGTGTATCAATAGCACACAAGTCTCCAAAGGGAAAGCATTAGATGGACCCAGGGAAAGCATTAGATGGACAATTAAGATGTTTAGCTTCAGATGTCAGACCAATTTCAAATTAAAACCATATCACCAGTACATTTTCCAAGTATGGCATATAAAAGTGTACATCTATCTACACAGCATTAAAAAAAAAATGCTTGAAGCCTATAAACATCAAGGCTACAACTGTTAATTCTTCCTCTCACTAGAGATGAAAACATGGGCAAAAATCAAGGGGAAAATAATATTAGAAGTCTAAGAAAATAATCCAGAAATATGAAAGAATTTGGGGGGGAGGGGAACTATAGAGAAACTTGACTTGCCTTTGCAAAGTCTTAAGAAACACTTCAAACAACAGAGATCAAACTCTTTCAAAATAAAGTAAGGCTTCTGACTCTAAAGGAGTTTTAATCCTAGGCATGTTTGGTTTCATTTCATTCAGAGTTTGTGCCAAGCCACAAAATTTGGGTCTGACCATTTCCCGAAGTTTAGAGCATTTAGAATCCAAAGATTTTGGTTTGGACCCACCACTAATGCCGTTATTGTATGGGTCAAATATCTTATTATAATGATAGTAAACAGCAAGGGAAAGCTCTCAGGCCAGCCAGGGCTCCCTCTGCCAGCTAATCACCGAAAATGTGCACAACACTGGAATGAGGGATGATGCTGTGGATACCAGAACTGGCCACAAACACTGCAGCACTCACACAGCAGATCAGGCAAGCACTCTCTGCACCCTAGGTTATGCAAATTCAAAGGCTGCAGCAAAAATGCCCATTAACTACTGTTACTGAGGTGTCACAAAGAACCTTCAAGCTATTGCTGTGTTCAAACCTGCTCCTGACACTGTCACTTTTGGTCACCTGCTCTCAGAAGTTTCCTTTCATAATCTATGCAGATGAAAACATCTCCCATTCAACTCCCACTGCCTTACCATTACTGAGTGGAAGGGAGCAAAGATCATGCACAATTGAACTGAATTTGAATTGAGCTGCACACAAGGATGAAGGCAATGACTGTCAAATGTGGAATGGCCCTGTTTCCTGCAAGGACATAAACAGGAGAAACAGCCACGAGCAGGGATTGTTAGGAAAAGCACAAGAGAGGTAGACAAAGCTGCAGAATGTATCACAGCAACAACCACATGCAGCAATAAATACATTTTATTCCTCTGTAGAACAAAACTTGCCTGGGAAGATCTTAAAGCACTTCTTAAATGCCTGATGATGCATTCATCCTGGTGAGAAACTGGGTTCATTGTCATTTATCAACAAAAACAGAGGCCCAGGTGACAAGGGGCTTTGCTACAGGCTCAGCAGGACACTGATAGAGTTTGGGAATGAAAGAGAACCAGGTCCCTCTCCAGCCCCTTCCCTACACACCAATATTACTGCCCTAGATGAGACTGCACCAGAGCAAAAGTAAACCACAGAACTGTCTCTTGCCTGAAAACTTCTCATCAATAGCACAAACTGTGACTTGTACAGCCCAATCACTTGGCAGTAAATTCCATTTTGGTGCATTAGCAGGAGTTCAGTTTTAAAGCTTGCTTTTGCTTGGGAAGCTCCCTCTGCAATAAGCTGATTCAGTGGAGGGTCTCTGCCCTCATGGAAGCAAAGAGCTTAACCTGGCAAGTACAAATGAGTACCAGGCTTTGTGTGAAGGAACAAGTTGTTATGGTCCATCTTAAAACCCTGAAGGAGGCACAGGATGTCTAAGGAAAACATACTGTAGGGCTGAATGAATGGGACATCAATTTCCTTGACAGAGATGTCCTGCCTGGCCGCTTTGCTCTTCTTGTATTTTTGATACACAGTTTGGTGCCTTCATTCTGTAATAGTGGGACCTCTGCCAGGTGTTGCTACAGGCATTCATAGTGAATGGCTTCAAGTGTGAAATCAACCCAGTTTTCTCTCTTTACAGAGTAGGGAACTCTCTTTGTGAACCAAATAAACCTTGAAGAAGGCTTCAAGCCAACTTCGTCACTGTTTGCTCTTACGTAACTGGACTAGGAACACTCAGTACCCAGAGGTAACAACAATTCTCCTATATACCTAAAAACTACATTTACTTTGAACTTATCAGCAGCAAAAGCCTGTCATCTTTGGACATCATCCACTAGAACTGCCCAAGACAACTTTATCTGTTATTTTTGGGTGCCAGCAACAATGGACTTGATATTGTCTGCATTTATCAGAACGGATTTGTTACCCAAGATGCAGATAATAAAAAAACAATTCCTTGCCTCATGGGCAATATTTTTTCTGCTGAACTGAAGTGACTTTTTATATTATATTCACACACTAAATTCATGGCTTTAGGAATTCAAAGCAATTTATCCTTCAGGGCACAGATGAGCACAGCTGAAACCTGTCCACAGAGATCAGCTTCCACCTCTGCTTGTGGTTAGAGCAAACAATGCAGAAGGCACAGTTCCTCTTGTCTGCACACTGATGTTCTCTCAGAGGGCACCACAACCTAAACAGCTGTGTCACCTTTGGAATCCCAACCAGTTTGCAGCAGGAGCACCTGAAGATTTCCAGCTTGAGCACTGAGGGACTGAGGTCCTGCAGGAGCAGATCCTGCCAGGGTCAGCCCCAGCCCAGACAGTGCTGAGGGACTCCCCAGAGACAAATCCTCTCCAGTGCTCTCCAAAGTCATCCTGACCACTACAGCTTTAGCCTAAATCCTGCCTGCCATTCACTGCTAAAAAACACAGGAGAAAAGAGATTCCCAGCCATGTTGTGGAGCTATCCCTGGTGAGCTCTCTCCCCAGAGAAGCAGGGGAGCAGAGGAGGCTCAGACACCCAGACAGAGGGAGGTGGGCAAAAATGGGCTCAGGCACCTCAGGGGAGGCTTCCTGATTAAAGCATCTGACTCTAGGGTCGTTGGAAACACACAAAGCAAACAAAATTTCCCATCAGGGAGCTCTGGTGCAGAACCCAGCAGTGTGAAGTGGGTGCCTGCACATGGGGCTCCAAACACCTCCCAGGATGTCTGGCAGAGCCTGTGGCAGCCTGAATGCCCTGAAAAGAAACAACAGAGAGCAGTTCTTTGCCAGGTATTGGGATTGCTGTCAAACTGCTGGTTTGTTTTTTATTCTTGGTGGTGTACAACGATCTGATGGGCACTGTGAGCAGCTGCCACCCCAGCCAGCACAGGCACTGCAGGGAGACCCCCAAGCCCAGGCTGCTCCTGGGCAAGCTGTGCAGGCAGGCTGTGCTGCTGGAGCTGTTAACAAATCCATGACTGCTGCAGAGCAGGCACAGAGGGAGGACTGTAACACGTACTCACCGCCGGGTTACGCACACACACAGCCCAAACTGCTGAGTGACAGTCAAGCACAAGTCCCAGAATGTTTAACCTGCATAAAGGGCTTTAAGTTCAAAATGAAATGAAATAAAACCAGCATTTAACTGTGCATACAGCTTGCTGCCACCTCTGGTGGCCAAGCCAAAAGTATTAGGTAGAGTTAACTTTGGCTGACACCGCAGCATTTACTGTTTAATTTCCTGATACTTAAAAAATAATTTTTTAAAAATATCTGTATCTTGAATATATCTGTGTTGGTGGGAACAGCTTCTCATTTTCTTTAACAACAGCTGTGTTTTTGAGTTCTCATTTCACAGATTTTTCTCCTCCTAAACTCAACTCTATTCAGCAGCACCCACAGCATCTTGGCACAGGCCTCCCTCCCTTGGACAAATATGTCACTAGACATTTCTGGCAGGCTGTCCTCTTAAAGATAACCAGCATGCTGAGCTAAGAATAGGATTAGCTACTTCTCTAGCTACTTTGTCCAGGTGCCTGCAGAGGATCCCTTGGTGTGGCTGTTCAGCTTCTCAGAGGGGTGATGCAGGACTGGGCTTTAACTCCAGCAAGTTATTAGGAAGCCTGTGGAAGCATGCCTGGGTGCTTGGATCAAAACACATCAAAAATCAGTGCTAAGCATCAGATTTCAGCTGTCCAGTGATCCCTGGCTAGCAACAAAAAAAGCCTTTCCCAAATATTTTATTATGGGACAGTCAAAGCATTACGCCTTCCTCAGTCATCTGGCTCTAGTTACTGTCACAGAAAAAAAATCCAGATTACAGAGGCCAGTAATAAAGTCCAAGATGTGACTCTGGTTTAGGCAGAAATGCCTACAATTCTTAAGTGCCATATATAATATACAAACAGTCCAAATTATGTATGTAATTAAAAAGTAAAATAACTCAGGCAAACAAGTTTAGCCTTCATGGAGAGCCAGATGTAGTGCAGGTGTGCTCAAAGGATTGCTGAGCAGTATTTATCATAAAACAGTTACAAGAGGGCCTAAAGCTTTCCAGCCTTTTGTAGCTGTAGCATTCTGCAAGACATCACTTTTTTTTTTAATTGTGAATGTATCAAGTGGCAGAAGATAAAAAGATATACCCTGAAGAGACTCCTGTGGGGAAATAAGGAAAGAGGGTTTTTCTATGGGAATTGTGTGTTACAAATGGCACAAAACAAGGAAGGAGGTCATGTACATGTCACACTCTACCATGAGGGGTAGAGTGGGGTGATGGCACTGGCAGGAGAGCTTGTGGAACCTTGAGATAAAAATGTAAGAACCAGAGTTTATCATAGCAAAGCCAGCTGAGAGCCCCAAGAAAGGCTGCAGCAAAGGGAGAGGAATCACAGCCAGGAAGAAAGTGTTGGCATCTCCTGCACAAATTCTGAGTGGTTTCAGCCATTAGTGCAAAAGGACTGATTCTGTGGAACTGTCACTCAGCTGACTGCATATTCCTGTGCCTGTATGTAAGAACAACGTGTCATACAAAGACAGGATGGAAATGCAGCTATTCAGTGATTACCCATTTTGATCCTTTTCTGTAACTTCACTTCCTCTGACTGCTTTGAAAGAGATCTGCAGCCTCTTTGCCAGCGCGCAGCGGCGAAACTGGAGAAAATAACTCCAGTTAAAATATCCACTTTGTCAAGTGGAGGCTTCCTCCCTCTGTGTGCGTGTGAGGACGTAGTTCCCCTCCCATTGTGTCCTGGGGACACCGATTGTCCCCCTGAACAGTGCCTGGCCAGTCTCTGATTAGGCTCAGCCACCTTATCAGCTTGCCAAGCATGCACAATTCCGATCTCATCACCAGCCTACGTCCTCTTCTTATCCCCGCTCCAGCATTTCCCTGATGTTTGCTCTTACGTGACTGCCTGCTGCACTTGAGGGCCACAGTTTTGGTGGGGACAGGAGCCCTGTGAGGAGAGAAAACAAAGCCAGAGCTCTGTGCAGCCTGGCCCAGGTCCTGGCAGATAAGGCTCCGTGAGCTGTGCAGGGACCGACGCGCCCACGATGGCCCCGAGGTGCCACAATCTGCTGTGGCCAGCGAGGCTCCCCTGGTGCTGCTGGGCTGCTCTCCTTGGCTGCTCCACGATAAAGATGTGGCAACAGCTGTTTCCACACACACAGAGGAGCCAAGGGCCGTGATAAGAGACTGAAACTCTGCGCACCAAAAGGGAGGCGCAGGCAGAAAAGCTTGAGGGGGCACCACTTCAGATGGCCAAACACACACTGTTAAATAACTCTTATTTCAGCAGGTAGGAGGAAGGGATAGAAAAGTGACCTTTCCCATTAAGAATTACATATTTGTTTTGTTTTCCCTTCCCGATTTTTCTGGCATCGTGACATGTAAAACATTTTGAACTTTCTAAGGAAACTGTTATTAAAGCACTGAACATTACTGCGAGGGTGAGTTTGAAAAACAGAACAATTAGGCATTTCAAAGTTTATCTAACTTAGTCACTGGTACCTTTCAAATTTGTCACCATGAAACACAAACAAGTTGGGGGGGGAGTTAAATTATTCCTGTGTACAATACCTCTGCCTATAGGAAGAAAAAACATCTTGAAAATATATCTTTGTCTATAAGCCACCTTTCTGCTACAGCCTACTAGTACACTAGTGGAATTGGAAGGGTTTCTGAGACAAAGGTGGAGGATTTTTTAAGCCCTTAGGGAGTCACTGAAAGCAGCTCTGTGGAGCTGAGGGTCCAGCAACCCCAAGTTTGCACACAGAGCCACAAGGATGAGAGCAGAACCTGAGTCTCCTGGGGAATTATGTGATGTTATGTTCTTTACTCTTGCTATTTCACCATTCCAGCTCAGCTTCCATCAAGCTCCCCAGAAAAATTCTGCAGAGCCACTGCCAGTGTTTAAGGCTCTCCAAAAATTCAGGCAGACAGAAGAGGAAATTCATGCAACGTGCAGAAAGTCTGAATGAGGGGTTTCTGCTAGATAACAGGAAAGATGGGGCTGAGCTTGGGCTAGCACTTCCCTAATCAATTGTATGAACTTCTCAGAGGCATTCAAAGAGGAGGTTTAAGGTGTTCAGAGGAGGTTTTCTATTGATATCAAGGGACTGCCTGAACAGAAAAGTAATTGTTTAAAAAGCACAGAATTTGAAAGAAAATGTGTTTCACTAAAGGAGAAAACTATCTATTTCTGAGCTGCTGTATGAGAACAGAAATGGGGAATTCATTAGCTTGATCCTGCTGGGAGGGATTTGAAGGGTAGGATCCTGCCATGTTTCATGAAGTCTATGTAAGTGAATTCAACCTGTCTTATTTGAAGCCAGATCACCTTTCCCCCTTTTAAAATAAAACACAGAAGGTCTCTTTGAATTGCATTCAAAGTTCTGAAGAGCACAGAGTACCATGGTGCAGACCCTACTATTCCTGGAACGTGAGGCATCTCTGACCAGAAATGTTAGGGAGGCCTAGGAATAAATGCCATGACTTCACTGCATTGCTGCTGAGCTTCTCAAAACAATAATCTTGAGAGGAACTGTAGGTGAAGAAAGGACAGAGGATGTGATGGCAGTTTGCTCAGAGAAGCAGGAGGGGACAGAACAGACGTGATACAGGCAGAGGCTGAGAGCTGGTGTACAGCCAGGTCTGCAAGTGGGGCTATTTTAGCTTGGGAAAGAGAGAGGTGCAGGGGCAACAGCTTGGTGTGAACAGCACTGCTCGGAGCTGCCAAGCCTCTGGCACAACACTGCTCTTAGGAACTGAGGCAAGAAGTTAAAAGGGGAGGCAGATAACAGCAAAAGAAGCTGGCACTTGGCTGCTGTTTTAGGGGTGAATGTCATTAAAAACACAGCAGGAGGCTCCATGGCTGTTGCAAAGAAGAGGAGCTTTGATTCTGGAAGAGGAGGTCATTACTGGAAGCAGCAAATAATGTGGTTACAGAAATCCAGAAAAAGGATCCCATCTCCCAACAGGTTTAAACAAACACATGAAGCAAAAAAAAAGAAACCCCAAGAAACCCAGGAAGACTTCATGCCAGGTATGGAACCACAGAGGGCTTTAGAGGCTCACACCCAAACTGGGAACCCAAATAACTAGGATTTCCAAAGAATCCCATTGCTTTCATTCCCTTTCAATTCTAAAAGTCTTTTCCATACAGGAAAAGGATCTATTTATGTTTCATTAGTGCCAGTTTTGTGTATACCAATAGAGTGTGTGTATATAGGAGAGAGGGGAGTGTGCTATGCAGCTGTGAGCTTTCTTGGCTAATTACTTGTTTTCTCTTTCTGAGCAAAATAAATACAACAACAAAATTCAACAGGGCATACCAGCACATCTATTAAGGCTGTGCATTTTCCATCAGATTCCACTGGTATTTGTCCTAGGCTGAGGAACCCAGTCTATGATATCATTCATAAACAGGAGCTGCACAAACACATTTCCTAAACCAAGTAAAATAATACCCTGATTTGACATGGAGCGATGTAAGGCAGTGATGCCAAAATGCCAGCTACACTAATGTTAAAGTATTTAAGAAATAATTGCCTCTGCAGCATCAGCAGCATCAAAACATTTTGTCCTAAGCCTGGGAGCCTGCTCCTTACAGATACACTCCATCCCCCAAGTTGAAAGGTTTTATAGGACACCACAGACACAGCCGGGTTACTCACTTTTTTGAAAAAAAAAATAGTTTATTTCAGCATCAGTTTTGGTAATGAGAAATGTTCCATGTTCTGAGAATGCTTTTGGAGTTTGAAACTCCTAAAATGCATTAAAACTGTGATTTTAAAACAGAAACATTGCAACACTTAATACCCTCAAGCTTAACAACACCCTAGGCAGCAGCTGAATTACAAAGTTTTACAAGACGAAACAAAAGAAAGTTTTCATAAATGATTTGCAAACACCAGCCTTCTAAATCACAGTCTGCAGCATGGTGTACTTGCACTAAGTAATAACAGATATTTCAGGTCCCAGGCTGCCAACTGGCAAAACCTACTGGTGTTCATATACTTTGGAAACAGGTCCCAGACTAGACCTTAAAGCAGACTGACTTGGGGATGACTGCCTAATGATACAAATATTTAAGAAGAATTCTTGAAATTTTTACATGTTTTGCTTCTAAGTCACCTTTCAGAGGTGGACTCTGAAGCCAGATGTGTTCTACTTTGAAGCAAGATGAACTACTCACATGTATACACTTCCCCACACATAAGGGTTTGGGGAATAAAGTCATATTCAAAGGTGAAAATCAAATATCTTTAATAACCTGTCCATGCACCAGTTATTTTCCTTTGCAGGAAAGAACATTGTCCCTAAGTGTTTAAAGTAAGTTATAAATCAGAAAACAGAAATGGACATATTTTCCATATGCTTAATTTTACACTGTAATTATTCATTAACAAAGTCTACAGCTACACGTTGTTACACTTATGGGAGTTCAAACACTATTCTTACTATTTAAAATATGTTATTCAGTTTGCTGCTAACTGCAGACATTTATTAGCTCCATATTTCACTGGCAGCAATTATTGCTGGGAGCCATTCACTCACAACCTCTGCAGATCACAGAGAGGCACCTGTGTGGATGTAAAGCTTAGCTAAACCCTCAAACTGCCTGGAAACCTTCACTCCCTTTAAAAGAGCAGGTTGCAAATAAAACTTGCTATCACCACTATTTTTTTGATGCATGCTGGTATCTGACACAGCCCCAGGGACGGCAGTGTGGCAGTGGCACACAAGTGGCACCAAGCTGCAGCTGATTTAGCCAGAGGGAGCCCCATGCAGTGCTCTGAGCCCTGGCACAATCCACCCAGCACTACTGAACCTGGCAGGGAACACGTGAAGTCTTCAGTTTTATCATTTGGGAACAAAGGCCCCAGCATTTTCTCTTCCTTCTTTCTATTCCTTCCCCTGAGAAGCTGTGGGTTCCCACATAAAGTTATTTCTTCAATGCTTTCCAGAGCAGTTCTTTTGTTTTTATTGTAAACGACTTTGTTGATGCAAACCAAGATTTGAATCCCACTGCTGTCAGATGGGGTGGGCAGCATGTTCTGTCTCAATTCCCTTGTGAGTTCAATAGGTAGCCACAGTATAGCAGGAGCTCTTTTTTTCCACTGTATTTTATTGCACTTGTACTTTGGAAAATCTCAGATCTTAATCTGCTTGGGTAAATTGTTTGGAGGAAACCAGCAGCCCTACAACTGCCACATGCTTTCCCTTCATGGCAAAAGGCTTTCCCAGAAATCAGAATTACTTGCAATTTCGAATTCTTAGTTACATGAATTTGAAGCTGCATGAGAGGACAACTTTCTCAACTGTTTATAGCCAAGAGGTGAGGTGAAATAACATGAATTACTCTGCTGGGTTGCAAATGGCTGCTGCAGTGGGGAGCTGAGATTTGTGAGTGCAGGGATCACTGCAGGGATCTTCTGCTGCTTTCTCTGGCTCAGAAGCTCTGTGGGACCACAAGCAAGGGGCTGCTCCTCACCTGCACTCTGCCCACCTGGGCCCATGGATTAGCTCAGCTTTATGCTGCTCTTGCCAGCAATGAGCAGCACTAAGGGATTCTGCATCTGCAGTGCTACTATCATCAGAGGTAAACACTGAATATTTTTAAAGTTCATAAGGAGGACAGGAAACACTAATGGTCACTTCTGTAAAATTACTGAGCTGTCGACATGGCCTCTAGCAGCCAGCTTTGTGAGAAAGGTTAAGTGCCCACATAAGGCTTTCCATACCTATATGCTTTTAACGTTTGCTGAATTCAATATATGTGAGCTTATTTTAAGCTTATAAACTTTGCAGGAGTAATGCTATCACCCTTCAGGTATGTGCACATTCCCTTTCACACGTCAGCACAGAGCTGACAACCAGGATTTTCAAAAGCTTTCAGAAAACTTCCAAGAATTTCATTAAGCCATTCCTGTAAAGAAAAATTACAAATTTTGGTGTTCAAATACAGATATTTAAGAAAATGTGAGGTACGCTTGGTTTCAGTGTCTCAGGAAGAACATGATATGCAGTCATCTCAAAAAAATATCATGAAGAAGCAAAAAGAATTCATCTGGTTTAACTAATTTTGAGAAGAAAGACCAACCTGGACATAGTCCTGAGGTTTTCAATCAGCCAAAGTCTACAGTGACTTCAAAGGGAAAGTTTCCAGGGTGTCAGCTACAGGAATGTTCCTTGATCTGCTTAGACATCAGAGTGGCATTAATCATGACTCCTCTGTAAGATAATTAATGATGACATGCATTTTTAAAAATTTGCTTACATGACACAGCTAATGGAAGAACCAGGCTGAAAAATTAGTCCTAACAATTAAATAGGGGATCATTCCTGAATAATTACTGTAAGTTCCTGTATAATACACTGATCCATGTATTACAAATTACTACAAAACAAACAAAATATGCTGATTTATACACAGAAAATAAAAACCACATGCTGCTCCACAGCAGAAGGGAACGTCATTGCATACTCTTGTTTTCCATGTAACAGAGACACCTGCATTAATATTCCTTTATTAGATCCTTAAGTTCAGCTGCTTTACAGAACACAGGTTGCTGGCAGAAGAGATTTTGACCATGAAAGATTAAACAGTTGACTCAGATGCACCAAGTTAACTGGTGGTAGAGACCATCCTCCTGTTCTCCAGCCTCATCTATCACAACTTAAAAGGCAGGGAAAAAAAACTTTCTATGCCAGTGCTGGGATACACAACTGTGAATGGTGCTTGGTGGCCTGCTCTGCCCCAGTCTCCTGAGTCCTTTCCTCTTTCCAGGTGCAGGATTTATTCACAGTTTAAAAAATTGCTCACTTTCTAACTGATCCCAGACCCCTCTTAAACAGCTGTGAGTCCCTGATGTGTCTCCTAGATCTGCAAGTTTCTTGCTCCCAGGGGCTGGATGAAGGGGCCATGCCCTGAGCCCTCTCCCCTGCCCCTTCCCAGGCAGACAGGGAAGGGGGCACTGCACAGCTGGGATGCAGCAGAGGAAAAGAAATTCCCACCACTCAAAAGCCCAGCTACAGCATCCCCTAAGGGATCTGTACTTTACCCAAAAAGTACTACTATGTCTTCATGAAAAGCCTGTACAGTAAGAGAACAGGCAGATGTAGATAGCCACAGACAGGAACATTTACAAATGACAGAGTGCTCACCACCACAGGTCACATCTCATCACTTCTCACCACATTGTAGTGGTTGGTATGTGGGTTACCCTGGCCAGAAAAAGAGCTGCTTGTCAAATAACACTCCTTCACTGCTAAAAACAAGGTCGAGTTGGAGCACAAATTACACTTAGGTCTGTGCCAGTTGTTAGAGATTGACATGAAAGCCTAAGCATTTGATTAGGTTTAAATACCCAGATACCAGACTGGTCAACTGGACTGATTCTTCCCACAGGCAGATCACTGTATGGACATGAATTACTGGATTCTTACTTTTAGTCTAAAAATAGAGGTTCAGGACCCTGCAAGAATGGTAAAAACAGTAAATTGCAACGGTGAGGAGAAAACTTAAAAAACCCTACAGAATTCACAGAGTTCAGTAAATTTTGTGATCTCTGTGCTTAGCCCATTGATATAAAGTGATTGCTAATATTCCTGCAGAAGCAGTAAGCTGAGCCTTTGGCTTATTTCTCAAAAGTTAAAGGAATTGGCACCAAATATGCTTTCTTGTACTTTTTAGCTTAGAAAGAAAAAAAAAAGACACTCATGGCCAGTGGGTTCAATGGAAAATGATGGTGACTTTGCCATGTTCCATTAAAAAAAAATCACTTAGCTTGAATTGAGTCTTTGCCTCCTGCCCAAATTTGGAGGCTTCCTTCTTTTGAAAGAAAACAAATACAAACTTCATGTAGAAGATCAAGACAGTGGCATAAGACAGGAGCTGGTGGAAAGATCAATGCAGAGCTGTGTCAAGCTAAAGAAAGCTTCTCTCTCAGAAAAGAATTAATAAAAACTACAAGACCTGGGGTTATGAAAGAGAAGGGGGAAGAGATTCCCCTTCTCTCAAATCAAACATGAACTATGGCATCAAACTAAGCATTAAGCACAATCAAAAATGGGGAAGACTTAGTGCTTCACACCAAGGACTGCTAAATCCTGAAATAAGTAGGTAGAAAAGCAGAGGCATGTCAGTTGTGGCTCCTTTTGGATTATTATTACTGTCTGCAGCAAGTGTATCAAGCAGGATTTGTGGTGTGGGTGGTGGCTTAAGAGGGAAGAGATTAATATTTTATACAGCAGAAGTGTCATGAAGCTGTTCCAAAGTATGGACAAAGCACGCAAACAAAAATACAACCGTGGCCACTGTCAGAATCTATTTTAAAATCTATTTAAGAGCTCAATTTGTACCCACTGAATAGTTTCAGGGAATGCAGTGACATTATTCTCAGGCTAAGACAAAGAGTTTAAGATTCTAGTTGTAAAATTAATAGCTGTGTTTACAAGGTCTTTAAGATGCTGCCTATTTTTACTCAGTGAATCATTGCCCTTCTTTACAAAGTATATTTCATTAATCTTAGCAATACACTCAAATCTCAGTGGAGTTGCTCTGCTTACATACCAAATCTGACGTTCTAGGTCTAAACTATTTGTCACAGTATTTAACTTTAATAAAATCTGTATTTATTGGAAGATAGCGTTTCCTCACATTCTCTTAAATCAAAACAACTGATTCCTGTCAAGCTATTTCTCTCCCTCTCCCCTTTCCCAAGAGGAAAACAGTAAGGTTTATAAAAAGCAAAATCCACTCCTGTGCAAAATTTTGCAATCCTAAAACTTAGCTTTATCCTCCAGCTGATCATCATCTACTAAGATCAAATGAAATTTCATCTGCAATGAGATATTAAAGGAGTTCATACATCACTTGTTTGTGTTTTTTTAAACACAGTCATTGTGATTTGCAATCAGTCCAGATGAAAAGATAACAGTAATAGTGCCCATCTATGTTAGAGAAGCATCTGCAAATCTCATCACCTTTTTCATGAAACAAGCAAAACCTCCCTAAAAAACAATCTTCCCACAATTATCTGCTGGAATTAAGCATCAGGCCCTCTAACTACTTACACAAAATGTGATTTTTTTTTTTATGCAAGAAGACAAGAGCCAGGAATGTGAAGAATTTACTTTCACTGATGAGCAACTGCTCAAATTGCCTCTGTCAACAAATTGTTCACCTTTATGGGACTATACGTGTCTGAAACTTATTACCTGCTTCAGTGTTTATAAAATGGCATCTTCAGCTGGCACCTGCACTGGCAGGTTCACACAGGCAGCTTTTCTACATTCCCCCTTTCAAGATGTGATGCTGCATCCAAGATCTGAGCGATAACAGCGAGCACAGAGATGAGCAAAGGGCAGAGGTCAAAGCTTTGCTGCCTGCCCTTCTTGGTACCTGGCCCTAGAAACATGCCAGACCTCTCACATTTACCTCTTCCCTGCACAGAATGCACATTTTAAGAGTTTAATATCCAGTAGTTAATTCCCTATTTTAATTTCTTCTCAGCTCATTGCATCTAAAAGCTGAAACATATATATTTTAAAAGTCACTAAGTATTTTTTAAAATTTAGGCCCGGGACTCTGAACAAAAGCATGCTTTATCCTCACCTTGTAAAGTATTTCTGGGCTTCTAAACAAGCTTCATGCCTTCACGCAGCTGGTAAACGTTTGCTTAAAAATATATTCCAACAATCCTTTGAAAAAGATTTGTAACATATAGACTTGAACTATGTCCTGGAAGCGTCATTTACACAGCACACCCATAAGTTTTAAAAAGCTGCCTTCTACTTATTTCACTCTTTGCAATTACCAGTTTGTTTATATCAACCACCACACGAAGGTCTTGGAGAGGTCACTAATAAATAATAAATTTCCCTATCTGCTTTCCCAGCAATGCTGACAGAGCCAGAGTTTACTTCCTTCACTTGCCTCCATGAACAATCTCAGTGTCGTGATATTAATCAGGCCATAAGCTGCTAATAAGCAAGGATAAATTATTAGCAACCTGAAATGCTGGCAAGGTTAAACATTAACATGTTGGAATTATTACAGCATTACTTTTAGGCAAGCTCTGTGCAGTGCTGGCTCCTACCTGTGCCACCTCCACAGCCCTTCGTGGCCTCTGGTATTTATGATACACAGAAAAGAGAGATGTGTTCCCCAGGAGAGCTGGAGGCAAACAGCATCCCAAAAAAGGAAGAGAAAACAATATGCTGAATCCATCAAAGATTGTTACTTCATAGACTTTTCACAGCCAAATAAACATTCTGCAGCTGGAGGTCTGCATGAGCCAGAATAACAAATGTCCCAAGACCTGCTAGAGATTTTGGATTAGGCTGTCTGATAAAAGAGGTTGATCCTGTGCATGCATGCATGGACAGAGGCAAGTATTTGGTGTACAGGTCCTAAAGAATAATTACCTGAAAACACTTTTCATTTTGTTTGGTTTTTTTTGTTTGTTTGTTTGTTTTTGTGCCCATGATTGGCAGGGTTTGGGGATGAGATTTGGGTTGGGTTCATTCTTCAGTGTGGTGAGGCCAGTGGCCCACTGGCAGGTATCACACTCCTCTGGGGCATTAGGAGTGATCACTGACCTTACAACAACCTCAGAGATCTGATGGGTACATTTCACAGTGCCCATTTTAAGAGTGTTCACCTGGGACCTTGTCCCTCAGCCCTTGGTGCAACCCTCATTTCTTTGCCAATCTTCAGTTGTCTCAGGAATGGCTCCTTCAAACACTGCCATCAGCTGGCAAATTCCTACATTTCTCATTCCCTTTTCCTCCCTACCTCTGGAAGAAGTTGGCTGTACTCAGAGTTGCCTGGGCAGGTGGATTTTGACACTTTTGAATAGTGATTTTCTTGGCAGTGACCTTCCCAACAATTCTTAAGAAACTAAACTGTTTCTGGAGAGGGGACCTTGCTGTGAGTCAGTAGCAGTTGACAAGATGGAAAATCAGGGATAAGAATTTGACAGTGGAGCAGGGCTGCTCACAGGGTGCCACAGAGATCTGCAACAGGACTCAGACTATTCAGTGTATTAACAAATGGTCTGGAAAAGAGATAAATAACAAGATGGCATTTGCTGCCAAGATGAGTTTCTTCAGGACAATTGTAACAAAGAGTTGCAGGAGTATTTTGCAGTACTAAATCACTTAAAAATTAGGAAGAAAAAAAAGCTGTATTCTGTGTCAGCACAGTATTGCTCATGAAGGAAAACTACTTTTGCCATATCCACCAAACAATGGGCTCCAAATTAAACATTGCAACTCAGGAGACAAATTTCTGAGGTTACCATCAATAGGCCTAGTAATGAATACTTGTGGCAGTGGGGAAAAAACACAAACAAACATCAAGTTAAAATGGTGACAAGAAGAAAGTACAAAGTGGTCAGCATCACTGTGCCACTGCCCACAGTGCACAACAGTGCCAGGTAGTTTTGGTCACCCAATTCAAAAAAAGGACACAGAATTGGAAGATGCAAAGGGACAGAGATGGCAGACTTGGACCTTTCAGCCTGGAGATACACTATTTATTAGAGGACATGATAAAAGGTTATAAAATCATGGATGGTCTAATATAAACTGCCAAAGCAATGAAATCAACATGTCAAAGAAATCAAAAACCAAACCAATACAGCAAAAACCCAGAAATATTTGATTGATTTGTGGATAATTCCCTTTCTTCCCCCTCCAAGACACTTCCATGTCTTCACAATGACTGCTTTCTGAGGCTGCCAAAACATAAGTCATACATTGACCAAGTCCCTCGTGAAGGACACATGTGGGGAAGCTTGCATGCTTTTATTACATGATGGAACTCATCACCACAGAAAGCTGCTCAGGCCAAAAGCAGAAATGTGATCCAAAAAATGGATTAAATAAATTCACAAAGGAGAGATCCCTCTGTGACATCCCACAGGGTAAAACCACCTTCTGCTCACTAAGTTCCTCGAATGGGAGGCTGAAAAAATCAGCCTGAGGAGGGATTGTGAAATCCACACCTTTCCACAGGCACCTGGTGCTATTCAGTGTCCATCAGTGACACATGACAAGAAGATTTACTTCAAATGCTTTTCTATTCTAGCACCAGCTCTCCCAACCAGTGTGCTAAAATTTTGTGGTGGTTTTTTTTCATTCCTGAACCATTCCTGTCTCTCATCCAGCAAAGAGTGAAAGGAGATGCACACTAAACACACAAAGCTTCCAGGACAGGTGTATGGTGACCCTGAGAAAACCTTACATCATATGTAAATCATCTGGATAGTTCTTCCCCAAACTCTGCTGCTGCTGAAATAAACAAAGCACAAACTTTCCCAGATGTGTGCTCATGAGGAATTCTCACTCAATGTATGATTTATAATTTGGCATCCTCAGCAAACACAAAACCATGATTCAAAGATGGAATGTAGATGTGGAATTGCTAAGGAGGCAGATAGAAAGGGTTTATTCATAGATTAGTCCAAACTCCTGTATTTGTAAGCTTTTTCACAGCTTCCAAATGTTGCACTGGGCAACTATCCTTCCTCTCATACTAAGATTAAGGATGAGTGTCCAGATTCCCTTAATTTTCCATAACTGATAGCCAAGTAAAATTTCCTCTGCAAAACTTGCATGGTGAGCAGTTACATTTTTGTGCAACAAAAGAGGAGAAGCACGTTGCTCCACTTATGTCTGCAGGAGAAAGGTTTGCTGTGCAAGTAGCAAGATCATCCCTGCAAAAAGCAAACCTATTGATTTCCAGAGTGCTTTTTACTAAAACCTCTCCTCCTTCATAGAGACACAGAGCAGAGAAAATAAAGAAACCAAGTCTGTAACAACCAAAACTGAAAAAGATGGAAGAAAGAACATTGGCTGAAGAATGTTACCACTATAACATTCATCCCCAGGAAGAAAAAATATCTAACCTAAGAGGGAAGAGGTAATCAGCAGAAAGCATAGGACAAGCATTAAACAACACTAGTATGAATGAATATATAGATACATCTATCTATATCTTCCACAGATATTGTGGCAACCTTGGCTAAATGATGATTTAGTCTGGCATCCATTCTTTCCAACTCATGTGCTTGTTGAAGGTGTCAGTTCCCTTGCACTGCCTGCAGCAATATTTTGATGGAATTGTCACGGAGGACTCGCTGGTGCTGTTTTCACTTGGCATCATTGACATCTTCCCTTTATTTCTGAATCTCCTCTTCTTCCAGCTGCATTTCTCTCCTTTTCTAACCTTTTTTTTCCCCCACAGGATGAGATCCTCCATCAGTGCCTTCTGCAGATGCTGCCAAGTGAGCAGCATTGGAATGTTACAGAATTTCTTCCTTCTCCTGGCAGGTAGGCCCTTTCCTGGGACACACAAGATAAAATGGAGGGAGAGTTCTAAGGCAGAGTCTAAAGATTTCACTGTAAATAAAGACTTCCTACAGAGCCATGAAGGTCTCTCATAACACATGCATGGAGAGGAAAAAAAAAGAGCAGTTTCAGTAATTTTAGACAGGAGCCTTGTCACGCAGACTAAACACTGACCAAAGAGCAACCAAGGATAATAGGAGTGTGTAAATACATAAAGCCTTACATGTGGCCGGGAAACTGACATTTAATCCAAACTAATTAAATGTGTTTTAAACAGTACATCAAAGACTTCTCAAATTCAAAGGTGGTGTCAGAAACAGAAGACAGGGAAAATAAACTAGACAGAGAAGTGGGAAGAAAAAAATATGTGAATTTTGGTCTAGAAAAGTTTAGACTACTCCAACAGGGAGAGGAAATAAAATCATCGAAATTTATTCACTGGGAGAATGATGCTAGGAAAAAGAGATGGGCTCAGGAGCACTGGGAACCAGCAAACAGCATCAAAAAAGTCATCATTCTCCACACCCACACTAGGTAAAGATTGGCTCTTCAAGCAATGAAGCAAAAGAGGTATTGTATGAAAAATACGGTAATTTCTAGAACTTGCAACATAACCTCAGCCTACCAGGAAAAGCCAGGCTCATAGTGAAATCATGCTTTCAATGGGACCCAAGAGAATACTCAACCAAGGCAAAAAATAGCTGCTCCAGCTTATTAACCACCTCCCCAGCATCCTGGGGACAACAAGGAGCTCCACCAGCAACCCCAGCAAGAGGAACTGCTCAGAAATCCCTGATGGGATCCCCTGCATTCCTGCCCACCCCAGGAGCTGTTCTGGCTGGGTTTGAGGTGGGGCAGGGTGAGGAGCAGGCTCAGCCTCCCTGCCTGGCCAACCTGTGCCTCGGCACGAGGAACCCAAACTCAGGGCTGGATGCACAAAATCTCAGCTGCGCCATCCAAGCTGGAAGAAGGAAAGAACAAATCCTGTTCAACTTGGCAAGACTGTAACTGGTGAGGAACAGAAAGTACCTGGAAAAATGAATGCTGTACAAAAGGGACTGCATGAGTAAAGGAGATGGGAGTAAGGGAAATGTAAAAAAACAAAAAAACAAAACCAACCAAGATTTCTTGGGCTCATTAAAAAAAAAATCTAGAGAGACAGATGCATAAATGGAGGCATTTTTATACCAAAATGTTTCATACCTTAAAAAGTACATGGCAGACCAGGGACAAGATGACGTAGTAGGCCTTTCCCAATGGCTTCCAGTGGTTTCCCTTTAGCTCTATCCATGTTTTTACTGCCTGGAACAGCTCTGCTGCAGTGAGAATTGGCTGATCCCTGAGCACAAACAAGCTGCATTTCCAACCAGCAGGCAGTGCCCATGAAGTCCATGGGACTACTCATGCATAGCAAACACATCCCTAGGTGCTGGAAATGATGGATACAGACATTTTTCAGCCTTGGCTATACCACCAAAAATTTATCTGTGAATAACTATTCTCATCCTGGAACACAGACAACTACCCCTCCTTCACTATTTGCATTATTTGCTCCCAGGTCTGAACTGAGGCTAGAGTACCTGGGTGTAATTCTGCTCCTTCCCTGCCCTTCTCCACTGAATAAATGCTTCTGACAGTTTCTTAACTATATCTGAAAGGACATTATACGAGCTAGAAGCAGCTGAGCCAGTTGAACAGCCTCATCCATCTTCTTCCTCACCTGTGTTTTGCTCCATCCTTTCATTTTTAACAGGCAACTTGGTGCTTTTTTTTTTTTTAATTAAGTAAAATACCCATTATCTTTGCAATATTTTCTTTAGATTGTTTGCTTTAATTTTAGTTTCCCTACTTAATCTTTTTCACAAAGCCCTATGCATTTTTAAATCTTCCAAGGAAAATAATTACAAAGATAATCCAGCTGAGTGTAATCAAACTGCAGGGTTCTTTATTTTCTTGGCCTTTTAATTTAATTTCACATCCTGTGGTCTTAAAGAAATATTAGGATTATATCATCTTGTTATTGTTTAGATTACATGTCATTAAAAATAGGGGGTAACCAATTCTTTTCATCCCCACTGCCACACAAAAAACTCATACAGCACACAGAATATTTTCAAAATAAAGATGCAGGGGAAGATCTCAGATGAGCATGAGATAGATCCCTAACTCCCAATTTTTTGTCCAGAAGCTGTGTTTATTTGGTTGGATTTTTACATAAGCACAGTAACTGCTTTGATAAAACAATCTGCTCTTGAAGTTTTTCAGTGCAACAATATGGATCCTGATGTGATATTACAAACCAGAAGTCATCCACAGAGTAACTCTGGCAGAAAACCAGTGTGGGAGAAGAAAACCACAACTTGTGTCTGTACCCATGCAGGAGGACCCTGCCCCCATCCCAGCAGTCAGTTCTGAGGTTTGTGGGGATCAGAACACATCTGCACTAAGTCTGACTACACAACTGGGGCTTCAGACCCTTCCCTGCAGACATCCAAGTCCTCAGCACACAGGTCTCCATCCTCTGAGCTGGGAAGAGATCATTAGCAGCTCTCAGCTGGCACAGCAGTACCTGGAAAGGGAGCTCATTTTCCAAGAAGTCAGCCAGGGTGCAATTGTGGGGTCTTTACTGCGTATTTTTTCCAGGAGTTGTGCTGTCCACAGGTATAAGGGAAAAAGGAAGCAGTATCAACCACCAAACAGGTGCAACATATCCCCAGGGCCTAAAGCAGCAAAGTCAGAGCTGCTGAATTCCTCTTAAGCTCTTTCTCCTTCAAAATGGGGCAGCACATGCCAATCCAAACTCACTGGGGACAAAGGCATGGGCAGGCAGGGCTCATCTTGGGGCACCATTGTTTGAGACTTTCATTCTGGAGCTGTTTATCACAAAGACATGTGGGTTGGTTTGGTCCATGTGCTGCTGCTCTGGCAACACTCAGCAGAGCATCACTAAAAACACCTCTTTTGGGTGTTTTTGACTAAGTTCTCAAAGTATTCTTAACTAATACAGAAAAAAGAGTCATAAAGTTATGTCAATGTCTTGTATAAGTGCTGAAAATTCTTTTCTAAGTGGATAATTTCAGCAACACTAAGTTAAAACCTTCTCAGAAGAAGAACATACTGATAACAGAGACAGGCAGTCTCTTCTTAGATTTATTATTTTGCACTGGAGGAAAGCAATCCCATGAGATTAATGGAGCAGATGTAAGTAGTTCTACTCAAACCTCCACAGTTAACATTTGTACTAAAAGTTTTACTACATAATAGGCTCTCTGTGTTAATAACCTGGCTCACTACTAAATATTTTTTAAATGCCTACAAACCCAACAAGACAGATAGCAATCAGGCCATAACAGTTCCACACAACAACACAGGAAGGAGCATGGTCTCTCTCCAGTTAAAAAGTTTGGATGAAGAGCTCTTGATTTCTCCAGCATTGCCACATCCCCAGTCTTGCTGCCCATATCTGCAGACTGGAGAAGCCCAGTGTCCACAACTACAAGGACACAACTACAGCTCTACCTTGCTCTGCATAAGCCCTGCTAACAAAAAAATAAAAACACACATTTGTTCTACACACACACATTTGCCCTAAGCCAGGTGGGGCTACAGAACTAATTCTCTTTTCTAAAAGGAAATTTTGAAGTGATTCAGACTTACACATTCTTTTCAGAAAGGACTGAAAAATCCTCTTTTCTGAATTTCCTTGATTAAAATATAATGAGGTAGTCTTGACTCTTCCAGGTACCCTTTTTTCCTAGAAATAAATGGTTCCAGGAAACTAATTTTTTAAACTACTGCTTAAAAGCACCCTGTTGCATCTGAAGCAATGGCTAATTCCATTCTTGAAATACTTTTTTTGAAAGCTATTACAATGGTGAGCTTCTCTTGAACTCAAAAGAGAAAACTAAACTGAGACACCAGATGGAAGCTTCCTCTGCTTACAGTGTTTTCCATACAAAGCATTTTGGGTTTACTTCAAGGGATGGAGGACAGGACCTTAGGTTCTGCAGTCAGTGCACTGGTTAATGAAGTTGCAATAACCATATTCTCCATGGAGTTTTGGCTGTCACTATAGCCACCTTCTTTCCTTCAAAATATGCTTTTCATTGTTCTCCTGCCCTTTTTCCAACTGCTCTGCAGCCAAGTTCTTGGAAAGCAATCACACTTCATGTTTAGGATTTATTGCTAGTCTTTTGCCAATACGGACACACACAAATCTCTCCTGTGATCATCCCGCAAAAGCAAGCTAAAAATACAGCAATTTATGAACAGGCACATTTTGCATGTTACATGCCATCAGTGTGCACTCATCAAAAAATTCTGAGAGTATAAAAGGTCGCCCCTTTTGTCTAGGCTAATAGAAGACTCTGCTTGGGTGCCATAAATAAGCTTATTTTAGAATTCCAGACTACCTAAAAAGGGAAAAAAGCATTTGCATTGTGTTTCCGTGGTTGAAGATTTTTTTTCCTTTTACATGTTAAACTTTGTTCTTTAGAAACTCTAGGTTTGACAAAAAACACAGTTCATCTTCCAAAGTGGCTGCTTTGAAACTAATGACTAAATTAGACATCACAGTTATCATTAAAACTTCAAAGTGGAGAGAATTGTCTGTTTGTTTGTACAAATTTTTAAAGGATTTTGCAATTTCAGAGCCAAGTTGTATTTGTGTTTTGAAATGTGTTTCAGGTTGTCTGAGGAAGCTCATGCCCACAGAAGCAGCAGGAAATATCAGAGAAGGCTGATCTGGCTAGGAAGGAATGGCTAATGAGGAAGAATATTCAGGTAATCACCATGCCTTGGTCATGCTTTTCAGACCATATTGTTCATTTTTCATACAAACACTGTTGTTTAATTATCAGTCTCTTTGAAAGACTTGTCTTTTATCAGCTTATTGCTTTTGACAGACAAGGGTAGATTCAAGACTCTGAGGGTACAATTGAAATCTTCTCTGCATTAGGACTGTTGAAGTTCCTCTGAGACCTTGGGAGACTCAGATCTGGGTCTCTCCTGGCTGTTTGTTTCTGGTGATGCCCTCTGTCAAACAACCACAAATTGGGGAAGTGAGCTGGGACTCGCTGCCCAACTTGGACTCGTTGCTGGCAGCGTGGTGGATCTCCAGGACTCATGGCTGGGTGATTCTGTGCCTCAGACACCACTGCTGAGACTCAGGAACAAGCAGCCTGATGAAAAGAAAGGTCAGTGAAATGGCTTTAAAGTGATGGAGGGCAGGGATGGATGGGATATTGGGAAGAAATTTCTCCCTGTGAGGGTGGGCAGGCCCTGGCACAGGGTGCCCAGAGCAGCTGTGGCTGCCCCTGGATCTCTGGAAGTGCCCAAGGCCAGGTTGGATGGGGTTTGGGGCAACCTGGGATAATGGAAGATGTCCCTGATGATGGCAGGGGTGGCACTGGATGATCTTTAAGGTCCTTTCCAACCCAACCATTCTATGATGCCATGAAGATCCAGATAAATGTTTCAACACCTCCTAATCTGGGGTTCTTACTCAACCCAAAATGACTGCAATTGTTATTGTTTTGATTTTCTTTTTATGACTCTCATCTTTCTTGTCTTCCCTTCTTAGCTTATTCTCCTCCTCAGGCAATACTAGATAGTTCCCAAATACCTATTTGATTCCTATAATTAAACCAGATGTATTTTCTATTCAGCCTGAAAAGGGATTAGCGATTTGTGAAATGGGACTTTGCATTCAAGAAATGAGAAATTATAGTTGAGGAGACAGCAGAAATTTACTCCTAATAAATAATGAATGGACTTTCAAATGCAGTTAATCTCCATTCTTACATGTTCAAACTGACAGAGTTCTGAGTATAACAAGTAACTTATGTGTAATTTTGTGTCAAAACCTTCATATTCTGAAAAAAATAGTAAAATTTCCTGAAATTTATTCACTGCTCAAAATTATTCACTGAAATGCATTTTTTGGTATGTGAACCACATTTACTCTTTTTGTTGCTCTAATAAGATTACCCATGTATCACATGGTATCAGTTAATTCTGGGTGTGCTTCTCATTGTGATCATCAGGATTTAAGTGCAAGTGTTTGTGTAGCAGTTATAAAACTTGCCCCCTGGTACTTCAGCTAAAAAAATCACTTTACATCAGGGGTGAAGGAACTTAGACAAGGGACCACAGGCCAAAAAAAAAAAATAAAGGCTGCCAAGGCCAGAGCAAAAGAGTTGCAAAATTTAAACCAATATTTGCTATAAAACATTTGTGGTGGCCACTCAGCGCCACTTCTGACTCCCTCAAAGGTCCTCACTGCTGGATTTCACACTGCAGCTCTACCTAAACCTCTCTTGGACATTCCCTTTACTACTGAGAGTAGGTTTGTGATCCCCTTGCAATCCTGACAAAACTTCTGCCTTTACGAACATTTGCAGAGTGGATCCCATCATTTATCTCCTCCTAAGATTAAGGACCACATTGCAGGCACCAGCCAGCATGTGATTGAGCTAATACAGCTTTTAATTTTGACTCCACAAGTGGAAACACACTGGCATGTACTTGGCTTAGGCTACACGTTCACCCAGCTAAATCTACTGATGGAGTCTGCAGTACCTGGAACAAACTTATTTTTAGATATCATAATCTTCAATATATTAACTTGCTTTTACTCTTGGTCTTACATAGGTTATCTGCCTTCTTCATCTGCAATGGAAGTCACTTACATTACTCGCTGCAAATTTTAAAACAACTTTGCTTACAGAAGTTTGCAACAGTAACTAAAGTGTGGCAACCTATCTCATACAGCAATAATACTTGTGGCTCTGGTGTCAGGTACATCATTTGTCCTCTGTTCTTAATTTAAAAAAAATTCATATCCCCTCCAAAAAACAAAAAACAAAAAAAAAAACCGCTTTAAATTAGCACCAGGCCTCGAAAAAATGTTGTTGGAGGTTCATACATGGTTTAAAGAACAAGTTGAAATGTAGTTTAGAGGAAATCTTGATAAATTTCTGCCATTTGGATTATAGCTAACAGCTTCTTTAATACAACTCTAACACAATAAAGCAACATGACTGTAACCATCTTCCTGAGAATGGTAGAAAAGGACCATAAAACCGAGTGGCACATTTAAAATTACTTGCAAAATATCGGCTCTCTGTAAACAACACACAATAACTGTAATTAATACCAGTCCTTTAAAGTATTCCTAAAGTCTACTGAAATCTAAACCAGCATTGTATGACTGGTAGCAACAACTGCATCCTAAATAACATTAAAAATGACAACAGAAAATAAAAGGTCTCCATCAAAAGTCAAAAAGTTAAAATTCACTAATCTGCTGAATGGGATAACACCTTTGCCCTTATTATTTGTAAACCTTTTTTGGGAGGATCTCAGGACTTTACTCTTTAGCTAAGCCTCAAAAGTTCAACAGCCTGTGAGTTATATAAACAGTATTTTACAATCTGAGTTATTTTCCCAGCAAAAGGATCGCTCCAGGGGTGGACTATTTGAATGATCTCTCTTACAAAATGAACGCTGCTTTAGTCGTAGCTCCAGAGCTTCAGAGGGGCCGAAGCTGAAGCCCACCCAAGCGGTGCCCAGCCTCGCTCGCAGGCAGCTCCAGCGCTTCGGCGGACAGCGGAGAACGGGCTGCCTGCAGGTTGTACCGCACCTAAAGACGCCTGGTCCAGCAAGTGCTTTCAGGGAAGAAACTCTGAGCAAGGGCTTGGAAAAATGCCTTATTTTAAGCAGCAAGCAAGTAAATAAACACAAACATAAAAATGGGCTGGAGCAGACAGAAGGCGATCGCGTCTTGGCAGCGCTGCCGCAGCCGTAAGACGTGTTGCTTGTGCGTGGCGCTCCCGCTCCAGCTGGAGGGATGCTCCGGGCGGACGGGGCTGTGCGGGGAGCCCCGAGCCCCGGGCCCGCCGTGCCCCGCAGCCGCGGGAGGATTTCCGCCAGCGCGGGCAGAGGAAACCGCGTCCGCTCCCGACGGGGGGAAAGCAAGCCCCGGGAGCCCGATCCACCGGTGGTTGTCGGGGTTCGGCTCTGTCGGGGTCGGGACGGGGATGCTGCCGGGTCCGCCGCAGCCGGTAGCCGAGCGTCTTTTCAGGGCTCCCCGCGCCGAGCAGCGGCGGCTCCGCGCCGGCGGCTCCGGCATCGCCCGGAGCATCCCCGGTGGCCGAGCGCGGCGGCGGCGGCGGGGACAGCCCCCGCTCGGAGACCCCCGCGCCACCCGCGGGCGGGGAAGGAGCCCCCAGCCCCTCTGTCCGGCTCCGGCTGGGGACAAACACGCTCTCAACAATGGGCATGTTTGCAGCAACATGATCTCACCTAATAACGCCGAATAAGGCAATGACTGTACGGGGAAGCGATACGATCCTGCCGGTCTCACCACACGGCGCGGAAAGCTATTTGCAGATTTGCTAAGCCCTTTTGAATGAATGCATCTGCAGCTGACCTTTAACAATAGACGCTGAAATAGCACAATCTGTGGGACCAGATTTGAGGGGGGGAGGCGGGAAGGGGGAAGGAAGAGATGGGTGAATATTGTAATCTCTGCAATCTCGTTCACTTCCTTTCCCAAACCCCCGCGCACAGGGAAAAAACAGCGGTATTTTCATTTTCACCGGGGCTCTGTCTCAAACAAGCCGTTTCCAACGCCGGCACAGCCACATGGCACCCCGACAGCTGCCGCCGGCGGGACCGGCGCGCATCCCCACCGGCGCCCGCCCGCATCCCGCGGGCATCGCTCCGCGGAGGGGCGACTGCGACAAGGATGCTCCAGCCCCCTCTCCCCTCCCGCCGCTCTCTCACCTTCCCTGGCTTTCAGCAAAACGGTGTTGGCAACGATGTTTTCCAGCTCCATTGACGAGCTCGGGCAGCGCAGGCAGCGGCACTGCAGCAGGACGTCACTCCGAGGTGCGGAGTCTCCGGGCGACCACCCGCCTCCTGCCCCTAGCGCGTTGTCCCCCCGCGCATCATCCCCGCCTGCCCTGCCCGCTCCCCCGCGCTCCCCGGGCGGAGGCGGCGCTCCCCGCACTGCCTGCTCCGCCGCGCCCCGCTACTCCATCCTCCGCCCCGCCGGCTCCCCCGGTGGTTTGAGGGCTCGGGCGCTCCTGCCTCCCTCCCCGGGGGTGTGGCACCGCGGAGCGGCCCCGCAGCCCCGCGCAGGCGCCGGCCCCGCCGGGCTGGGCACGCCGGGACGTGTAGTCCTGGAGCGGCTTCGCCGCACCTGGCGCCGGCTCCGCAGCCGCGCAGGGTCCCCAGGGAGGGACGGCCACTGTCCGCCTCGGGGAGGGGGAGAGCACGGGCAGGGGCCGGCCAGAGCGTCCCGGGTGGTGGGGATGGGTGTTCGCCGCCGGGGATGCGCGGAGCTTCCGCGGTCCCGGCCCCGGTGCAGCCCCGGAGCCGCGCTCCATCCCACGGGGCTCCATCCCCATGCTCCCCTTGTCCTGCCCGCGGTCCCCAGGGCTCCCTGACCCGGCTCTTGGCGCTCGTCACCCTCCTGCAGGTGCCCACAATCGTGGGAAGGGGTCGCCGACACCCGGCAGACGTCTTTTCCCCCCCCCACTCTCAGGATGTCAAAAGCGCCCTACAGAAGAACCCGAGGGAGTCCCATCTCTTCTGCCACACCATTGTTTTCACCTTGTAAGGAGCTATGTGAGGCATCAGCCACTTGTGGAAAGTTTGTGAATTTTATGCGCTAGATTACAACATAAACTCTCTTCTGTCTGCATAGGACAGATGCTCATGTCAGCATGATTCTGATCTTCCTAGCAACGGGGTAGATCGATTCATCAGGTCAAGCAATGAAAGAGGAATAAAAACGACCCATTACTCCCACCGACACTCTTCCCCCATCTGTATTTGCATTGATTAAATCCACATGAAGTAAATGAAATTAACATGCACTTTCTTGTAAGTGGAGCATAGACACTACTTTTTTCTTCTTTTTTTTTTCTTTTCCTTATTTTTTTTATTGTACCAATTTATTTCTTTCCACAGCCACACAGAAATGACCTGCAATAGCAGAGCTTGCAGACTGCCTAGAACGCATTTTCTGAACATACGAAATAGATGAGAAATGCATTTAATGAATAATACCTCGGGGGTAAAATTGCTACAATAAATGCCTTTTGTACCTGATTAAGTGTCAAAGGTTTGACCTTTGAAAGTTATTTTGCATAGCAGGTGGCAGTGCTATGTACAATCTTCCACAGCCTCTCTCCCGTAGCTTCAGAAAAACATTCAGCCTTCAGAGCCTTCCATGTTGTGGTTACTTTCTTTGCAATACAAGTTCTATACAGCAGCAGTTGTGTCTGTAAGTACCGGAAGATTTTTCTCTGATTAAATAATTCTTGAGGGAGAAATTGCTTCCTGGAAACCAGAGCCTTAGCACAGAGATGAGGCTCCTAAGGAGCATCTGCCCTGCTTGTTGTTTGAACTCTTCTGTGCAAGCAGTGATGTAAACAGAGCAGATTACGCTCAGTTTTATGTGCATTTCACATCCCTGCCCAGCCCCCTACTAATGATCATCATAAGGACAATGCAAACATCACAATATGGCTGAGGGTGGAAGACAGAACTTTTATTATACAGAATGTTTTCAATGCTACAAGCAGCTCCTCTCTTCAGAGGACAAATGAAGGCATGTGTCTAAGTGCCCATTTTGTGAAGCACCACTCTGCAGCAGCAGTGGGATATCGCTGTGTCTGCTGCACCTCGGAATGGGACTGATCTTTGGGGAGGGATTTACCTTCATGGGAGACTCCACAGGGGGCACTGACTGTGTTTGGTGAGTTATTTTCATAGAGGTGCCTGAATGAAGAGCGCAGATCTTGAAGAGCTCAAGTATGAGTTGCACTGGAAATCAGCACGTGCACCCAGCAGTTCTGCTGCTCCTCTTTTATCTAATATCTCTATGTACCCTCTAGATATGTGGAGTCATCCACAATGTTGCCCTGTGGGGCAAAAGTATGACTCCAGCACGCTGATGTTGTCCTGTATAGTTTCAAATATTTAGTTCTTGAAAGGGCAAACCTATTTATCAAGAAGAGTTACGACAGATCCGTCTGGAGTTTGGAAATCCCACGGAGCTACCTAGCGTTCATGAGCGGCGCAGCTCCGGCGCTCTCCACGATCCTGGCAACCAAAGGCACACACAGACAGCCCCCGCAGGAGCGGGGACAGCCAGCCAGCAGCCTGTGTGCTGCTGCCACACGGGTTATTCCAGCTCAGCTGCATGGCTTTGCCTTGAAGTGGACCAGAGACAGCCACACAACTTAATGTGGCTGAGCGCAGGGAGTGGGGATATCTGAGCTCTGCTCATGCGTGTCTTAGTTACACATCTACATGGAGAGCAGCAATTCTGATCCGTGCTTATTGGGAAGAGCAGTGGAGAGGAGGTTTTTTCAATATTCTTATATTAACTAACACCCCCCTCCCCTGCCCCCGTTCCTAATAAATCTGACTCACTGTGGTGCACTAGGACATGGAAGGAGGTGTGTTCACTAGCACTCACTAGCACTACTTTGAAAAACAAAATCAAGGTGATTAGTCCTCACTGCATCTCTTTTCTGCTGCATTTTTAAAGCCTGATTAAACCCCTGATATATAACACAGGCCTGAGATGGATGGCCCCTTTCATGGATGTGGCTCCCCATGTATTGCCAGAGCAAGTTCCACTGCACAGAAAATCCATCAGTTAGCTTTTGCAAAATCAAAACCAAAACTGCAGCATTTGGACCCTTACCTCATGACTGCTTCACAGCTCTCAGTATCTTCATTCTCATATCAACTGGAACAACTGGTTCACAAAACCAACTAAAAAAAAAGGAAGAGGTAGATTATTTATATCTATTTTTTCTTGTGGTGATGCAGTCCTTTAATTTTAAGCTATGTTCACATCTGATTTAATGGAACAGTCAGCTTCTCTGTGAGTGAGGGAGAAGGAAACAGAAGACCTGTAAATCTGTTCTACTGCTTATCTGACTCTATTCACTCTTGTAAAATGGTGCTGAAATACGTGGACTCAAAGACAGGGTGGCAGGGAAGGAATGCAGGGAAGGAACATAGGTCTTTCTTGCTGGCCTAAATACCCTGATTCAACACTTGCTAGGAGAAAAAGGAAAATTTAGTCTGAATCATATGCAGAAGCAACCAATATTGGGAGGGAAAAAAAAAAGGGAGAGGCTACCATAAAAATTTAATATTCTGAAAAATGTGCTTTCTAAGGTGCTTTAAAAATATGCCTTAAAATTTCCATCTGAAGTCATTCAGGAGAGGCTCCCAAAAATCTAAAAGTGCTGAACATCAGGGTAAAGCAGGGCTGGCAGCCATCTTTCCTTTATGGTAAAAGCGAGGTTTGTAAATGAAACGCCAACACCGAGAGAGACCCAAATGCATCAGTGTAATAGGAACAGGGAAGCAGGGAGGCACAGTGTGATATTCTGAGCCACTCGAAGGATGAGTCATCGGCAGGGTGGGCTCGCACAGCTCCAGCCAAAAACACAGCGGCAACACACCCAGATTTATCCTGCCACCAGAGAAAAACCGCTCGGCCTCAGCATGGCCACCTCGAAATGGAAGGGTAAGACCCCTGGTGAACCAGATGTCAGAAAGGCTTTTGCCTATACTTATCAATTGGAAACCTACCCTAACAGCAGCTATCTCCTAAATCCATGTTCTAACACTTAATTAATGCAGTAAAGCCTGTTCATGATTAGTCCTAAGCTGGATTGTGCTTGGAATTGCTTCTGAAACTCATTGCTATGGATGGGCAAATTTTTTCTCCTGCTTGGGTATCAGCAGGTGGGAGCACACAGGCCTGTGAGAGCATTTGCAGGCAGCTGCAATATTTTCCAGCGCCCCTGTGTGCAAGGACAGAGGCTGCCATCTACCAACAGTCACGGGGTGATGCATCGTGTTGCCTAAGCCAAACTTTTTGCTTTGGTTTAGATAAAAATGCTTATGCCTCTGTTGTTTTTTTCCATTTCCCTGCCTCTCTCTCAGTTATCTATGTCCTCAAGGTAGAGGACAAATGATTATTACAGCATTTGAGCACATGGAATAACATAACCTTCTAGAAGATTAGCAGATTTTATTTTTAAACAGCAGATATATGTATCCCATACTCTGCACAGAATTTGCCACTCAGTGATCCACAGCAGCAGTTCTGATTTGGGATTTGCTTATCCTTTTCGTCAAGTTTAGAGAGAAACAGCTACTTTTCCTCTAAAGTTTTGTTGTGTGAATGGTGATCTTTCAGAGCTCTTTAAAATCTAACATTTACAAAACAATAATGGAAACAACACACAAGCATCATCTAGTATTTTTTATCAACCGATCTTGTAGTTTTTCACCAGAAAGACATAGTCAACTATTCCCAGATAGGAAAAGAGGGGGACAAAATGGGAGTAGGCACAGAAGTATCCTAATCAAAAAGAACATTCACATCTCCCATTATCTATTCAAGTGCCTTATGGACTACTCTGCACCTTGTATACCAACTTCTCCTTAAAGCCTAGAGAGTCTTTCACCATCTTCACATCTCAATTTGAATCAGGCTTAAAGACAGCAAAGGAGATAACCAACAAGATTTGGAAAAAGATGTGCATATGGTATCACTTGGTAGATTGATTTTGAGCTTTGAATGTCATTAAGAACCAGGTTTAGCAGCTGCTCTAGCCTGTGTCAGAGCCAGAGCTGAGGAAAAGGAACAACTTTTATCAGGTGCACTTTGGCAGTGACAAGGTCCATCTTCAGATTGCAGGGATGCTCATTTTGCAAAAGCAAAATGGAAAATATCCCCCATTAAATGGCAGTAGTTCAAGCTTTTGCACAGAGGTCTGAGAAGCTGAATTATGCTGCCTACATAACAAAGCATGAGCAATATTTCCCCACCTGCAAGCCAAGAGTTTAAACAAAGAGTTTTAAACAAATATAACTTTTCCGGGGATGGGGGAAGGGCATTGGTTTAGAATACATCAACTTAGAAGTTTTGTGAATAATCATCTGTGGATGAGACAGCCATCCTCAGGAAATCCGAGCAACAGCCCTTTTCTGGATGCCACAATGCAGCTCCCACAGCTGAGGGAAAGGAACTTGGCCACCCCTGGGCACACAATTTGCTGCCCAGCCCCAGGGCACTGTCTGGACTACATGTCTCTGTGACTGAGGGCTCGTGCCAGGTTTCAGACACAAATGCAGTCATGCCATCCTGCTCTGCTCTGAAAAGTATCAGCCTTGGTAATGGCTGACGGTTTTGCTGCTCTCCACCTACAGCCACTGCTCCACAGGTGTGCCAGGCTCAGCTTCACTGCTCACTGCTCCACTTGCAGCCCTCAGCAGTGGCACAAACACCTCCCACATCTCTACCCTGGTCACAGTCTTCACAATTGCTCCTTCCCTCTCGTAACTCAAGGCTGCAGACTAGGGCACAGCTCACCCACACTCCACCTGACATACCTTCTAATGTACAAATTGTTTACTTGCTTCCACTTTCATGTTTTGAGTAGATAACATTATTCTGGCTGCTCCGCTAGGAATTACTTCTTTTTTTT